>VWZD01000645.1:222837-262792 GCA_013396695.1 Sakesphorus luctuosus
GGCAGGTCCTGGGAAGGGCTTCAGCGGCCCCCGAGGGGATCAGGAGCCCCTTGTAAGAGGGATCAGCGGCCCCCGGGGGGAGCAGGAGACTCTGGAAGAAAGATCAGCGGCCCCCGGAGGGATCGGGAGCCCCTGGTAAGGGATCAGCGGCCCCGAGGGCAGCGGGGCCCGCCTGCCCACCCCGGCCCGGCCATCCCGTCCCGGCCTGCCCTGACGTGTCACTGCGGCGCTGCCTCGGCCCGGCCCGCACAGAGCCCCGTGTGGCCTCGGCAAAGCACGTTCCTCCCTCCCGAAGAGCTTCCAACGCAGCTCAGAGACCCCCAAGTGATTCTGCAGGAACGGGAGTTGGTCTGGCAGAGCCTCTGCTGAATTACAGAGATCATACCCTGTATGGTGCTCCTGTGTGGACACTTTTCTTGGAGAGAAACGACTCAAAATATCACTTTTTCTTCTTTGAAGGGCTTTATTGGAGAATATGGCACATGGATCTTGTCCAGTCTGCAGTCCTGTACAGCGTGATGACCCTCATCAGTACCTACCTGGTGGCTTTTGCGTATAAGAACGTCAAGTTTGTCCTCAAACACAAGTAAGTTTGGTGGCTGTTGGAAGCAGAATTTATTATTTATTAATTTAACAAAACCAGCATTTACAAGCTTTTTTTTTTATGAATAAGAATGTGTGAAATCTTACTCCAAAAAGAAATTTTGCACAGAAGTATCTCCTAATTGGCTTCTGTTGTCTTTTGTGGAATAGTCAAATCTTGTCAGCTAAGAGGGCAGTGAAACAGCAAAGCCTCCTTCATGCTCAGTGGGTGTTACCTCAAATTGTGTTTAAATTATAAATTACATGATGTATAAATTAAATTACTTTTAGGGGTTTTGTTTGTTTCTTTGTTTGGGGGGTTTTTATTAGGCTTTTTTTGGTGGTCCTTTCAACTTGACAAAACTGTTCAATGTCTTGGCTAAGTTTTATTCTTCACTGTAAATACAGCTTTTGTGTAATCCAAGGGTTTGGCTCTGGGTTTTTTTACCAGGATTGGGTTTTTTTTCATTTAAGAAGTTGAACATGGGTGGTGTTGCTTACAGGGTAGCCCAGAAAAGAGAGGATGCTGTTTCCAAAGAGGTGACTCGCAAGCTGTCTGAGGCAGACAACAGGAAGATGTCCCGGAAGGAGAAGGATGAAAGGTGATCTCTCCGTCCTCTTCCTTCTCTCCTGTCTTGTGATGCTGCCTGAGGTATCCTTAAGGCTCTAGGTGGGATAGAGGGACTGTGCCTGGCCATTGGTTTTTCTGTGTTCTGGGAAGCAGAAGCTGCACTGCAGCTCTTGGTCCATCTTTCTGAGGTGAGTTGTCAAGGAGAGGTCTCAGATGCACTTGGGATTAGAGTGGATGCCATTGGGACTGTGCAGGATGGGAGCTGTCAGGTCTTTGGAACCAAAACTTCTGTCTTCTAGAGGCTGGTTACAACAGGAGTGCTGCACATTTCATAAGGGTGGCTGCCCCAGCCCTGGGAGTGTCCCAGGCCAGGTTGGACAGGGCTTGGAGCACCCTGGGCTGGTGGGAGGTGTCCCTGCCCAGGGCAGGGGTGGCACTGGGTGATCTTTAAGGTCCCTCACAACCCAAACCCTCTCATTCTGTGATACACAGTGAATTAAGTATGTCTGAAGTATTGTCTCTACTTGTTCCTAGAATTCTGTGGAAGAAAAATGAAGTTGCAGACTACGAAGCAACAACTTTTTCCATCTTCTACAACAATACCCTGTTCCTGGTCCTGGTCATCATCGCTTCGTTCTTCGTGCTGAAGAACTTCAACCCCACTGTGTATCCTTTGTCACCTCACTGGAACACACACAGTCCCACTCCTGGTAGTTGTCACTGCTGGCTGTGGTTGCCATGTGGGCTCTGAGATCACTGGTAAGTGCAGGTTGTTTGCAGCACATCAGCCCAGAGCATTGTAACATAAAAGTCTCCCAGTCACATACATGTGACAGGAGGTGTTTTAAGGACATTACTTGGACAGTCTCCAGAAAATCTCATGGCTTTGCCATGTTAATTGTAACTCTGGGATTAGGAGGCAGCTGACTTTCCTGCACAAGCCCCTCTCTCTGTGTTGTTTGCCAGGGGATCTTACCTTACAGGATGCTTTAGTTTCAGTGACTTTACAAGCAAAATAACTGCCTGAAGGGAAGTTCTGGCCAGGTGGGGGTTGGTCTCTTCTCCCAGGCACTCAGCAATAGGACAAGGGGGCACGAGGGGCTCAAGCTCTACCAGGGGAAATTGAAGTTGGAGATCAGGTAGAAATTCTTTGCAGAGAGAGTGCTCAGGGATTGGAATGGGCTGCCCAGAGAGGGGGTGGATTCCCCATCCCTGGAGGGTTTTGAGCTGAGCTTGGCCGTGGCACTGAGTGCCATGATCTGGTAAAGGGACTGGAGTTGGCCCAAGGGTTGGCCTTGATGATCTGGGAGGTCTCTTCCAACCCAATCCATTCTGTGATTCTGTGAAAATGTTTTGTTCCTGAAGGAAATTAGTATTGCCAATCAGGGCAGTTAATTAAAGATGTTCTGTATTTAACTGTATTTATAAAATAAATTTTAAGAGAACAGGCTAAACTTTATGGGTGCCATAACTTTTAAGTTCAGACCTATATTGTGAGCTGTATTTTAGGTTACAGAATTGCAGTTCTAAAACTGTAAAGAAACACCATTTCAGTTCGTTGTTTTTCATAAAACTCCTACTGAATGCTCTGTACCAAAGAAGTATCTTTGCTTCAACTACACTTTACTTAAAATTACATGTCCTTAACCCGTTTCCTTCAGAAACTATATTCTTACTATAAGTGCTTCATCAGGACTGATTGCTCTGCTCTCCACAGGGTCTAAGTAGACAGAAACCCCACAGCAATTTGCTTCTCTGAGAGGCTTGAACTGCCAGAAAAACATTTAAGGGCAGAATAGGAATTTTTTTTGTATTATGAGTGTAAGAGGGGGAGGGTTTGAATCCAAATTGATTGAATTGTATTTACTTTTGGTAACTTTACATTCAATATCTGAGTTAATGAATGTTTTTCCTTAGCAAGGGAAGGAAATGGGGTGTGAGCAGTGAGCAGACCTCAGCTCTGTGAGGCACCACAGGGGTGTGAGGGCTCTGCAGCCCCTGGGCAGCTCCACCACGGGCACTGCCCAGCTGTGCACACACAAACCTGGAGCAGAAAGCCCCTGGAAGTGTGAGCAGTGTCAGAGCCAAACTCAGACTGATCATTAAAGTGACAATCCACCATCTATCATTGTAACTTGAAAAGTTGTAATAAAGAGGAGGGGGTTTTGCCATTTAATTCCTTGTATTTCCATTCTTTTTAAAAATGGGTATTTTTATGTGTGCACTTGCTAACTCTGTCTACTTCCAGAAGAGAGGGGTCTTGTCTTGTGTTCCTTGGAAATACTCCTCATTTTTAAGTAAATTGGAGTCAGGACAAAACCTAAACCTCACAGAAAAACGCTTTTGAATGTTCTGTTTTTTCATTCATCTCCAAAGTTGTAAATAAATAAAAGCCCTGCCAGTTGCACAGCTTAACAGAAATGCCTTAGCTGGCTTTTTGTGATAGTTTAGCAGACAATCCTGGCCCTTTTCTTGCTGCTGCCACTGAAGCAGCTGTTCTGTTCAATGCCAAACTCGACTGCTATTAATGGAATTCTAGTGCAGAAGTTACAGATCCTGCCCTCACAGACTCAGGATTCTAAACAGGGAAGAAAGAGAAAGCTTATAATCAGAATTAATGTAACAATTACTCTGCTAACCTTTACTTGAACAAGATTTATGGAAAATAGAGGAGAATGAATGAAGAGCAGGAGATGGTGAGGGCTCTATTTCTGACAAATGCAGCCAGTCATAAAATGCTTCCTGGTTACCCAGTGCCTGCTGACTGACTGTTAATACCTGTCAGCATCCCTTGGGATTGGATGGGGGGTCTTCAGTCTCAGCTCTGCACTGCATAATTTGCTTTTAATTTGCTTCTCAGCATGAATAGCACTATTCCTGTATTCACACCATGACAATTCCAGTGGGTTTGATGCACTTCAGACCTGCCCTTGAAATCACTTTTCTGGTCAGTCATTTAACACTCTTTAACTTGTTTCCCCTCAAAATATTTGGATTTTTCTGTATCACTTGTGCCTGATTATTCCCCAGTGGAAGGAGACATTCCATGTTGCTGGTGCCTGCCTTGCACAGTTGTACTTCCCTTGGCTTATCACTTATTATAAAGGGTGTCATTTCTGTATTACAGGCTGAGTATTTGGCACACATAAAGCAGATTTTTAGCAGAACTCTATAACCAGTCAGAACCCAACAGGAGGCTGAGGTGGCAGCTTCCTAATGGCAGGATTGGGTGTGCTGATTTTTGCTCTATTTCTCCCAAAGTACCCAGTACTTAAATTCAAACATTTGAACAGACAACACTCATTTTGCTGTCAGGGCTCACACTGCCCTCTCAGGTGTTTCAGCAGGTGACAGATGTCTTTTCTAGAAAATCTGCTGGCTGGAGAAGTGCTTGGAAGCAGCACTTTGTTCTGCTATTACTGTCACCTCACTGAGTCTTTTATAACAGCTTTTTATCTTATTTTAGGGGTTTTTTGGTATTGACAGTTGCCAAGGCCTGCAGCTTAGTGAGTGTCAGAATTTTCCTGGAGAGGGAACATTGAGCACTGACAGGCTGAAACAAAAGCAGGTGGGTGGTGGGGTGGGTTGTGTGCTGCAAAAAGCCTCATTTTGGGCCTTCACAGAAAAGTTTGGGGTTGTCTTTTTTTTTTTGTTATTCACATTTTTATCTGCTTTTGAGTTGTTTTTTTGAGTAGTGGTTGCTTTTTCCCCCCTGCAATCCCCACTACAAGCTACAAGCTGAGGCTTAACCTAAAGCTGAGCTGCTGCTTGGCACCCCATTGCCCTCAGAGTTTTAAGCTCTTGCTCCAAGTAAGGGACAATGCCATCTCCTTTTCAATTAAAAAAAGTTGGGAATTAATCTATTTTTAATACATTGTTGGATTCCCACGTACATGCAGAGGGGAAGAGAGAACATTAAATTGTACCTCCAGAGGGAGGGAAAGGAATTAGTCTGCTACTGGCAAGATAATTATATTAAATTAATAAAGCTGTTAACTGTGTAATGGTCAAAGCCTTTGTAAAAATTAGCATTAGTTAATTTTCAGAGCTGATAATAGGGATGTTCCCAGGGCAGTGGAGGCTACACTGGCATAGGACGGTGGCTGGGACTGGCTGGTGCCCTCCAGAGAGCTGGGGCACCTGCCCTGGGCCTGGAGTGACCTGACAGGAGGACATTCAGGTGTTCATTTCAGGCCAAAATCATGGAACAGTTTGGATTGGGAGGAACCTCAAAGCCCACCCAGTGCCACCCCTGCCCTGGGCAGGGACACCTCCCACCAGCCCAGGGTGCTCCAAGCCCTGTCCAGCCTGGCCTGGGACACTCCCAGGGCTGGGGCAGCCACAGCTTCTCTGCCCAACCTGTGCCAGGGCCTGCCCACCCTCCCAGCCAGGAATTCCTTCCCAATATCCCACCTAACCCTGCCCTCCTTCAGTTTAAGGCCATTCCCCCATGCCATGGCACTGAGTGAGTGCAGAGGTGCCTCCTCCAGGTGTGCAGCCAGCCCAGGTCCCACCTGTCCCTGCTCCTGTCCTGTGTCCCCAGCCCTCACTGCCAGTGGGGACAGCAGGAACAACACACCACACCCCCCTTTGCCACAGAAGCCACTGCAGCAGCTCTTGGTGCCAGTAACAGGTCTGTAGGTGTAAAGCAGATGCACAAAATGCTTTTATTGTGTCCAAGCAGGATCCAGTCAGACTGCAGTTCTCATATACAGCAGGAGGCATTTCCACAGACCACAGCTTTGAATACAGGAGGAGACAACTCAGCACTGGGGTCTGCTCACCTGCCCAGGTGAGCCCTGGAGTTGGGGACTAGAATACAAGGGTCCTACAAATACTGTACAGAGCTGCATCCCAGGAGGGACGTGAGAAATACAGACTGAAATCAAGGGAGCATTGTACAGAGCAAATCCATGGAAAATACAATGTGGTTCTTCAGCTGGGCAAATTAATAAGGAAATTCTTACTATCAAGTCCTGTAAATGCTCACAAAAATCTGTTTAAAATGTGTCTATGCATTTACTTATCCCTGATTCCAAACTAAAGCAGATGTAGCCTTTTAAAGTACATACCTGATTTTTCCTGGTAGTGCTCAGCAGCTATATATTATATATATATATATTTATAAATATCTGTGTCCTTAAAAGCTCCTGAATATTGAAATTTGCAGTAGCTCTGTCTACAAGCAGGCAGAAGTAGAGGCAGGTTTCTATAGATGCAAAACCCAATATTTAATCATGGCTTTCTTGGTTTAAGGTTTATGGAGAAGTAGAACTTTGCAGAGCTGTTGGTTCAGTAACCTGACATGCGAGTTTGGGTTTCCTACCACTGCCCCAGGAATGCTCCAGGAGCACTCCACAGCTGCAACAACTGTACAGTTAGGAGCTGAACTAGCTAATTTCTAACTAATTCTCTGTCTTACAGCCTTTATTCAACTACAAACAAATCCTAAAGCTTATTTTCAGCATAAAAAAGCAAAGTCTGAGCTTGCCCCTTCCACCTGTTAACCTGAAGAAACTTTACAGTTGAGATTTCCCAAACGTGGTTTTATTAAAACCTGAAGTTGTATCTGGCTTTTCTTCATTGAAAAAATAGATCTATACATCCTTCTTTAATTACCAAGTACCTGAAGGTTATAAATCTTTTTTTTTNCCCTCCCAGCCAGGAATTCCTTCCCAATATCCCACCTAACCCTGCCCTCCTTCAGTTTAAGGCCATTCCCCCATGCCATGGCACTGAGTGAGTGCAGAGGTGCCTCCTCCAGGTGTGCAGCCAGCCCAGGTCCCACCTGTCCCTGCTCCTGTCCTGTGTCCCCAGCCCTCACTGCCAGTGGGGACAGCAGGAACAACACACCACACCCCCCTTTGCCACAGAAGCCACTGCAGCAGCTCTTGGTGCCAGTAACAGGTCTGTAGGTGTAAAGCAGATGCACAAAATGCTTTTATTGTGTCCAAGCAGGATCCAGTCAGACTGCAGTTCTCATATACAGCAGGAGGCATTTCCACAGACCACAGCTTTGAATACAGGAGGAGACAACTCAGCACTGGGGTCTGCTCACCTGCCCAGGTGAGCCCTGGAGTTGGGGACTAGAATACAAGGGTCCTACAAATACTGTACAGAGCTGCATCCCAGGAGGGACGTGAGAAATACAGACTGAAATCAAGGGAGCATTGTACAGAGCAAATCCATGGAAAATACAATGTGGTTCTTCAGCTGGGCAAATTAATAAGGAAATTCTTACTATCAAGTCCTGTAAATGCTCACAAAAATCTGTTTAAAATGTGTCTATGCATTTACTTATCCCTGATTCCAAACTAAAGCAGATGTAGCCTTTTAAAGTACATACCTGATTTTTCCTGGTAGTGCTCAGCAGCTATATATTATATATATATATATTTATAAATATCTGTGTCCTTAAAAGCTCCTGAATATTGAAATTTGCAGTAGCTCTGTCTACAAGCAGGCAGAAGTAGAGGCAGGTTTCTATAGATGCAAAACCCAATATTTAATCATGGCTTTCTTGGTTTAAGGTTTATGGAGAAGTAGAACTTTGCAGAGCTGTTGGTTCAGTAACCTGACATGCGAGTTTGGGTTTCCTACCACTGCCCCAGGAATGCTCCAGGAGCACTCCACAGCTGCAACAACTGTACAGTTAGGAGCTGAACTAGCTAATTTCTAACTAATTCTCTGTCTTACAGCCTTTATTCAACTACAAACAAATCCTAAAGCTTATTTTCAGCATAAAAAAGCAAAGTCTGAGCTTGCCCCTTCCACCTGTTAACCTGAAGAAACTTTACAGTTGAGATTTCCCAAACGTGGTTTTATTAAAACCTGAAGTTGTATCTGGCTTTTCTTCATTGAAAAAATAGATCTATACATCCTTCTTTAATTACCAAGTACCTGAAGGTTATAAATCTTTTTTTTTTGCTTTACAAGTGTTTTTCACAGCACAAGCATGAGGTGCAAAGAGTAAAGTAAAAATTAATGAATTCGGTCAAAGTTAAGAAAATACAAGATTATTCTTGGTTAGAAGAGAGATCCACTGTGCTTTGAAATTTCACTGCAGAGTAGTAGCAAGAGCACACATCTCAAAGGGTCCAGTGGCAGGAGACACTGAGCAGCAAGTTGCTGAATGATTCTCATGACCAGATACTGAGTCGGGGCTGTCCTGGTGTACAGAGCACTTCTAAACCATGCAGTCCAGGGAGCTCATGCATTGCATTAGGATCTGTAGTCCTTCTTGCTGTAGGGCTTATTTCCCAGGATATTATCTATTTCATTCACAATATGGGATGTCATCTTTGGAAGGACCTGGGGGTAGAGGAAAACCCATGTTTAATCAGGGTGGTTCCAAATTTACACCTAGATTTTATCAAATCACATTTCCTCTGGGGTTTTTGTGTGACAGATATTAAACATTCATCCAAGAACTTTCTCCCTTAAAGGAAGACCACTGGAGAATCTTTTACTCAGTGAGAGAATCACAGCAGTGCCCCTACACTTGATCTGTGAAACATTGCTGGGCTGCAGTGGGACCCGAGCTGGTGGCAAGGACAGCAGAGGGACAGGAAGGTGACTGTGAAAAACAACAGATTAATTCAGGTGGGTGCAGGTGACATGTGACAGCACAGAATCCATCACAATGTGTCTTGGAATTGTGTCCCCTCCAGACACATTCAGGCTGCTGATGCCACCCTCCTGTCACTGGATACGAGGTCATTGCAACAACCACAAACGGTGGGAAATCGTGGTGACACCGTGGACTTGCCTAAGTGAGGTGCATAAGTAGAACTGGAAGACAAAATACCAAGCAGTAACACTAAAGTAAGAGCAGGAGGGTGCCGAGGTGTGGGGGTGTTCCCCCAGGGAGCTGAACAGAGCTGACCCCCCCACAGAGGGGCTACCACCACCTGCACTTACCTGGATGGCTCCAAGGTTCTCTATCAGCTGCTCGGGGTTGGAGGATCCCAGGAGGACAGAGCTCACCCCCTCGTTCCTCAGGCACCATGCTGGAGGAAAGCACAACAAGGTCAGGGAAAGGTGGAGCGACACAGCCTCGCTCCAGACCCTCAGCTTTGGCAGAGCCTCTGTCTGAAAACAGCATTCTGTCATGTGGCAGCCCCCTGTGCTGAGCATCTGGTGGCTTCCATGTGGGGAGGGAGCAGAGGAACATGCAGGTTGGACCCCTGAGGGTGCCCAAAATACCATCAGTCAAAGGCTGATGGTGGTGCTGGAAACAATCCCATTTTAAGTAATTGTTGCCCAGAGAAGCTGTGGCTGCCCCAGCCCTGGAAGTGTCCAAGGCCAGGCTGGGCAGGGCTTGGAGCACCCTGGGCTGGTGGAAGGTCTCCCTGCCCAGGGCAAGGGGTGTTAACTGAACAACCCAAATCATTCCAGGATAAATAATCATTCAATTATTTTAAATAATAAACTCCTCTCTAGCTACAGGCCCAGCCCCAGCTATCCTTTGCCCTGTCTGAAATATGGCACATCTTTTTCTGTGTCACCCTTCACCAAACCATCCCTGACACCGAGACAAAGCAGAGGAGCAGCCCCAGAGCCCCTGCAGGTGTGGGGGCTGTGCAGGCCCCCCAGGGTGCCCCCAGACCCACCGACAGCCAGCTGGGGCAGGGTGCACCCGAGGCGCTCGGCGATGGGCGACAGGTCCTTCAGCTTCCCCTGCTGCTTCCTGCCCTCCTCGCTGATGATCTTCTCCTTCAGCCACTGGTAGCACTGCAGCCCAAGGACATGGCATTAGCTGCTGCCTTTCATCTTCCAAAATGGACAGTTGAAGCCAACTTGTAATTACAGACATAATCTATATGTGTATATCTAGGCACTTGAAAAGCCATATCCAGCCCAGCAGGTCATGGAGGGTGATTAAGAAAGTTTTGCTACCCAAAGCAATTAGGACAGGACCAGAATGTCCCCTGGATCTACGTCACCCTGGCTTTATGCAACTGATGGACTCACTCCAGAACCTGTAACCTCCTAAGTTTTCCTTCTGGACCACTGAATCCCATCACAGAGCAGAAAAAGAAATGAAATATTAGTCAGCTTGGGAAGACTTTGACCCAGGCCCCTCCCAAAAACTTGTGAGAGAATATGTTCTTGTTCAAGATTGATTTTACCATTCAAGATTAGAACATTAATTAAAGCAAAGTGAGACTTCAGTTCTCCCAGCTCCAGACTTGGAAGTTGGTTTTGCTGCACTCTCATCAATTTAATTTGGATCCTTCTCTGCCATTCACCTTCTCCAACAGCCTTTAGCAACAGTCAATAATATATTTTGTTCTGGAAAAAATCCCAAATGCAATGAAATAGATGGTACAGAGGGTCAGATCCCATTTTGGTTGGGTTTTTTCCCAAATCCATGACATTTCAGTGCTCTGCCATCTTTCAAACCATTAAACCATATGCTTGTGCCACAATATGGGAGGAGACCCCAGCCCCCAATAAGACTAAAATCAGAATAATTGTGGAGAAACCAAGGTGAGAGGACACTGGAATGCTGAAATCTGTTACAGGGGGCTGCTGCCCTGGCAGGGAAAGGGGAAGACCATCAAGCACCCCCATGTTTCATGGGGCAGTGGGGGGATTCTGGGGGGCTGAGCTCCCACCACTGAGCACCCCCATGCACTGGGCTGGTGCCCAGGGATTGACAGCAGGAAGATGGTGGCTAAGCCCTTCTGACTGACTTGGTTCAGGGCCTGGAAGTGACACCAACTGTATCAATTCATGGTTGGATTCCATGATCTTTCCAACCTTACTGATTCCAGGATCAAGTGAGGAGCACTGAGCACCACAGACCCCCTGGGCTTGTGCCCTCTCCCTGCTGCTGCCCATCCAGGCAGGGTGGTGACAGCCCCCAGCACCCCTCTGCAGCCCCCCATGCTGGCTCCAGGCCCACCCAAGCCCCTCTCAGCCCCCAGCTCAGCCTGGGGAACCCGAGCCCTGCTCTAACCCAGATTCTCCTGCACTTTGGAGAGTGGTTGCCAGAGAAACCGAGCTGATCCATCAATACACAGCCCGGCCTTCTCCCCAGGGATCTGTTTCCCCTTTGTTATTTCCCTGCCCTCACAAAAGCAGCACAACTAAAACATGCCACAGACAATACCTTGAGTGAAGCCCTTGAGCTTTCAGGGACCCCATTGCCATATTTCCCTGAGATGATCCCACAGGCCAGTGGAGACCACGTCATTGCTCCCACCCCTGCAGAGAGAACACAGCAGGCATGTCAGGGGAGTGGGAGAAATCAGAGCTGGATCAAAAATAGGACTTTTGGTTAAAAAATGAAATAAAAGCAAAACAATTTCTGCTTGTTTCTATTGCCACTGGCAGAGGCAGGCAGTCAGTGTCTTCAGGGACATGCTGCTGTTGCCCTTAAGTATTTATTTATATGATTAATAAATTTCAAAATAAAATAATTACTACTCCTTAATGCAACAGGAGTATCTTCTGAAAGACACCAACTGTCTTAATCATCCAAACCCCCCTTTCAGGAGCCTCCAGCCCCATCCTGGCTCCAGCTGCAGCAAAGCACCTGAACTCCTGACCAGGCATCTCCTCCTGCCTTTCACCATCACATCCTTCCTGCACTGGCCCAGCCTGGCACAGGACCAGCTCCCACCCTCCCTCCCAGCCTGGTCCTCAGACAGCTGGGAGAGGCACGAGGGGGCATCGGTGGCTTTGGATGCAGGGGAGAGGTGGCACTTGAATGGGCCACACAAACCTCAGAGTAAGAAGCAGCTATGGCAATTAACATATTTATTAATATATAATATTAGCCAATACTTTATCAGAGGCCCAGTGAGCTGTTTTGGTTTTTTTTTTGTCATCAGAAAGATACTTGTGTGTCTCCTTTCCCACCTGGAGCCCCAGGCCACCCTGCCCTCTCCCTCTCTGGGAATGCATGAGCCAAAAGGCACAGCAGCCTCAGACTCACCAATTTTATGATATAATTCTGGCAGCTGAACCTCCACTTTCTCCCTTTGGAACAGATGATACTCGGCTTGTTCACACACGGGTGGGATCATGTTGAACTGCCTGGCCACAGAGTAGGCTTCCTGGAGAGGAGGAACCAACAGAGAAATGCTTCACTACATGAGAATGTCCTGCAGGACACCCCAGCCAGTGCTCCCGGAGTGTACAGAGACAACCAATGCAAGTCTTGCTGTCCCTTATCAAGGGGAAGTGAGAAACAGCAGGATGGGTTGGGAAGGACCTTAAGGATCATCTGGTCCAACCTCCCCCCACTAGACCAGACTGCCATGGACACTGATACCAAACCAAGAAACTTGAATGCAGTCAAACCAAAATGATACAAACCCCAATTAAACAAGACACCCAAAACCCCAGCTCAGCCCATCTCCTCCTAATTAACACTGGGCTTATTCCAGAGGAGGCTTTTCAATTATTTGAGATAAAAAGGTACTGGCTGGAGTAGAACTCCCACACCCCCAGAGCACTGTCCAGCGCCAGCCCTGCCCAGGCTGGCCCTTACCATGATCTCCATGGCACTCCAGCGGGACGTGCCCCAGTACATGGCCATGCCCTGGTTGATCACGTGTGTCATGGCTCGCACAATCTCTGAGGGAGGGAACAAAAGGAGTGTGAGAAGTGCCCACAGGATGTTTCCAGCACCAAATCCACTCACAATTCCAAGTATGCTGACAGTCCTGAGCAGTTTGCATTGAACACCAATTCTGCTGTTTTCTTTTGCTTGAGCACAGATGAAAAAGCATTTTCAGTGCAAACACGAGGACATTGACCTCTTGCCTACCAGCACCTTAGGATAATGTGTCTTTTAAAGTTTAGCACAAGAGGGCAGCACAGTGGAAAAATAAACTACAAGATCAATTCAATTTATTTTAACATTTGTTTACTAAAAGCATCTATCTGGCTCTGCCTGTTTTTGCCAGGAATATTGGGATGTTAGGGAACCAGCTGCAAAACTGGATGACTGAACCCCACTTCACTGAGGGCCCTGCCACCCTCAGGTGTCACCTCTGCCAAGCCCAGCACAGATCTTCAGCTCAGCAGTGCCAGGGCCCTCACTGGGAAGCTGGAAGTTTGCAAGGCTACACACCAGGACAGGAACTTTAAATTCCACCCCTCAGACCTCTGCTGAGCAGCTGTGCCTGCTTGGCATTGGGGGGGAAACCATCATAAAGTTCAGTTTCATGGAATCCCAGACTGATTTGGGTGGGAAGGGACCTCAAAGCCCACCCAGTGCCACCCCCACCATGGGCAGGGACACCTCCCACCAGCCCAGGGTGCTCCAAGCCCTGTCCAACCTGGCCTGGGACACTCCCAGGGCTGGGGCAGCCACAGCTTCTCTGGGCACCTGTGCCAGGGCCTGCCTACCCTCCCAGGGAGAAATCCCTTCCCAATATCCCATCCAACCCTCTGGCACAGTGCCCACCAGCAGCCCCAAGCCACAAGTGACTGCCCTGGCCACAGTAACAATCCCTGGTTCTGACTGGGCTTCCTCACTGCCCAGGCACAGGCACTTAAATGGGCAAAACTGGGCTGAACTCACTCTGAGAAGCAAAAGGAAACAGTTGTTGGTCAGTGCTGTCAGTGCCACCGCGGGCACCTCGTGGGCAGCGGCACTGCCACATCTCCATATGGAGCTGGTACTCCACTGGCGCCATTCCCTCTGCCCCACCACAAACTCTCTGCCCCATCACAACCCTCTGCAGGGCTGTGGGGCTGCCTGGGGGCACCTGCCATGCCTGCCAGTCCCTGTGCTCTGCTCTGGGTGATGACTCCAGCCACGCTGTGTGGGCACCAAGGTGAGCTGCCTTTTATACCATCAGCATTCTCGTCCTACTTATGCAGAAAGAAAGCAGGAGCTTGGCAGTGAGGAGATTGCAGTGCCAGTGTGGGCCCTCTGGGAGATCCTGCTGCAGGCAGGGATGGCAGCCTGGGAGGGCAGGGCTCTGCTTACAACCTGGAGGGCCAGGGCTCTGGCACAGAGACCTGCCTTCAACCCAAACAGCAATCCACCCAGCTGGAGGAATCAGGAAAAGGAAATAAAAGTCCCAAACAATGTTAAAGCCGTCACTGAGACATAAAGGAAACTTCTGCAAACATAATCTCATTTCATTGAAGTGTAAACGCAGAACCACAGCCTGGTTGGGGCTGGAAGGGACCCCATCACTGTCTCACTGCAACCCCCGCTGTGGGCAGGGCCACCTTCACTGACCAGGTACACAGGGCTCCAGGACACCCCAAAAGAGCTTTTTCAAGCTGCCCTACCTAAATATTTCATTAAAAATTGTTTTTATTTCCTACCCTCAGCAGCCTAAGCTGGAAGTGATCCCTGCCTTGCTCCCTCCCTGCCAGCACCAGCTTCTCCCTGCTTTAGTTTTCTATTTTTGCCCCACCACCCTCTCGGAGTCTTGACAAACATTTCGTCACACGCCTCTTACACATCTCAGCCTGTGGTTGTTTTCATTTCTCCCACCTCTACTCCTTTCAAGAAAAGCCCGAGTCAACTCAGAAAATATATGTATCTTCTTGTTTACAGAGCCTGCTCCCATGGGCACAGTGATGGGATTTGGGAATAGCACATCCCTGGATCTCTTGGCCTGCCAGCTGGATGCCCAAATGGCAACAATTAAGAACAGAAGACTTTCTTTAATATAAAAATGTTTCAAATTTCAGAAAACAGCTCCTGGCAGCATAATAGTGATTTTGAAGTAGCTTGAAGTTCCCTGATAAGAATGTTGTCGCCCTCCCTCCCCGTGTCCCAGGGCTGTGGGGTGGGTGCTGGATGTGCTGTGGGCACTCAGCTCTCTCACAGTGGGACCTCAGGGACCCACTTTCCCCATAGCTGGAGCTGCACTGCAGGAAAAACCCCTTGGGATGAAGAAAAAGCATCTGCTTGCACAGTTGGGGGATGAGATCTTCAGCCTGAGTAATGAGGCATGAAACTCCTGGGAATTCAGGAGGGGAGGACAGATCCTTCCCAGCACCTGTCTCCCAAGGTCCCTGATGGAGGGGACTGTGTGGTGGCAGAGGATGGCAGGACCCCCCACACGTGGCTGACCTGCCCCAGTGAGGGTGGGCAGCCCCTCATCCCACCTTCCTGGCAGAGCCCAGCCCGGTCCCAGGGTGTGGGGACACGGCTGGCCTGGGCAGACCCACGTGCAGGACTTGGTAACGAGTTTCACACAGGGTGCTCATCCCTGACTGCTCCCTGACACCAACATCTAATTCTTTTGCAATGAAAATATATTTTTAATTTGCTCAGAGACTGTTAAGGAAGGTAAATACATTTCTGAGTTTAGTTAAGCAGCTCTGCCTGACTCTGGGGACCAGAGTCACTGACATGAAGAAATGTGTATGAAATGCTCTCGTGTCTCCACAGCAGCCGAGCCAGGCTGGACAGCCTGGGGGAGCAGAGGATTCTGATCTGCTGGGGAGGACCACAGGAGGGGTCCACATGTCTGCTCTGTCTGATGCCCACAGACACATCACAGCAGAGCAAAGACCCCGAGGGACAGCAGAGAAACCTCACCTGCCCCTGTGCAGCAAGTGCAGAAAACAAGGTGAACATTCTGAGTCCCTTTTCATGTGTCTGTGCCCCACTACAAACACCACACTGTTTGCTCCTGCAGGGCCTCGGGTGTTGCCATGAGCAGGGAACACTTCAAGGTTACCTCCTCCATCAGAAGTGGCTGGAAATGTCCAAGGCCAGGTTGGATGGGGCTTGGAGCAGCCAGGGCTAGTGGAAGGTGTCCCTGCCCATGGCAGAGATGTTGGAATGAGCTGAACTTTAAGGTCCTTCCCACCCAAAGCGCTCCCTGACTTCCCTGTGGGAAGAGCCCAGGCTGTGGAGCAGGGCCATGTGGGAAGGCAGCACAGCTCTGCCTGCGCCCGCAGCACCACCAGATGGTTCAGCAGATGCTCTGGGAGAGAAGTGGCTTAGTAGGTGAACCATAAAAAAAGCATGAAGAACATGGGAAGAATCTCCACCACGCCATTCATAACAAAACTGTCCCTTTTCTCACCCTGCCCCAGTCTCAGCAGGCACCAGAGCCTGTCCTGGCTGCCAAGGCTGCGCTGCTGGAGGGACCTGCAGCATCTCCAGCACTGCCAATGCCAGATCAGCTGGGAAATGTGTCCTCCTGCTCCTGCCACTGACTGAGCAGGGAGGTCAGCTCTCCCTCCCAGACACAACATGTCACCTTCCCTGACCTCAGCACTGACTGAGAGAGGAATCTGCACTGGTCCTAAAATCCCACGCCAGTCTCTGAGTCTGCAGCTGCTGGCACTGATTGGCATCCAGGGGTCGTGCCAGGGCCCACAGCCTCACATTCCATGGGGAAACAGGGGTCACAACATGTTGTTTGAAATGGAAACCTGCCTTAAACCCAAACACAAACCCACTGCATCTGAAGGAATCAGGAAAAGGAAATAAAAACTCCAAGCAATGTTAAAGCCACTACTGGGACATCATACCTTCCAAAATACAAATACATTTCATTGAAGTGAACAGGTAGAATCATGGAATGGTGCTGGAAGGGACCTTAAAGACCATCTAATTCCAAGCCCTTGCTAAAAGCCAGGACACCTCCCACAGACCAGGAATACCTGGCTCCCAGATACCAGGAATGAGATATTTCATATTCAAGCTGTCCCTCCTGAATATTTAATTAAAAATTGTTCTTCATTTGCTACTCCCCTCGGTCTCAGCCCCTAAGACAGGATCAGATTAAACCTTTAAGTCAGGCTTGCACCAACCTTCCATGGGGGTGTTGTTGTCGGGGCGGTTGGCGAAGACAACGTCCACATATTCCAGCTGCAGCCTCTGGAGAGAAGCCTTCAGCCCTGGGAATGGGAGAGCAGAGGCAGGACAGGCAGGGTCAGAGGGAGGCAGAGCTGGCAGCACAGGCCAGAGCCAAACTGGGACTAAAATACAGCTTGGTGTGTTTGAATACCCGTAATTTTATATATACATACATACAACCATAGAGGGCAGGGGAAGGATGCTGAGTATTGCTGTCCCATATCACTGCAGCCATATGAAGAGGAGAACACCAGTCTGGGCCCCTCTTCCGTGACATTTGCTTTGTTTTTGAATCCCCTGGGATGTGGATTGAACAGCCCCTGGCTACTGAGCCTGTGTCAGCTGTCAGGGACTGATTTCTGTGCCCTGCTCCTGTTCTGAGCTGACTGAATCCAAATTTTGGCACAGAGCCTTCCTCTCTGGGCAAGTCCTTGCTCCAGTCCTGCCTCAAGGTGGGTGACCCCACAGGGACATTCCAGGGATGCAATTCTAGGGGAGGCTGATGTCTCCTGATGAGCAGCAGGGAGGGTTTTACCTCCTGTCAGGGTGAGCTGTGCCCCCCAACGCTGAGCAAAGGGCAGAGGGAGATTGGCAGAGCAAGTCAAGGCACTTTGAAGCTCAGCCATAACTTTGACAGCCTCTCTGGGAGGATCTGATGGGAGATGGCATTGAAACCCTACAGATATAAATATATATATATAAATATATATATATGTACATGTGTATGAGAGAAAAGAAGATTGGCATTTTATCCATCTCAAAATTCAGCAAACATTTTCAGCCTGCTCTATTTTGACTCATTCTTCATGAACATTCATAAAAACATTTTGTTCTTGGGAAGATTCAGAGAAAATAAGTGTTAGAAATCCTCCTCTCTCACGCACACACATACATATACATACATATATATATGTACAGAATAGCTACCATTGACCTTAACGTTGCTTGCTCTGTGTTCTGTGAAGTTTTCCAACTGCTGCCAGGGTTTGTCTGTCATTTCATGAGGCTGCTCCACAAGAGATGGGAAATGGATGCATTTGGAGCTGCTGTGGCACAGCTGCCCCTTCCCTGAGCCCCTTCAGTGCCACCACCAACCAGGCACCACTTCACAGGGGATTATTCAAATTAACATTCAACAAAATGTTACTGAAAACCCCACAACCCCCCCCAACTTTCTCCAGCATTACCTTACTCTGACAGTCACACCTTAATGCAGCTGAATCCTGCAAACACTGAATGATGAAAACTTTCCAGGGCAATCCCAGATGTGTGCTCTGGAAAACTGCCCATGCTCCAGGGATGCTCCTGGTCATGAATGGGGAGGAGGATGGAAGAAGCCAAAGCTGCCCCCAGGGAGGGGCTGCTCTGCTTTGGGCCACCTCCATCCCACCTGACCTGCCTGGGCCAGCACCAGCCAGGCTGTGACCCGGGAGAGCAGTGACATCCTCGGCAAGGGGTGAGGAATAGAAATCTAGGAATAATATTTGCCATATAATCCATGTTTTCCACACAATCCATGCCCAGCAAGGCAGGGTGAGGCAGCACATGGCATTGCTCAGCAGGACAGGGCACTGGATAGAAGGAGCCAGGTGAGGGAATGGACAGCAAACCTGAGCACCTGAGACAAACAGCACTGAGAGCAAAGCTCAGCAATGCCAGCCAGGGCCTGGCACCCCTCCAGAGGCTATTTCTGCAGCCTGACATCATACCCACACCCTCATCCTCACCCTCCCTGCTCATGCCACCACAAACTGCCACTGGGAAGAGCTGGAGGTGTCCCCAGAGCAGCTTCCTAAAGGGCTGGGGGTCCCCCCAGAGCAGCTTCCTAAAGAGCTGGGGGTGTCCCCAGAGCAGCTTCCTGCAGCAAAGCCCAAGGGTCACCAAGCAGGAGGGTGGCAGGGAAGGTTCTGACTGCAACTCATCTGCTCACACCTTTGGAAAAGGCCAAAATAATCCTTTGGTGCGTTCTGGGCACTTCACAGCCAAGTCCCACAACTGCTCCACAAAGGGCTGGCACAGGGAGCACTGGGATCAAACAGATCTGGCTCATGGGAGAGCCCCCACCTCGGGCTCCAGGCAGCAGCATCCCACCCTGCCCAGGGCACCTGGGCACAGCCAGAGCCCCCAGCCACACGTACCTTCAATGATGTGTTTCCTTGAGAGGCCTCTCTCTGTTTCAGCTCTGCAAGGGAAGAACAGCAACATGGCTGTGAGTGCCAGCAGCTGGGGAGCACTGATTGTGTTCTGATTTCAATACCCCCAAATCACAGAATCCTGCACTGGTTTGGGTTGGAAGGGACCTTAAAGTCCACCCAGTGCCACCCCTGCCATGGGCAGGGACACCTCCCACCAGCCCAGGGTGCTCCAAGCCCTGTCCAACCTGGCCTGGGACACTCCCAGGGCTGGGGCAGCCAGAGGTTTTTCAGGAAACCTTTGCCAGGGGCTCCCCATCCTCCCAGCCAGGAATTCCTTCCCAATATCCTATCTAACCCTGTCCCTTGTCCTGTTCCTCCATCCCTTGTCCCAGGTCCCTCTCCAGCTCTCCTGGAGCCCCTTTAGGCTCTGGAAGGAGCTCTCAGCTCTCCCTGGAGCCTTCTCCTCTCCAGGTGACCCCCCCAGCTCTCCCAGCCTGTCCCAGAGCAGAGGGGCTCCAGCCCTTGGAGTGTCTCTGGGGCCTCCTCAGGACTCCCTCCAGCAGCTCCATGTCCAGCACTGCTGCTCACACCTCCTGGAGCCACAGGGATGCAGCAATCCCAGCACTGCATCCTGGCCTTTGTGGGAAGCTGCCACCTCCACTAAGCTCTGACTCCTTAAAATACTTGGCAAAATGAGGAGAAGGACAAGGGGAGCAGCAAAGCCCCTCCCAGGTGCTGTTACTCTGCCCTGGTTGGAGGGCTGGAGTAGCAAACACCAGCACGAGTCACTGGGAGACTTACTTGCCACCCCAGTACAGCTTTGTTGTTATGACCAGACTGGACCTCCTGCAAACAGAGCAGAAAAAGTATCATTATTAAAAAAATATATAACCAAGCAGGATGCTGCCCATCAACAACCTCTAAAATCAGGACCAGCATTTCTGCTGGCAGCACTCAGAGAGGAAGGAGCAGGAGTGACCTGGGGAGGAGACACAGACTCCAGAGGGGATCTGGGGGGATTAGTCCTGAGCTGAGGGAACTTGGGCAGCCCCTGAGCAAAGAGGAGCTTCCCTTGTGCTGGGGAATGGCATCTCTGTGCCCAGGGAGCAGCTCCTCAGCCACGGGGTTGGAGCAGAGCAGGGGATCCAAGCTGGAATGGGTTTGGAAGATGGAAAGCAAAGCATCCTGGAGGCATTTTGGCAAAATGTATATTCATAAATATTTAGGACCTGAGGAAATGGAATGAAGTTGCACCAGGGAAAGCTGGGATTGGACATTAGGATGGGGGCCCAGAAATCAAAACTAATTCAAGTGGAGCGACCAAAAAACCTCCAAACATTTTTAATTACAGTGTGAGCAATCTCCAAACCCTTAACCAAGGGCTACAGTGCTATTCCCTCCTGCCATCCATGTCCAGTGCTGCTCATTATCATGCACTATTCCCAAGAGTTATTAGAACTCAAGAGTGATACATCTGAATTAATCTATAAACTCCTACGTGATGTTAAATCAAGGATTTATCATTCTCCAACCACCTTGCTGCATAACCAGACATGTACAGCACAATTTCTCCAACTTCTGTTGGATTTTTTTTCTTCCACAGCACCCAGAATATTTCTTACTGAGTAATCCTCAGCCCTAACACAGGGATGCTGATTTTGGAGAGAGCACCACCAGAACCCACCCTTCACTCAGTCTGGCTATGACACACACAGGAGGCCTTTAAAGATTATGTAAATGCTCTTAAAACTGCACAACATATGCTAATGTGCATCATTTAAATGAGGTATCATCTCCTGCCAGGCTCCCTGGGATGAAGGCCCATCACAGCTTTGCATCCTTAATCCACACCTCGGGGTGCCGCCACATCGCCCACCTCCCAGGGCAGTGGGCACACTGCCAGGCTGTGTGCACCGACAGGATGGCCCCAGGGGATGGGCACAGCCTCCTGAGCCACTGGGCACACCCAAGAAACCCAGCAGGGTGCTTTTACTGGGCACAGGGAAGGTCTGGCTGCTCCATGTGCAGCCATCACACACACAAGATGCTGCCCCGCAGCACCCGCTCCCGGGATGGCACCACCTGACACGGGAAGTTTTACAGTCCAGGAGGATTGTCTCATGCCAAGGGGTCCCCTTTGTTTGTGGGGGACAGGGAATGCTGTACGGTACCTCCAGCCCTTCTTCTTCAGGATGTTGCCCAGGATGACCTCAGCCCTGTGCAAGAGAGAGGTAGGAGGATGCTCAGCCCCACGGACACCATCAGCCCCACGTGCCCACCCTGTGCCCCCACGCCGGCTACAGGTCTCCCCTCCCCTCCTGAGAGTGCCCCCCAGCTGGGACAGATCCCATCCATCCATCCAAAGCATCTCATCCCCCCACCCCTGTGGGGACAGCCCCACATCCCTGATCCCCTGACCCTGCTGTGGGAGGCAGAGCTGCTCTGTCCCTCCTCACGGCAGTGCCACGATGCCCAGCGCCCCTTCCACCCGAACTCGAGCTGTGCAAACCCTGCATGGATGTTCCCCCTGCTCCACAGTGGCACTGGGAGCATCAGCTCTGCTGCAGTCAGAGCCATGGGAGCCGTCACAGTCCCTGGCCATCCATCACCACTAAGAGCCACTCTGACTTTTCATTTATCCAGGATATTTTTCTTCCTCTGCCAACAGCAAGGGGCACAAGACAAACATTCCAGTCTTTGCTGGCTACAAGAGGGTTCGGGTAATTGATGTGATTTTCTTTCAGAGTGCTCCAAACAGAAGGGTTTCCCAGGGGAAAAAGGGCTTTCCAAGCACCCCCAGAGCCCGCCCCAGCCCTCAGGGCTGTGCAGAGGGAGGAGCAGAGCCAGGGCAGCCCATGCCCCTGCCCATGGAGCTGGAGGATCTCTGGGGTCCGTGCCATCCCCGCCCAGGGCAGCAGCCCCGGGCACTCACTTGCCCGCCGCGTACACCTCGGCCGTGTCGAACAGGTTGACGCCGCTCTCGTAGGCGATGGTCATCAGCTGCTCTGCCACCTGCGGGCACAGGTGGGGCTGAGGGCACAGGGCACAGGGCACAGCCCCAGCCAGCAGCCCCCTCCTGCTCTGGGAAACGCCCCTGGGAGCACCCCCTGGCCAGGGAGACCCCTCAGCAGGGCACCAGGGGGTCAGGCACTGGGCATGAGAGGCATCAAAACACGGATTTACATCCATTTCCATTTGACTCATCCTGGGAGGAATTAATCTCTTCCCACAGGAGCTTTCTCATAGGAAAGCAGCCAAGAATTTCATAGGTTTACAGAAGACACTCTGCACAGCTACAGAATTTAACACAGAAAGGTAAGACTTGAACCCTTTTTTGGCTACCTGACAGACTGTCCTGCAGCTCTCCAGAGATGCCATGGGGTGTGGAAACACCTGAAAGACACTTTGTGGGATCCCCACCGGGCTCTCACTGCTCCCTGGGGATGCTGCAGTCCAAGGGCTGGAAGCTCTAGGCCAGTATCCCAAGGGTGGTCATCCCTCAAGGATGGGGCTGTTTCTGTCCTCTTTTTCCATGCATGACCCCATTGCATGGACATATTCAAGGTAAGGAGGACAGGAGAACCAGGGAGCAAAGTGCTCATTGGAACAAGTCATCTCACAGCACCAAGAGACAGGATTGAACCTGGGGATCCACCAGGGGAAGCAGCAATACCACGGAAGATCAAGACATTAAAAGGCTTGAGTACCCTTTGAGTTCAGGCTCTTTTCCTCATTCCAGAGCTATTTTGGTAGTTCTTCCACCTCCTGGGGGAAGGCAGCTGAGTGGCTGCTCTGCCCTGGGCACTCACATCTGGAGCATACCTGGCATGGAGGGGATCCACGTGCTGCCCAGAGCCCCAGGACTAAGGGAGCTCAGGAGCCATCTGCTGCAGGGAGGGGCACGGAGGGATCCTGAGCTCATTTCACTGCTCTCAGCTCAGTGTGCACAGACAAACCCTCCACGTGAGCAGAGCCCCTGCCTGTGTGGGGCCCATCCCAACCACCAGCAAAAGCAGAGCCCAGTTTCCACTCCAGGATGGGTGCCACTGCCAGGGGCACTCTGGATGGCACAGAAAAGGAGATGGCTTGAAGGGCTGTGGGGTCAGAGGGGGTTTATTGGAGCTGGAAGCGTCCCTGTCCCTGGGGTTTGCAGCAGCCCTTTGGGCAGCTCTGCAGAGCCCTCTCTGCTGCTGTTCCTGCAGGGAGGGGCTGGTTGGGAGCTGTGGTTTCACCAAAAATGCCTCAAACTGGGGGGCACTTTGTGCTTCCCACTCACAGCAAACAGCACTTACCTCGTCTGAGATCTGCCCTCCAAAAGTGACCCACGTCCCTAGAGAAAACCAAAAGAACCTGTTACTGCAAGAGGGTTTGGACATCCAAAATTCAGGATCCTGGGGGTTAAATGGGTTTAAAATGGGGTGAACTGACTCAGAGGGGGGTGAATGCCCAGGAGAGCTCCTGTGGGGCTGACACCAGAGCCCCCTCTCCCAGGATGGCACAGCACATGGAGCCACTCAGGGCAGTGCCAGGGGGATGTTCTTCTGCCAAAATACAGTTTGATTCAAACCACAGAATCACCATGGAATGGCTTGGGTTGGCAAGCACCTTGAAGGCCACCCAGTGCCACCCCTGCCCTGGGCAGGGACACCTCCCACTAGCCCAGGCTGCTCCAAGCCCTGTCCAACCTGGCCTGGGACACTTCCCGACCTTGAAACCTGAAACTCTTTGCACAACAGAGTTCGTTTTCCAAAGCTTCACTTTGATAAATTGGAAAAAATTTATGATGCTGCGTCAACACGTCATTTAGGGAAGGAAAGTCTTCTTCAATATGCACTTCAGCAGTTCACATTGTGCAGGCCAAAATATGGGGGGAAAAAAAGAGAAATATTTCTTTTGACATGAAGTCCTTAAAACCCAAAGTGACTTTTCCCCAGGACCTTTTGCATGAAGCCAATGCCCAGTGCCAGCAGAGCCCGTGGGCAGAGCTGTCCTTAGGCTGGCTCCAAACAGAGCTGCAGTTTAGGCTCACTTGCAGACTCTGCTCTATTATTAGGAAAACCTGGAGCATTATTCCTTTATGCCCATTGCCTCAAACAAAATTAAATATCCTGTGGTGGAAGCAACATGTGGATTTAACTGGATCATGGAATAGTTTGCACTGAAAGGGACCTTTAAAGGTCACCTCGTCCAACCCTCAGGGAATTCCTGTAGCTATTTTATATGTATGCATTTAAAGAAAACATATTTCCTAATCCAGTGGGACTTTCTCCATCCCTGGAAGTTTTCCAGGCCAGAATGGACTTCAATAATCCTTGTGGGTCCCTTCCTACTCGAAATATTCTATGATTCTAAGTTGGACAGGGCTTGGAGCAACCAGGTCCAGCAGAAAACATCCCAGCCCTTGGCAGGGGGTGGAACTGGGTGGTCTTTGAGGTCCCTCCAACCCAAAGCAGTCCATGAATTATGCTTTGAGCAAGACACAGACTGGGGTGCTGGGGAGAGGTCGAGCTCTGCTGCTGCCAAGGGGGAAACCTCCGACTCTCCTGCCTGGTGGCACTCCCAGGGATGCAGCAAATCCCGAAGTGCTCCCACCCCTTCCCTGGAGCTGGACTGGGAGGGGAACTCCGAGCTGAGGCAGAGGCAGGGCAGGTCCCTGCTGCTCCCACAGCCTGCTTTGATCAGCCCTGCCTGCAACAGAACAGGAGTTGTCTCTGTCAGGAGAATCTTGCTCTCTTTCCCTCAAAAAAGGTGAATCTGAATTTTTTAATACATCAGGTTCTTTGAGTGCAAATAAAGTTATTTAAAGATGCACAGAGTGTGAGTTCAAACTGAGACTCCTGATTTCCTGCAGAACAACCCAAGTCGAGCTTTCACACATCAGAAAGGGGGAAATAAAAGAAAAGAGCAAAGAGCACACATATTTAGAGCTAATTTTACATCAACTTCTGCTCTCTCTAAGGGCAATGACAGGGCAGGAGCTGCCCCTGCTACACCTTACAGGCCTCAGGAGAGGTGTTTGCACTCACTGTTGGAACAAGAGGCTCTGGTCCTGCACAACAAAGATAAAAATGAATGCAGGTTTCAGTTTATCATTAAACTTCTTCATGTAGATAAAAAACCTGACCCAATGAAGCCTGATTTCCATGTTAAAGCTTTGGAGGTGTTATTTTCATAGGAATACATTCAAATGGGCTCCTGTGGAAAAAATGGGTTGAGTCTGTTTACCCCAAAGTGAGGATTTTTTTTTTTTGCAGAAGGAGCTCAGGTCCCCAGCACAGGTGAGAAGGAGAAGAATTATTTATCCCCCTGTGGCCTGCACAGCCTGCCTGGAATTTCCCTGGCTACGGCCTTGTGGCACAAACCACAGCCCACCAAGGGACACAGGGGACACCCCACCAAGGGACACAAACCACAGCCCACCGAGGGACACAAACCACAGCCCACCGAGGGACACAAGTGACACAAGCCACAGCCCACCGAGGGACACAAACCACAGCCCACTGAGGGACACAAGGGTGACCTGCCCAAGGGTTTGGCACCTGGAGCTGGCAATGGCACAGGAATCCCCCTCCTCAAGCACCCCTGGGCAGCCAGGGGGGCCCCCACAGCCAGAGCAGCTGGGGCAGAGGCACAGCATGGCACAAATCCCTTTTAAAATAAAATCTAAAAAAGGGCAAAAACAAGCACAAGGCACACTTGGCATTTCAAACAGCAGCCAAGGATGATTCACAGCCTCAGCCAATACATCATTTGGGGAGAAAAATATACCAGAGAAAGATAGATCTTTTTTTAATTGCTGCTTTTCCCCTTTCCAATCAGTGCCTTTCTCTTGCCTCTCCCAATTCCTGGTTTATAAAGACACCCCCAGCCCAGGCTCAGCGTGGCAGTGCCAGACAGAGCTCCCTCTCCTGCCCCTTGCCCACCACCTTGCTCCTTTGCCTTGGCAAACAGCTTGCCAACTGCACCTCCTCCCCTTCAACAGGGATTTCTGCCTTCAGAGCAGCTTTGGCTCCATTTCCATCACTCCCCCGAGCCCAGCAAGGTGTGATTCTTAGTGGGATTTGAGCCAATGCAAAACCCGCCCCTGGATAATGGCACTGCCAGCAGATGTGTCACCTCTGCAGGAGCTCCTGGCTGAGCTCCACGGCTTCTGCTCCTGCCAGCACAGAGTTAGCCCTGCCCTGCCCCTGCCCAGGACGGTGCCACACGGAGCTCTGGCACGTGGGGCTGCTCTGGCACCAGCCCTGAGCACGGCAGGAGCCTGGGCTGGGCTTGGGTGCCCAAAATCTTTGCTCAGAGCAAAGACCAAGGAGGGAACAGCCACATCTGAGCACTTTGGGCTCACAAACATCTATTTTTGTAGCCAGTTTTGAGCACAGGATATCCCAACAGTGGCTGCAGGAATTGCTCACTTGTTTCCTCTGTTCTTTAGGAGATGGAGTTGGGGTTTGTGATTTGGGGGTCTGGTTTTGTCCTGCTGCTCCTTCCCTTCCAGGCAGGGCTCACCACCCTGTTGGAGGCTGTCTCAGCATTCTCTCAAAAGCAACAGGAACCCAGGGGCAGGATTTGCTTTGAACTAAATACAGGAAAAGCATGACCTTGTTTTTCCCCTGCATCACAATCCCCTTTCAGAGCCTGCACCGGGCAAAGAGCCTGTGCCAGCCCAGTGCCAGGCTGGGAAGGGCCCTCAGGGAAAGCCTCACCTGGAGGTGGCTCAGCCAAAGCAGGAGGAGAAAGCTCAGCCCAGGCAGGGGCAGGGCTCAGCACCAGGAGCCCAGTGCCAGGGAAGCTCAGCCTGGCAGAGCACTGGGAGGTCCAGCTGCCCAGGAGTGATGCCCAGGCACAGCTCTGAGGGGCTCAGCTGCCCAGGAGTGATGCCCAGGCACAGCTCTGAGGGGCTCAGCTGCGCAGGAGGGATGCCCAAGCACAGCTCTGGGGGGCTCAGCTGCCCAGGAGGGATGCCCAGGCACTGCCCTGGGGGGCTCAGCTGCCCAGGAGGGATGCCCAGGCACCACCCAAGCGGCTCAGGGACCCTTCCCAAGTGTCCCTGCCTGTGGAACACGCTGCCAACACACCTGTCCTGCACTTGCTCGACTCCTGTGGCCCTTCAGGCAGCAAACACAGTCCGTGCCACGTGAGCTGGCACAGGCAGGATGGCACTGAAGGGCCTCTCTTGCCTCAGCCCTTCCTGCCTTTGATTCCTGCCCCACTTCCCGTTGCCTCCACTGGTTCATCCTGCAGGATGGAGCACACTCCCACCTTGCTGAGATTTTGCAAGGCTTTAGAGGAGGACTGCTGAGCCTTCAGAAACTTTAGTGAACCTTAAATTAGATTTTCATGCTGCAGAGAGCGTAGGGAAACACATTTATCTTTGGGGGAACTGCAACAGAGAAGCCATTTAGAAAAGTCATATAAAGGCAGCACTGGGAACAGACACCTGATGGATCTGCAGTGGGAGGGATGGGACAAGGGATGACAGTTTTGAGCTGAAAAAGAGGAAATTTAGATTAATTAGGGAGAAGTTGCTCCCTCTGAGGGTGGGCAGGCCCTGGCACAGGTGCCCAGAGAAGCTGTGGCTGCCCCAGCCCTGGGAGTGTCCCAGGCCAGGCTGGACAGGGCTTGGAGCACCCTGGGCTGGTGGGAGGTGTCCCTGCCCAGGGCAGGGGGTGGGATGGGATGAGCTTTAAGGTCCCTTCCACCCCAAACCAGTGTATGATGTGCTGTACTGCAAGAGAAACACCTGTCCATTCCCGAGAATTCCCGAATTTCCGGCTTTCCCGCTCTCCTGTGCCCCTTCCTGCCCCCAGGGCTGCTGGGCTCAGTGCTGTGCCCAGGCTGAGGTGCCCAGCAGGCTGCCAGCCCTGCCCAGCCCCCAGCCCTGCACAGCTGTGCTCACAAAGCCTCAGTATATTTAGATGCTGCTGCAGTTCCACCCGCTCCAAGTGCAAGAGGAGCTCTCCAAAGTGGTTCTTTCCCTGCTTCCTCCCGGAGCTTTTCTCCAGCACCACAACACCAGCCCCTGGGGAGGCTGGGAGCAAGTGAAATAAACCCTCTGCACACACAGGACAAGCCCTTCCCCAGGCTGGCTCTATTTTAACCAGAAGGGCTCTTGGCAGATGGGCCTTATTTATCTGACTCGTGATTTGGGGTGACTTTCACAACTCACTCTATTTTAAAATCAAGCATCAAAGCACATTGGGACAAACTGAGCTGCCCCCTGCCCTGTGGGCACTGCCAGCCCTGGCAGGATGGAGCTGGCAGGGGACCCTCAGTGGTGCCCAGCAGCTCTGGGGGCAGCAGCCCCTGCCCAGCAATGCCCAGCCCTGAGTGTTGGCACCAGGGCAGGGAACCCCCCAAACACTCCCAGAGCTTCTGGGCTCCAACCAGTTCCTGTTTTCCAACAAACAGCCCCCAGACCTTATTTTTGCATCTGAACAACAGCCTGAGCTGAATAACCACGGAATGGGTTGGGTTGGGAGGGACCTTAAAGCTCACCTTGTTCCAAACCACCTTCCAGAGCTCAAGTTGCTCAGAGCTAATAATATCATTGCTAAATACTGGTATTACTGGAATTTTCAAGGCAATTCCACCAACTACCAACCCAAAAATCTCCTGGTGACTCAAGCCAAGCATCCCATAGGATGGTCCCAAACCTCCAGACAGGACAGGAGTGTTCCCCTGAACTCACAGGTTTAAACCTCAGAACAGACTTCTTGTATCTGTATGTAAATGGATTTAAATACTCTGAGTGTGTATAGATGAACATTGCCATCTTAGATTCATAATTAGCTCAGGCTCATAATTAAGTTACTGTTGTGCTTATAGCTAATCCTATTGAGTCATTTTTTAAATGTTAAATTAGCCAACTGATTAAGCACTGCCATTGTTGTGTTGATTAAGCATTGCTAAAGCTTTTAGACCTAAACCACTGATCTGGTCTGAGGCCAAGTTTGGCTGCTCTGAACTTTGTGACTGCCAGGAGGGTCTCCTGCCCTTTGCATCCTCACCCTTCTGAGTCCCACTGGCCACTTCAGTCATTGCAGACTGATTTTAGTCTGATTTTCCTTCCTGTGTTCTACCTATGCAGTAATAGAATGAGCTGTGCCATCAGACTCTGCCCCCTTTCACACATTCCTACAAACCCTGGGTTTGCTGGTGCCCTTTCTGGTGATCCTTCAAGCAACACCAACCCTGCTGGTGCCTCCACCCCCTGTGCCAGCCCCTCTGACCCCCAGCACGAGGGCCCCTTCCCCCAGGGCAGAGCAGAACACCCACCCCGGGGGGCTCTGCCCAACCCCAGGGCACTGAGGCTGCTGATGCCCAGCCTGGCATTGTGGGCAGGTGCTCCCAGCAAGGAAACAGCCTCCTCCTTTCTACAGCATTCGGGTTTTATAGAAAAAAGTAAAAATCCCTGGTCTGAAGCACCTGCCACGTGTGGCTGAGCTGCCACCCAGGGGATTACTGGGCTGAGTGATCTGGGTTATCCAGCCCTGGGCACAGGAACAGCCTGGGGGCTGGGGGGGCTGGGCCTGGGCGGCTCAGAGGGGCCCCTGGGGAGCAAAGACCCACAGGGGAAAATACTGACAGGGGATTCTTTGGCTTTCAGGTCAGTGCAGGAATAACGAGGCTAAAATAGAATGGAACAGGAACCTGCCCCCAGCCCAGGCAGATGGGTGGCCCTAGGGCAGGAGCTGGGACACTCAGTGGCACTGCGGACACTCAGTGGCACTGGGGGCACCCACAGCCATCTCAGATGTGCCCCCGAGGGCTGTTTCTCACAGGCACTGGGGCACAGCAGGCTGAGTTGGTGCCACAACCCCTGGTACAGCTGAGGAGGGAGAACATCCCCACAGCCAAAGGGACTCACCCAGTCCAAGGCACGACACCCTCAGCCCGGATTTTCCAAGGTTCCTAAAAGGAAAAGACAACAATTAGAAGACCCTGTTCAGCTCTCAGGGGACACAAAACATGATGCAGAAGCTGGAAAGGACAAGTCCAGATTTTTTTGTCCAAATCATCTGCTTTCCTCCCCAAGGGGCAGACCCTCCACAGGGGATGCTGACCAACCAGTCTGGGGTAAGTCATGCACATTCCCTGCCCTTTCCCAGGATCCCAGACTGGTTTGGGTTGGAAGGACCTCAAAGCCCCCCCAGTGCCACCCCTGCCCTGGGCAGGGACACCTCCCACCAGCCCAGGCTGCTCCAAGCCCTGTCCAACCTGGCCTGGGACACTCCCAGGGCTGGGGCAGCCACAGCTTCTCTGGGCACCTGTGCCAGGGCCTGCCCACCCTCCCAGCCAGCAATTCCTTCCCAATATCCCACTTAGCCCTGCCCAAGCTGGTGGATTCACCACAAACCAGCACCCTCCAGTTTCCCACCCAAGTGGAGGCAGCACCAGGCCCCCCACCTGCAGCTGCTCTTCCACAGGCACAAGATAAAATGATCACCCTCCTCCCAGAGCTGGGCTGGAGACAAGACAAGCAGCCTTGATGCCACACAAGGTGCCACACATCAACCCCCTGTCCTGTCCCTGCAGCACAAACCCCCCTTTCATTAAAATCCCCTCTAATTCCCCCTCCTGCTGTGACCTCCACAGCACAGGCAGGGCTGGGCAATGTTCTGCCAGATCGTGGTGTAATTTAGGGCCCATCCATCTCCTCTCTGCTGCAGAGCACCACAAACATCCCAGCACTTTCTGCTGCTCCTGCTGAATTATTTAAAGGCCAATAAAATGAAAGAGAAGCAAAAGCCCTGCTCACCAACAAGCAGGGTCAGGGAAAGGGGCAGCCAAAACATGTGACATTAGCACAGGTTGTGCCCTGTGCTTTCAGCTCTTTCTCTTTGTACACACTTGATTTTGGGGCCATTTCAGGTTTTCATTCCTATGGCACAATTTCCCACTGGAGCACAACCAAAGGCATCCCCGGGGGGCAGGAGGGCCAGCCCCATACCAGCCAGCACCCCTGGCACTGAGTGCCCCCCACTCCAGGGCCCCTTATGCCACTGCTGCACCCAAACTTCAGCCCTGCTGATGACCATTGAGAGCCAGTGACTCGACCTGGAGTAGCTGCTTGAGAAGCTGCAGCTGCCTCTGCAGCCTCACGAGCCCCAGGGCTCACAGCAGGGCTGGGGCAGGCACTGACCTGATTCTTTTTTCTGTTCTATTTTTTCTTCTTTTCTTTTCCCCATTTCTATATTTTCTTTTTTATTTTTTTCTCCTAGTCTTTTTTCTTTGATTTTTTTTCCTGAGTGCAGGCACAGCTGGCCCTGCAGCCCAAACCCAGAGCAGCACAGAGGCTGCTCATCCTCCCCAGCACGGGGTGGAACCCCAGAAGGTTCCAGGCACACCCCCAGCAGCTGCCTGGGGGCTCCAGAGGAGCTGCAACGCTGCAGGAATCCCACATTCCTGGGACTGGGATTGGACTCAGCCCATCCCCTGCACGGCCCTCTGGAGCCCAGGGCTGCTGCCACCCCCAGACAGGCTGGGATTATTTTATAGAAGAGGGGTTTAAAATCCTGTTTCTCACTGACCTGTTCTTTGCCTGTCAGAGTCTGGCTGTGCACAGGGTTGGGAGGGACAGCTCAGCCAGGGCCCCTCTGCCCACATAAATATGGATACATACAGCCCTTATACACACATTTGCATATATATTGTTTATAGCTATGTATAGACACACCCTCCCTTTATCTGTATGCCTATACATATCCTTTGTGTGTAACCTTTTATATACACACACATACATATATTTAAATACTTATATGCATGTTCATATTGTTTATATGTGCCCTTTTTATATACACACACCCCTTTTTATACACATATGACTGTTATCTACATGCAAACACACATCCTCTACATACACCCTTTATATATATATATATCTGCATTTATAATTGCATATGTAAATACACAGTGGATCTCTGGGGGGTTTCCTTGCATTTGGAGGGTTCAGCACTCCCCCAGCAGCAGGGTCTGTCTCAGGGTCTCAGCCCAGACAGCAGGGACTGTCCTGCCCTGTGCTGTCCTTCCCAGGTCCCCTGGGCCACAAAGCCACCTCAGGGCTTGCCCCTCCCCACTCCAGGGATTTGGAGGGTAAAACACACTCAGTCTTGTTCCAGGGACCAATAACCAGCTCTTTGAAGAGTCTGCTCAACCAACAAATCCGGACAGAAATATTGTGTTTGGATTTCTAAAGTGTTGCCATTTACTCAGCACACACCTGACCTGGATATCTGGGAAAATTTGTGTTGAAAGTCAATGCTGAAAATGCCAAGTTTCTGCAGTGCAAGATCTCTCTGGCAAAGGGAGCTCAGGAGGTGAGGGGTAGAATGATCCCTGAGCCCCTGGGCCAGCCTGGGGGCACCACCAGGTGAGTGGCAGGAGGATCCCTGAGCTCCTGGGCCAGCCTGGGGGCACCACCAGGTGAGGGGCAGGAGGATCCCTGAGACCCTGGGCCAGCCTGGGGGCACCACCAGGTGAGTGGCAGGAGGATCCCTGAGCCCCTGGGCCAGCCTGGGGGCACCACCAGGTGTGTTCCCATGCCAGGGCACTCAGACACACTGCAGGGAGGGGAGAGTGGAGGGGCCCCACTCACACAGGGAGCCACAAACTCGGTCCCTCTGGGGCTGCCCGAGCTCCCAGCACAAACCTCGTGCTGGAAAAGCTCCAGCCCTGAGCTGGTTCCTACAGCAGAGCAGCAATTGGTCTGGCAGAGCCTCAGTCCAAGACCTGCTTCTTTAGCTCCATGAACAGAAGAAAAATCAACAAACCCCCACAAAAATACAAAACCTCCTTAAGCAAACATAAATATGTACCCACACACATTTCCCCTTCCTTGCAGCCTCAGGTGGGGGATCTGTAATGACACACACAGACAGGCAGGTCTGAAAGCTGCAAAACTGCCCAGGAAAACCAGGGGGGCACAAAGAGAGCCCAGCTCTGCCGGCGGGTTTAACAGAGCTCTGCCCTCCTGGCAAAGCCCACGGTGCCATTCCCTGTGCCCACCCCCATGCCCACAGCAGAGTGTGGGGCTGGCAGCGCGGTGAGCTCCGAGTCACAGCACCCACTGCCCAGGAAAAACACCCCCAGCACTGAAACAGCCCCGGGCATGGCTGGCATTGCCCCGGACTGGGCATTTCCAAGCACAGGGCACACCGTCTCCCAGGATTGTGGGGCTCTCCCAGATGGCAGCTCCCTGGCAGCAGCCACGTGCCGGCAGCCTCCGGAGCCGCTGCGAAATGCCAGCCAGCACCACGTGCCAACAGCCCTGGCAGGGAAAAGGCTGCGAAGAGGCGGCAGCCTGGCACCCACTGGAGCTGTGAGCCCACAGCTGGTGGGGAGGGAATGGCACCTTCCTGCCAGACAGGCCCCTCGTAGCTGGCACAGCCACAGGGCAGGTCACCGACCCCTCTGCCCCAGGAACATCCCAGCCTTGTTTCCTCCTGCCACGTCTGTGCCTGCTCCTTCCTCATCCTCCTCCAGCCCCCCCAGGCTCAGTCACTGTCCCCACTACTGGAGGGATTTTCCCTGGGATGAGCTCAGAGGTTTGCCCAGTGGCCTGGCAGGCAGTGCCCAGCTGAGGGGGCATCAGCTCTGCAGGTGAAGGGGTTATTGCAGTGGCACAGAGACCTGGAAACTCTGCCCAGCTGCTCCTGCCCCTTCCCAGCGTGCAGCAAAGGGAAAAGCATCTACTTGGACAGCAGCTGGCACATCCCTGGGGCTCAGGGGCACAAAGGGCTCTGAGTCGCTTCACCTCTGTGCCCAGCTCCCAGTTTCCTCATTTCCAGCAGATTCACCCCCAGCAGCAGCTCAGCCCTGCCTGGGCACCACATCTGGCTCCCCACAGCCCACCTCGCCTGCCCATGTACAAATGGAGAGGAAAATCACACCCCAAATTCCATCACAGCACTGAGACTGGAAACATGGAAGAAATTCTTCTCAGAAGAGACATTTTGGTTCAGGACCTGCTACAATGCCAAATCAGCCCAATTATTTTGCCAGAAACAAGTAGATAAATGAAACTGGTGTTTCAGGGCCAACACAGGTCGGTGCAGAACAAGGAGGCAGAGCCTGGATCCAGCCCTGTGGACACGCTCAGGGCTGCAAAACCCTCCAGCTTCCCAAAGCTGGTAGGAAAAACGGCATTTTGCTTGTTAGTCACTTTGCTGTGAGCAGATTCTGGGCAAAGCCAAGGACTACAGAGCTGTGTCTGATCAGGAGTAAGGGCAGAGAGCAGGTTTGTGTCCAAGGAACCAGGGTCCAATACACACAAAAAAGGTCAAGAGGACAATTTTTTGCTTCAAAAGCCCTTTGGTTCAGCATCAGGAAGTCAGAAAGTGGCACGAAGGGAGAAGAGAGGACTGGCACATCCTGCAGAGGCACAGAGGGGTGATGAGGGCAGTGAGGGGTCTGGCACAAAGGCTGCCAAAGAGACAGGGCAAAGTCCAGCCCTTCAGACTCCCCAGAGCAAGAAGAGGGTGAAAGCCACTCCCAGGGGATTCTTCCTTGTCATGTGGCTGTGTAGGAAGATTAGATTATGTCTGCAGTGTTAATTTTCGTTAAGAAGACAAGAGCCAAGGTGCAGTGAGGCTGCTCTGGCACAGGGCTGGCTCCTCCTGGCTGGGCACAGCGTGGCCCCACTCACCAGCCCCTCCTTTCAGACACACTCCACTGGATCTCCTGATAGGAAGTTCCTGCAGTATTTAACCAAAGCTTTTTATTGCCTCAGTTCCACTCCACAGTGCCCCCAGGAAAGCCTTTGCCCTGGGATTGCTGTTTCCAGCCTCTCCCACATCCCTCTGCTCAAACCAGTTTAAGTAACACTGTTCTATCTTGCTGCTAGAACAGCCCTTCCTGTGAAGCTGCTGCCCCAATAACTCACCAGGTGCTTTGGGGGCAGCCACTTATAATCCTGTGGTTGTTCAGGGCTCACCTCACCACGCTGAGGAAAACATGTCCAAGTGGCTGAGAAGTGGGATGGTTTTATTCCCATCCAATGCTCTTCCTGGGAGGGAGCTAAATGGCTTTAGGGTTGCTGCACAGTCAAATTCTTCTCACTTCTCATTGCCAAATGTTCACCTCCCTTTTAAACCTTGGCTTCTTGTCTTTTTAACTCAAATTGACATTGCACACAATCCAATCTTCCTACATGGCCACAGTACAAGGGAAAGATCCCCTGGGATTTCACTCTCCTTTGCTCCTGAGAAGTGGATGCTAAACCAGCCCTGCCCAGCACACAATCCTGCCCTAAACCAGCCCTAACCCAGCTGTGCCCAGCACACAATCCTGCCCTAAACCAGCCCTAAACCAGCCCTGCCCAGCACACAATCCTGCCCTAAACCAGCCCTGCCCAGCACATAATCCTGCCCTAAACCAGCCCTGCCCAGCCCAGGCCCAGCCTCACCCTCCTTTAACAGCAAGGACGTGGGAGACATGGAAAATTCCCAGTCCTCAGTTTGCCTCTTTGCTCACCCAGTGCCTCCTTCATGGCTTTTATGGGAACTGGGAGCTGAATTATTTCCTTGCAAGGGCAAGTGCTGACTGTGCAGTCAGAGCTGAACAGGAGCAAAAGGAATAGATAATTTATATATATATACATATCTATGTGGGATGAGCCCAGAGCAAAGAGCTCCCAGGGGAACAGGGATCCTGTGCAGCCATGAGAAATGAGAGGAAAACTGGAGAGCAGCAGGGCCATGGGGAGGACAAGGCTCAGCTCTGGCACGAGGAGACAGAGAGAGGGAAAAACCCCAGTGCAGTGACATTTGTATGACCACCCACTGACGGGGCAACAGGCACAGCCCTGCACCCTCCACAATGCCCCCAGACCTGGCACCCCCCAGCAGGGGCCCTGGCGCTCAGCAGAGGGGAAACAGCTCAGTTTTCCCTGGGATGGGCAGTGCCCGAGCCCTCCCCGGCTCAGGGGGGCAGTGCCCGAGCCCTCCCTGGCTCAGGGGGGCAGTGCCCGAGCCCTCCCCGGCTCAGGGGGGCAGTGCCCGAGCCCGGCCCGGCTCAGGGGGGCAGTGCCCGAGCCCTCCCCGGCTCAGGCTCCGTGCAGGGCAAGGCTTTCATTAAGAGCCCGACTCAGCTCTGGCACTTGGAGCCCACATGGCATCAGTGCCAGGCATCTCCCACAGACATTGGGGGAGAGGGGCCCAAAACCACACACAGAGCCCCCCACACCCTCCCACACCCTGGCAGATTCCCACCCCTGGCACCAAAACAGCACCACGGGCACAGCCGGGTCTGCCATGGCACGGTGGCACTGCCAGGGCCAGGGGGGTCAGAGCCAAAGGCTCTTCACTTACAGGAAAGGAGCAGGAGGTGGGGGAGCCTGTGCCAGATGGCAGGAATGGTGGTGTCTCTGGTGGCACAGGGCACAAAGCCAGGGCAATTACTCACTTTTAATCAGTTCTGGAGCAGGGGGATCAGTAAGAGCCCAGCAGTGGCAGCAGGTGCTGCAGAACCAGAGGCAGCTGCACCAGGGGCTGCAGAGACCCAGGAACAGCCCCAGGGTAGACCCCAGCCCAGGCTGGGCACCCCACAGGGACCCCTGGCACGTGGTGCCCCATCCCTCAGAGCCACCTCCATCCTCCTCAGGTGACACTGACCCAGGTCCCAGAGCCCCCAGCAGGAGAGAGCACCCAGCCTGGCACCCAGCCCTGGCACAGGGCAAACCCCTTGCCACACAACAAAGCAGCAGGACAGACTAATTCCCACCTTCAGGACAACCTTGAGCATTAGTCCTGCAGCCCCTCCACAGCTTCAACCAAACCCCACATGGGCTGGGAGAGCAGGACAAGCCCCACACAGGGCCATCCAACACCCCTCACCCTCCCAGCACTGATTTGTGGCCCGAGACTCCTGTGCTGGTTAATCACCTCATTAACCTACAAGTGGTTCCTCTGTCGTTGAGAGACAAAGCCATTGTAAGAAAATACATCCCGTTTATCCAGCTGGGGATTTGTTTCCCTGCTGCCCTTCACTGCTCAGAGCAGGGAGAGTTTGGGTTTCACCAGTCCCATCGACACCCCCAAGTGAGCCCAAACCTTCCCTTCCCTCCCAGCATTCCCAGCTGTACAGAGGGATCAGGATACCCATCCTGGCTGCCTGTCTATCCATCCATTTATCAATCATTTCATCTCTCCATCTCTCCACCCATCAATCCATCCCTGTCTTCATCTCTCCATCTATCTGTCAATGAGAGATGGGAGAGAGAAGGAGTGAGAGGGTTTTTCTATGGAAAAACATAAGTTTTAAATAAAATCTCTGCAATAACACATACAATGACTAAAACATTTTCAACTCCACACCCACAGAAGAATCATCAGGCTTGGGAGAGCTCTACAGAAACCAGATGAAGCTGCTTTTGGCTCGTTCCAGCCCTGGGTTCATTGCCCTGTGCCCGTGGTTGTGCTCACAGAGACCAACCTGTGACAGAAATGCCAAACCAAGGGCTCAGATCCTGCTTGGGTCGGTGCCACCACAGCAGCCCCAGGGGCAGGTGACACCCAGGAACCTGTTCACAAGCCCTGGGGCTGCCAGAGGGAGAGGAGTGGAGTTTTTGGGTCTGTGGGGGCATTTCTCACCCCCTGTGTGGGCACCACCTGCTCCTGGTGCCCTCGGCCTCAGCATGAGGGAGGCAGGAGGGCGAGGCAAATCCTGGCACTTCAGAGTGTTCCAGCCTGGGGAAACATGCTGGGAGTGATAGATGGGGGAAGGAGGTGGGAGGGGAGAGAGGGGCTTGGGATGGAGCAGAGGAGATGGGGAGGGCACAGAGCCAGCCCCGGGCAGGGGCATCACACCCAGGGGTCTCCATGGGCATCCTCCACCTCCTGCAGAAAGGAGGGGCTGGGGCACCCCCTGTGTGGCACAGACCCCTCACACCCCCCCTCACAGGTGGGCACCCCAAAGGTGAGGATACAGCCCCAACCCTCCTGATAAATAAAACTGGGGAAGTCATGACATGGTTTGCCAGGATATGAACTGCAGAGTTGTTCTATTGCTACAAAAATGTGAAAAAAAAGTAAAGAAGTCACTGTTCCTGACACTGGTGGTGGGAAAACAACGTTGCTTAGAAACATCCCCATCAGGGCTCCACAACCACTCCTTTCTATGCAGAAATGAATAAAATATGTAATTTATTCCCTGACAAAAAAATAGTGGCTGTTTCAAGTGACACCAAAATCCCAGTGACAGCAGAGACCCTCCCCACTGCCCTCTCCCTCTGCAGCTCAGCCAACAGCCCTCACTGCCACCTGGGGAGTGGGGACAGTGACACTGGCCTTGATCCCAACCCCCTCCCTGGCACCTGCAGGGGAAGACCCTGGAATCCCAGACTGCTTTGGGTGGGAAGGGACCTCAAAGCCCACCCAGTGCCACCCCTGCCATGGGCAGGGACACCTCCCACCAGCCCAGGCTGCTCCAAGCCCTGTCCAACCTGGCCTGGGACACTCCCAGGGCTGGGGCAGCCACAGCTTCTCTGGGCACCTGTGCCAGGGCCTGCCCACCCTGTGAGCAAAGAATTTCTTCCTAACATCTAATCGAAATCTCTCTTCTTTTAGTTTAAAACTGTTCCCCCTTGTCCTATCACAACCTGCCCATGTAAAAAGTCACTCTCCTTTTTTATAACCCCCTGGAAGATGCTCAGCCCATCCCACCATCTCATGCACATGCCATTTGTCACGATTCATCGGGCTCAGTCTCTGGGAGCCGAGGCTGAGGCACCCTGGAGGTGTTAATTCTCTCCTTTAATTAACTTGGGTGGTTTCCTGCTCTTCGGGCTGGGTTTGGTTTTGCTTCCCCAGCCCCAAAGCCCGGCAGATCTCGGGCACTCAGGAGCTGTCCCTGTGCCAGGCTCAGGTGGCAGAGCTTGTCTCTGAGTGCTGTGGGTGGGAAGAGACACAAATAATGCTTTCTGTGTCTCACTCGGAGAACAAAACACTTCACAACACGCACAGCAGTTCCCTCTGAATTACCGCCTGGATTAGCCCTAATTGCAGAGCGGCAGTCACAGCTTTGGGCTGCTCTTTGTGTTTCCAGCCCTTCCCACGTGCAGAGAGGGTGAGGTGAGGGAGGTCTGAGTGCCCTGGGGCTCCTGCACATGCCAGGGAAGCGCTGGGCATGGCACATCACCCGCTGTGGGTGATGCCACAGGACTCGGGCACTGCTGGGGGAAAGGGTTCAGTGCAGGATTGGGGGTAAAACCCTCAGTATTGGAAAACAAAAGTGGTGGGTTTAACCAGAGTCCTACTGAGCAGCTGTCCTTGCTCTGACACAAACCACCTTCCCACATGTCCCTCAGAAATATTCCCTGTTTCCAAATGGAAATTGTTTCACCCTCATGCAAGATGACAGAGCACTGGAATTGCTCCAGCACAGGACAAGCCCCAGAATGGCCCCGTGTGCCTGAGGGCAGTGTCCAAACCCTCCTGGCTCTGCTCAAGTTCTGATATTTGTGCAAAGCAGCAGATCTCAGGAAATTTTAACTCTGTTTTCGAATGCTGGGAGGCAGAGATGAACATGCAGAGCTGCAGAGCAGGACAGCTGAAGGTGTCCCAGCAGATACCAGAGCAAGCCAAACCCACAGATTATTTCCTTGCCTGAGCACGTGCATCCTTAGCTTTGCTCTGACATCCCATCTGACACCTGTGCTGTGTGACTGTGCTCCTGTTTGCTGCTTTGCAAACTGCTTTGTGATCTCCTGTGTGCCCCAGAAATAAACCCCAATGAATTGGCTCTGGCTCATGTGTCTGCAGCAGGGCAGGGGAGCTGCCCCTGGAGCAGTAGGGCAGGGGAGCTGCCCCTGGAGCAGTAGGGCAGGGGAGCTGCCCCTGGAGCAGCAGGGCAGGGGAGCTGCCCCTGGAGCAG
>VWZD01000645.1:263885-284027 GCA_013396695.1 Sakesphorus luctuosus
GGAGCTGGCCCTGGAGCAGCAGGGCTGTCCTGAGCTGGCTGGGTGGGAGCACAGGCACCACAGAACTCAGAGTGCTTTGGGTCCAAAGGGACCTGAGGATCATCTGGTTCCACCCCTGTGCCATGGGCAGGGACACCTCCCACTAGCCCAGGTTTCTCAGAGCCCCAGAGCTCCAGCCTGGCCTGGAACACAATCCCAGGGGCTCCTCTGAGCATCTCCCTTCCCATCCAGCTCCTGTGACAGGGATGTGAAGGGTTAGGTCAGTAATACAGAGTAGAAAAAAGCCCTGCTACTGGTGGAAATACTGCAGAGGCAAAACAGGTCGGGGCTGATGGGCTGAGAAAAGACAGCAGGGAAGGCAGGGGGTGGGTCCTGGGCAGTGGGAGCCCGACTCAGCCACAGGAGGGGCAGCCTGCACGGGCAGGGATGGCACGGGGGGCAGCAGGTGCCCAAAGGGCATCCAGCCCCATTCCTTGGCTCCCTCCCCACCTCCCAGCTCCCTCCATGCTCCAGCCCCACTGGCTGTGGGTGGGCTCAGCTGCAATTCCCAGCCTTTCCCTTGGCTGCATCCTCAGGAAAGTTGGAGATGACACATTAAAATGCAGACAAGGCAGAGGAGACGGGCCGTGCCCAAGCTCAGGGGCTCTGGCAGGTGCTGCTGTGTTTGGGCTGTGCTCTGCCCACCCTGGGACAGCTCCCAGCTGAACAGCTGGAACAGCTGGCGTGAGGCACAGGGAGGGGGTGCCCAGGCGGGGGCACCGCTGGCACCGGCGTTCCCAGGGGAACCCATCCCAGTGGCACATCCCAGAGCAGGGCACACCCACAGCTCTGCTGCCCACACTGTGATTCCTCATCCTTGGGCCCGGGATAAAGGGAGGAAACAAAACACCATTTGCCATTCTGCAGCAAGGCTTTAAAGGGCAGGATCTCAAATGTCTGAGGGAGTGGCATTATCCTTGTAAAAAAAACCCTGAGTTATTGCCAGAAACAAAAGGATCAGGGTCTCTCCATCCCACCTGTGTGGGGTAATCCCAGTGCCCTATCACCCCACAGTGGTACCCAGCCCGTGGCTGGGCAGGGCACAGGGATGCAGGGATGGGCACAGCCCCAGCAGCAGCCCTGGCACACACCCTGGCCCTGCTCCCCGACCATCCCTCCCACCTCACACACCACGAGATCAGTCCCCAAGTCACACCCATGTGTAGGGTGCTGCCTGTGCTGTCACAGCCAACACACCCCACAGGGCTGGAAAGAATAAAAGGCCATTTTGTCTCATTTCGATGCTGCTTCACCCTGAAAGGGGCAAAATAAAAAATGTAAAAGCCTGTCAATGGTTATTCCTTCCCAATCCCCTGACCCGCCCTGGAAAGTATTAGTCATTCAGCTGAAGTGGCTGAATAAGCTGCAACTGGAAAATAGGTACTTTCTCCACAGTCAGGAAAGGCTGATTCCAACACAATCCCAAAACTAAGGAAGGAGAGGGAATGTGAGCAGCCCTGGACCAACCCTGGGTGTTGAGTGCAGCCCTGAGAAGTTCCATCCCATCAGCACCAGGAGCATCCTCAGCAGGGCCAGCTCAGGAGGGGGACACATTCCCTTTGGAGGGGCAGTTCATTCTTCCATCCATATTTAGGTGAAAAACATTTGCAGGAATTATTATAAAACTAAGGAGGCTGAGGTAAGGAAACCACCAGGAAAAATAGTGGAATTTGTGTTTTAATCCCTGTGCAGGACTTTGGCCCTTCAAGAGAGAAAAGGCATTTTTGACAGATTTTAAGTACTGCTGAACAAGGGCCCAGAAGGACAGGACAGGGAATGGCTTCCCATGGCCAGAGGGCACGGTTGGATGGGATGTTGGGAAGGAATTGCTGGCTGGGAGGGTGGGCAGGCCCTGGCACAGGTGCCCAGAGAAGCTGTGGCTGCCCCAGCCCTGGGAGTGTCCCAGGCCAGGTTGGACAGGGCTTGGAGCACCCTGGGCTGGTGGGAGGTGTCCCTGCCCAGGGCAGGGGTGGCACTGGCTGATGTTTAAGGTCCTTTCCAACCCAAAGCACTCTGGGATGATTTTATGGCTCTGTGGAAGCAGCTGCAGCAGTTTCACAGCCAGAACAGCTGAGCCTGTTTTTCTGTGTCGGTTTTTATGGCAAATTCAATGCCAACATGAAAATATAGGTATGCCATAAAATTTTTATTACTTCATCCCCAAAATATCTCTAAAGCAGCTTGTTTACATAAAGGGCACTTTTTTTAGGATGACTTTCAGCAGCAGTGTGCAGGCTGGGTGCACCCAGAGCTGATCCCACCAGCCCCAGCCCAGCTCTCCTCCCCTGAGTCCTTTCCATGCATGGACACCATCCCATCCCTGGCATCCAAGGTGCTCCAGAAGTGTTCCCTCCAGCTGGATTTAGGCTGCCATGGGGCTTGCATGGACTCTTAATGCCAATCCTGCCTTTTGTAAGCAAAACTGAGGATCCAACCCACACCACTTCCCTCTTTGGGAGCTGCCAGGGACAAGGCACCAGGACTCTGCTGGGGGCCTCCAGGAGCTTCAGGACCTTCTTTTTCAATAAGGTTTCTGCTTCTCCTGCTTCTCCAGCCCCTGTGCCATTGATTAGTTCTGTTTGTTCTCTGAGTGGAGCTTCTCCAGTAAATACTCGGAGCCAGCAGAGCCCTGAGCAAGGCCTGGCCACCCTGGCCAAGGGATGGGAGACACCAGGCACTGCTCCCCACTCCCTCCTGCCTGATGGGAGCCTTTATGGGGCTATGAAGGCATTTGAGAAACCCCTCCAATACATTCAGATGCCATGAGAGGAGAGTCTCAGTTTGCCAAAGGGAGGCTGTGCCATCTCCCACTGCCGGGGCAGTGACTTGCTGGGGAGCACTGGGAGGGGGTGGAATGAGAGGAGCTTCAGGGTCCTTTCCAAGCCAAGCCATTCTGTGATTCTATCCTCCTTCTGGGTTTGTTCACAAGGAAACACCTTCCAAGCCCTCCTGAAGCTCCCACCAAATGGTGCTGTGACTCTGCAGAGGGATGGAAGGGATGGCCTGACCATCCTGAAGAGCAGGGCTGCGACAAGGGACACAACAGAGCACCCAAAGCCCTCTGTGCATGAGGGGGCCTTGGCATTATGACCAACCCACCACCATGAGCCACCAGCCCTTGGCTCCTTGGGTATATTCCAGACACTAAAACACAGGGAGTTCTGTGGAGCAGAAGTTCTGGAAACACCTCCCCAGGGATGTCCCTCCTCACCATGGCCTTTTGGCACACACTGAGCCCTGGATGAAGGGGAGACACTCCCTGGCTCACAGCAAGGACATTCCCCCTGGCTTTCCCCCGTGGGCTCACACCGAGTCACACACAGAGCGTTTTCTCCTCCTCAAAGACAATTAATTTCTTAACAAACATGTTCCCCAGAAGGCGTTTTATAACGTTAGTCTAAAATAAAAATAAGCATGCTCAAAATTCTGACTGGATTTCTCCAAAGCAGCCAGGCTAAAATAATACATTTGAAATGTCTTAAACTGTGCACTTCACAAGTAATTAAATTAGCAGCGTTCCTGCACCACGACTTGCCTTCCATCCATTTAAGCATCACATTAAAGCTGTCAGGCAGCTTTGGGATGGAAAATACCACCCTGCAGGGATGGGTTGGGAGGAGAAGGGGGCACTGGGGTGAGGGTGAGCAGCTGGTGGGTCAGGGAGCTGCTCCAGCCACTGCTGTGAGCCAGGGAGATGCCCCACCCAGGGGACAGCCATCCACTGCCTGGAGAGGGGCACAGCTCTGGGTGGCACAGGAGCAACAGGGCTGGGACAGCCACCCACGGGTGATGGGGACACCCACCCACAGTGACAGGGGCACCTACCCACGGGTGATGGGGATGTTCACCCACAGGTGACAGGGACATGCACCCAGACTGTCCATGCCCTTCACCCTCGGTCACAGGCGGGCAGTGAGTGGCTCTGGGACACCCCCTGCCCGCCCACAGCACCGCTGCATTATTTAAAAGCTTCCTTAAAATATCATCGTTTTGCTTGCACTCAGCCAAACCTCCCTGAGAGTCGTGCTCCTGGAACGCCGTTTGCCCTTGAAGTGGATCCTGTTCTGAGCTCAGCTCTCTCCCTCGGGATTCCAGTGGGGGGGGCGGGAACTGATGGCAGAGCAAGCCCCGGGTTCCTGCTGTGCCCAGGGCTCCCAGTGCCACCAGCACTGCGGGCTGGTGCTGTCCCAGTGTGGCACTCAGGTTGGGCACCGGGAAACTCTCTGCCCCCAGTCAGGGCAGCTCTGGGCATCACCGCTCTGGGGGCAAAGCCACGGAGCAGAGCTGGGAGCAGCTGGGCAGGCACTGCAAAGCAAAGGCAACTTGGCTTTATCTGACACCCAGAAGAGGAGCTCCACCCCACACTAGCCCAGACACCTGCAAAGTCCTCATTTAGCACAAAATCATGGAATTATTGTGGTTGGAAAGGCCTGGAGGATGACTGAGTCCCACTGCTAACCAAGTACCAAAGAAGTGCAAGCCAGGGAGGAGTGTCCCCTGCCAAGCCCCTTGCACTGCCCTGGTTTCAGAGCTTAAATAAATGTGTATTCCAACCTAAAGCTGGTTTAACACCGCACAGTCAAACATGACTTTTGCACCAATGTGATGGGACGAGACAAATCCCAAGCCCACCAGCCCCGGCCTCACCTCCCAGCTCCAAACTCCTGGGGAGCCCCCGGGAGGCTGAAAGCAGGACAGATCAGCACGTTCTGTTTACTCAAGTGGTTCCCTTTCCTCCCCCTTGGAGTTATTGCTGCCTCCTTTGTACCCATTATAAGCTACAGTCCTGGGGGGAAAAGCATTGTGAATTCAGCGTAAATCTATTCTGTTCACTGGATTAATCTTAATTTGCAGCAAGAAAATAAAGATCAGATGATGAGCCATAAAAGACAGCCTGATGTGGAGAGCTACTGAAATAATATGAAACTTGATATCAAAATAATTGTTCCATTTGCATGGGAGAGTTTAAAACTGCTCATAATTGCAGCAAGGCTTAAATAAACCACGGATTCCTAAATATGTGAGGTGGTTATTACGGTTAATTCTCGGAAAAAGAAAAGCAAGGAAAAAGAAGACAAGTCCTGGAACGCTGCTAAGAAATACCTTTCACTTCCAGCCCTTGGGAAGCACAAGACATTTCTCTTCTATTCCCGTGGGATTTTGCAGCCCAAAGCGACCCGTGTGCGTTTCCCATCGGGCTGGGGTGGTGTTCCCTCCTCCAAGCCCACATCATGGCACAGGGTCAGGGGCACCACGTGCTCTGCGGGCCATTCCAGCGTCAGTAATAGCCTGATTCCACAGAGGGCATTTGTATTTCAATAAAAGCACTGCGGTTTCTGTTCGCAGCCCCTGGGTGACCCCTCTGTGTTCGGAGGAGGGGAAGGAACCCGGCGATGGCAGCGGCGAAGGGGCTGACGGGGATCACACAGCTCAGTCACAGCTCCGGGTCCTTGCAGGGCTCTGTCCCCCCCAGGCAGCCATTCCTCCTCTGGGAGCACTTGGCAGCTCTGCCAGGGCCCTCTCCAGGGAGGGGGAATGGCTGAGGGATGTTCTGTGGAATCACAGAATCCTCACAGGTTTGGAAATGACATTAAGGACCATCTCGGACTGTCGCGGGCAGGGACACCTCCCACCAGCCCAGGGTGCTCCAAGCCCTGTCCAACCTGGCCTTGGACACTCCCAGGGCTGGGGCAGCCACAGCTGCTCTGCCCAACCTGTGCCAGGGCCTTACAGGTAATGCCAAATCTAACCCTGCCCTCTGGCAGTTCAAGCCATGCTTGTCCCTTCTCCCCTGTTGCTTCTGTCCTTGTCCCTTCTCCCCATCCTGTTGCTCCCGGCAGGGAAGGTGCCCCAAGCCCCTTCCAGGTTGGGTGCTGCCAGCCCACAGCACCAGAAGGTTTGAGTTAACCACAGGATTGAGGGTTCTATAATTGTTACACACCTTAATTGTGTTCGCCAGAGGACGTTTATTCAGGCAGAGAGGTGGGCTGAGGAATTCTTTGTGCTGTGGTATTTTTACGGTGCATTTTCAGCCCTGTGAGTGGTGCACAGAGCCAAGGGAACGCTGCTCTGACCCTGGGCAGCGCGAATCCAGGGCTGCCTTCCCAGGAGGGAGGGCGGGAGGGAGGGCATCCCTCTGGAGCCACGGGAGCAGCACACCCACCCTGTGCTGCGGGGCAGGAGCAGCTCCTGTTAATGCGCTCTGACAACAACCCCGATCTCCGCACACAGAAACGCCTCAAACAGCTGATGGGGTTTCAGCCATCAGGATGAAATGACCCCTCTGGACTGTGGCCAGGGCACCGCCTTGGAGCCACCGGGCACGAAGAAGGTCCTGTCAAGCCGCTGCACGCAGGCAGAGAGCCAGAAAAATCCCCAGTAAGGAAAGGATCGAGTGGGATCCCCTGGACTGGGCCTGCTCTGAGTGCAGAACCCACAGCCTGAGACAGACCCACTGCTCCTGCCCTTGGACACTTCCACTTCTCTGGGCAAGCTGTGCCCCAGCCTCAGCACCCTGACAGGCAAGGATTTCCTCCTAAGCTCTAATCTAAATCCTCCCCCTTTCCCAAGGGATGAGGAAGAAAGCAAACTTTGCTTTTCAAGGTTTATCTGCCCAGATCACCTTTACATAATTCCAATGTCAGTAGTTTTACTTCCACAGATTCCTCCTTGGACCTTCACCATCCTCAAATGCTCAGATCCCCCCAGATTTGAAAACAATGCTGGGGAGGGAATTAACTGTTTTCTGCCCTCCTTTATTCCCCCTTTATTCACTTGTTTTTCAGATCTTTTATTCCCAACATTAATAACATTCCCTAAATGAAGGAAGATTCTGGCCCCATTGTCTGGGAAGGATGGGTCTCCCCTCCAGGGACAGCTCCTGCCCTCTCTCTGCCCTGTCCAGGCTCCACTGACTATTTACTGCACCAATTTGCCTTTGCAGATAAAATTTTTGTTTAGGCTCACGCCGGAGTTAATGGCCAAAGCTGCTCCATCAATGATGTATGCACACAAATAGACAGTTGTGCTCAGTAAATTGGGTCCCTGGTGCCCATGCGCGGGCAGGGCTCACCAAGGGCTATTTCGGAACTGCTGACGGCCCTGAACTGGCACTGCAGTGGCAGAGCCTGGCATGTCCTGGGCACGGGGCAGCCTCCTGGAGTGCTCTGGGCAAAGCTTTGCCATGCTGCAGGTATGAGGGAAAGGTGCTGGAGTCAGAGAACCATGGAATTCTACAATGGCTTGGGTTGGAAGGGTCCTTAAAGCCCACATAGTGCCACCCCCTGCCCTGGGCAGGGACACCTCCCACCAGCCCAGGGTGCTCCAAGCCCTGTCCAGCCTGGCCTGGGACACTCCCAGGGCTGGGGCAGCCACAGCTTCTCTGGGCACCTGTGCCAGGGCCTGCCCACCCTCAGTGCAAAAAACTTCTTTCTAATGTCTAACCTAAGTATGAGGACAGAAAGGCTGATGCCAGTCCCGGGCTGGGAGGATCCCTGTGGCAGCCACAGCACATCCCAAATAGTCCCCAACACCAGGACCGGGGCTGGATGCACTTCTCTGGAAATAATGTTAAAGAAAATACAGCAAGTTAGGGATGAGAAGAACCCAGGCTGAGACCTCTCCATGTCCAAAGCAGGTGGAGGCCCAGCCTGCCGTCCCTCCTCCCCGCTGTGCATGGCAGGGAAGCCAAACCACAGCCTTTGTTCCCAGCAGTGGTGCAGCAAATTGCAATTTTCCAAGCCAAGCGCTGCAACTACAGCATTTTGCAGTGATCCCAAATATTCTCCCCGAGCATCTGGCCAGGCTCCCCAGTGGGACTGAACTGGAGCATTACAAAGGATAAAGGGAGCAGCCCCGTGCCTGCTCGCCTTGGGCAGGAGGAGGCGGCAGAGGCGATGTCTGCGAGGTCCTGTCCGGCTGAGGCCACAGCCCGGCAGGGGACAAGCAAAATGTAAAGCTCATTTGCCGAGGCAAAGCCGAGCTTTGCTCAGGTGAGCGCCGCGGGGACACACCTGAGTCCTCGTGTGTGCAGATGTTCCCAGGCGAACGGATTTATCCCCGCAAAGTTTTGCCTTCCATATTCCAATTTGGTGCCTGAGCTGGAGCTGGGCCAGAAAGATGTCACTTGGTGAAAAGCCCCCGAGCTGGCTCCTCTCCCGCCCCCACCCCTGTCACAGGCACAGTCGCTGTCTCTCCCTTTACATAAAGCCCCTGGCAGCGGGTGCGCCTGGCACCGGGGGAGGACCGGGGCGCACATCCCGCAGCGAGGCCGCATATCGCGCAGTGGGGCCGCACAGCCCGCAGCGGGGCCGCACAGCCTGGACCGGGGAGGACATCCCGCACAGGGGCCGCACACTCCGGACCGGGGCCGCACAGCCCGCAGCGGGGCCGCACAGCCCGAAAAGGGGCCCCGCACATCCCGCAGCGGGGCCCCGCACATCCCTCACTGGGGCCGCATAGCCCGGAGCGGGGCGGGCGCTGCGGGGCAACCCTACCGCGGGGGCGGCAGCACCGCGCGGGCCCGGAGGGGGTGGCCGGCGGTATTTTTAGCGTGGATCGAGTGGCAGCAGAGCTGCCGTGGCATTTGGAGCGGCTCCCGCTGCAGAGCCCGGCATCAAGGACATAATTCAAGCAGAAAATGAATTGGGAAGGACTTCAGCTTCAGATGTGAGGGAGATGAGGGCTTTGCAGGATTATTGTCACAGCCACTGGGAAAAGCCTTTGGCTTCTCCCAGCGCTGGGTTTCCCTGGGATGGAGGAAGCAGCCCAAGATGAACATGAAATACCAGCTCCATCCCTGCGTGGAGGTGTCCTCCCTAACCAAAGGTGGTCGCGACTCAGCAGCGTTGCAGCTGAGCCTGAGGGTTACTCAGCTCTTCCTCCAAATTCCCCTGGGCTGCTTCTCTTGAGGGAGAAATCAGCTCTGGATATGCAGAGACCTGGGCACAGAAGCGGGGGTTAGTCATAAAGATAAAACCTCAGCCTTGTCACCAACGAGCTGCTATTCCTGGTGCAATTCCCACGTCTGGGGCAGCCGAAGCCCAGAGAGTGCCAGGGCTGTGCCGACTCCAGCGGGACAATCCACCCTCACTGTGCAAACCTTATCTAGGAATTAGGCAAAAAGATCTCACAAAGGCCCACCTTTGGAGGCTGCAGGAGCAAGGAATTGCAATTACCCGGCGTGTTGGTGCGCTGATAGCGCTGGGAGCCCAGGGGAAATCAGCAGGAAAACTGCTGGCAATTACCACAAGGGTCCCACATCCAGGGAACACAAGGCATGACTTGGGAACAGATCCTGTCTCTGAATGACCCCACCAAAGACACATCTCCCACAGACGAGATTGTGCAGGGAACTGAGGCAGGGACTGGGCTGCGGGAGGGCTGAGGGGTCGGAGGAGCGCCTGATCCGCTGCTCCACCAGCAGCTGATTAAAGGACAAGTTACTTCGATTTTGAGAGTTGCCTGTTTTCAGGCAAGCCCCACGGCCATCCCCCAGACACTGCCCTCCCGGCAGGACAGACCACAGCACCCGGGAGCCAGGATCCCCCTGGGCACTGCCCCTGCCAGGGCACCCCCAGCTGGGACCTGGCTCCAGGAGGTATTTATTAATCAGCACTTCTGCCCTCGCCGCAGGCTCGCTATGGACCTCTGTGCCAACACGATGCCGGAAACGTGCAACGCTCCTGCTGAAAGTTGGTCACGGCCAAAGGACAGGAACAAGCAGCTGGAAGGGCTGGGCTTCCCCTCAGGCAAAGCCTCCCTGCCATTTATCACCCATTCTAGCAACTCACAGAAAATTATATGTGAGCATCCCATTCACGCTCCTTCCAATCTGTGCCGTTCCTGGACAGTTAATATTGACATTGTCCGAGCCGCAGGATGGCCCAAGCCAAGCCCGGTGCTGACTGCACCACGCCTCGAGCCGTGTGGGAGTGATGAAACCAGCGTGGCTCTGCATCTGTCCCAGGACCTTCAAAGCAGCGTTAACACAAAACTGCACCTCTCTCGGTGCTGCTCCCCTGGAGCAGGTCTGGTGGCACAGGAGCCCTGGATGTCATCTGAAGGGCTGGGAACCAGCACGGCTGGAGCTGCCCAGAGCCCTGTGCCCCTCGCCCTGCCCGCTGAGCACCTCCTCATGCCAGCTGCCTCCAGCAGCAGCAGCTCTGCCTCAGGCACGGGGTGCAGAGCATCCCAGGCTGTCCCCCACTCCCAATCCGAACATCACCCATTAGTGGCCAAAAGGGACCCCCTGACCAGGCAAAAGTCAGCACCAGAGGCACACAAATCCTTCTCATTACCAGCCCAGGGCTGCCCACACTGAGCTCTTCAGACTGAACTCAGCCATGCCTTATTTTTCCTGCCTCGGTTAGGAGGAATAAAAGCCTGTGAGATGCAGGAGGCATTCCATAAGATTGCCCGAGATTTTGTTTTCTGCATTCACCTAAAATTGGCTTTGATCTCATCCTCCCCAAGTGAACCTGGTGAGAAGTCAGTGAGCCACCCCCACAATGGAATGGTACCCAAGGCAGACGCCTCTGCTCCACACAACATGCTGCAAACCAACTTCCCTGGCCAGCACCAAACATGCTTTGCTAATTGATTTTTCTGCTCATTAGCACCAATAGTAGTTATATTGAGAACTTAATAGAAACCACCTTACCATCACGGTCACTAATTCACATCGCTGTAAGGAATCTACCCAGGCAAGTGGAGGGTTGTGTCTAAAATCATAAATACAAATGCCTTCAAAAGCATCCACACCCAAAAGCTATTTTATGCCCAAGTTTAAAAATCTATTAATAACCTGAGGAGAGAGCTCCTCTGCAAACCCAGGTGCATCCAAGCAGGCAAAGTAAAGAGCTATAACACTGCAAGGGAACAAAGACCGAGACCGTGCCCATACCTATATTTCATGCCCGTTTGCTTTGCGGTGGATTCTTTTAATGAAATGTGGTGCTGGGGGGTGAATGTCCCCAAACTGCGAGCGATAATAGCCACTGTCCGAAATTTTGCCCGGGCTGCATTCACTACGTTCGGGGTCGTGGTGTTCTGCTTGCTGATGAGTCTGTCTTCACCATTTCGACTCTTCAAGTTGTGGTCTGTGCAGGCGATGGACACTTGCATCGCGCCCGCGGTGCCCCGTCAGTCCCGGGCCGGGTGGCGGCTGAGGCTGCCCCGGCAGCGCGCGGGCTCCGAGCGCCGCCGAGAGACCCCCGGCCTTGGACTCCGCGAAGCGCCGGGGCAGCGGCCCCCTCGGTCCGGGAGAGCCGCGCCGCGTCCCCTGGGCACCGGGGCCAGAGGAGCCCCGAAGTTGGCAGAGCGGCCGCACGGGCAGGGCTGGGCTGGCTCCGGGCTCTCCCTGGCGCTGCCGCTCAGGCAGAAGCATCCATGCAGTCAGGTGCTCCCGGAGCGCCGCTGCTCCACGGGCAGCGCTCCGCAGCCACGGCTCTCGCTGCAGCCTCCTGGCCGCCGCTTTTAAATCACTGCGGGCATCCTGCGAGCGCTGCTCCGGCCGCCGGACCGCCAAGTGCTGAGCAGGCACGGCCGAGCGCCGTCCCTAAGGAGCGGCAGCATCCATCGGTGTCCTTCCCCCTCCCTGCCAGCCGTGCAGCCAGCGCTGGCAGCGCCCGGGATCCCCCGCCAGCAGCCTGCGGGAAGGAGGCGAAGGATGGGAAGGATGCGAAGGATGGGAAGGATGGGAGACGGCAGCGACGGGCCTCCTTTGTGCTCACAGGGAAGGCAGGCGATTCAGGCAGATCCGCCCGGAAAGATCGCTGCCGGCATCTCTAAGCGAGGAGAGCACTTCTCTAGCAGGGGGTTAGAACGGGTTAATTATGGGGGAAAGGAAAAAAAAAGGGGGAGGGGGAGAAGGATCGCTCTGCTCCAGTGTGCGAGGGAGTTAACACGTTAATCCCGTGTTCCTGGCACCCGGAGCCGCCGCCCGCAGCCCCCGGCTCGCAGCAGGGCCAGGGTTAATCCCTGCTCCCCCAGCAGCGCCAGCGGAATAAACCGCCGCGCAAAGGCTTTGAAGCAAAACCATCCCCATCCCTCGGCAAACCATCCCCATCCATCAGAAAATGATCCCTATCCCTCAGCAAACCATCTCTATTCCCCAGCAAACCGTCCCTATTCCTCAGCAAACCATCCCCAGCCCTCCCTGCGGACGGAGCCCGCTGTGCCAGCAGTGCCCACTGCCATGTGCCACCTCTCCTGGGCCGCTGGCTTTGGGCACGGAGGGCAGGGGCAGCCGGTGACCCCTGGGCCGGGGAGCTGCTCCTGGGGCCGTGGGAGGGTCACCAAGGCTGGGGCAGTTTGGGGTCCCCCCCAGGTCCCCTGTGTGTCACTGCCACCCAGCAGAGAGACCCTGGGGGGAACAGGGGAGTGGGGGCACAAGCAGTGGGGATCTCTATGGGTGCAGCCCACAGGAGAGGGTGCCCATGGGGTGAGTGTGGGTGGTGGCAGTGCCAAGCGGGCAGGTGGGCGAGGGCAGAGTCACCCGTGGTCCCTTTCCCACCCTGCACAGGCCATGGGAAATGGTCAACAGGACACTCCATTCCTAAATCTGCCCCAGACTGCCAGGGGGCTTGGGGTGAGGGGGCACCTCCCACTCACTGCCAGGCCCTCCGACCCCCAGCCAACCTCTTGGGCTGTGAGCAGCATCAAAGCTGGAGCCCCCCACCCTCTGATAATGTGCCAGGCTTCTCCTGCCCAGGGCACCCAAAGGTGGAGCAGGAGCAGTGTCGGGGAGAAGCTGTGGGTGCTGGTGGGGTGATCGCAGCCTGTTTTGAGCTCAGGGTGACAAACCTTTGATTCCCTGTCCTACAGCAGAGGCACACCACGGTTCTCTCTGCCCTGAACCCCCTCACCCACCCCTGTCCTGCCCAGGAGGGGCAGTGTGAGAGAGGCTGGGTGGGCAGCTGGCAGCCAGCCAAGGCCACCCACCACCCCGTGACAGGCTCCTGACCATCCCTGCAGTTCCTCTAACTGATGGCTCATCAGCAGGTACCCAGCACATTCCTTTGAGGATGGAAAGCATTGATTCAGAACAAAGAAAGTTACTTTATTATATTTTCCAAAACATGACTAACAGTTAATCACACAGCAGACCCACAAACTCCCAGCTGTGAGTGGTCTCCTTGGACTCACCTTCAGACAGGAGTTTGGGGGGAGCAGGACCCCATGGAGAGTTTGCAGACACCTCCTGACAGAGTCAGTATTACAGATCAACAAACGCTGTTAAATACAAGCAGAGAGTGTGGCATCGGGGGGCACAAGCCATGGGGTCACTGGCACCAAGGTGCCCCATGTCCAGCACATCCTCCAGGGCTCTCTTGGCCTCGGGCATGCAGCTGAAGCATTGCCGGTGGCACCCACAGGGCTCTTCATCCGCCTGGCTTTTGGAGGCCAGCTTTGCATTTCAGAGCCCAGAGCAGGACTGACAAACCCAGGAATATTTCCCTCTCTGATGTCTCACACACTCTGGCTGGAAATATGTCACAGATATTTCAAGGTATATTTTTACCTCTCGTTCTATTAAGTGTCTGGAGAGTTCCCACTGCAGCAGGCTCTGCAAATGCTGTGACTTGGCCCTGGGGACATGCCCAGGTCACTGTCCCCCAGGTGCTGGTCCTTGTCCCCCCTGCCGTGGCTGCCCATGCCCTGGGGTGGCAGGGGAGGGGCGGGGGGGGGACAGAGAGGGACAGTCACGTTCTGTGCTGGCACATCCCACAGGACATATTAACTCAAGCCGCTTAACTTTGGAGGGGTTACAGTCCCTGCCAAAGAAATATGTATTTAAATACAGGATTTATTTCATTTCCCTGAGCAAGATAATCACTTCTAGACTAAAACGGTGGAGAAATGGAATTTTATGTCATGAAAATCCTGAGCTTATAAAGGAGGAGGGACGTGACAGCCTTGGCATAGGACAGGGCTGAGGCACAGTGGCCACTCTGGCTCAGCCCCGAGCCTGTGGCCAGGCTCCAATGCCACCTCAGTGCCACCAAACTGCTGGGCCAAGATGCCCCTGTGTATTTCCCTGAGGAAGACAACAACTGCTCATTAAATTACTTGCTCAAAATGCTTCATTGAGCTAATCTGGTTTGTGACCACCCTGTGACCTCCACCAGCCCCATCCCTGGAGCTGCTGCATCCACCCCACAGGCCAAATAAAGAGCCAAGCACAGACCTACAGAACAAAGAGCAAACAGAGCTCCAGCAATCAGGGGGCTGTGGGGCAGCTCGAGCCCAGGAGCTGCTCTGGGGCTCCTGCACAAACCACATTTCACTGCCCTGGACAGTCTGTCTCCATGCCCAGGGTCTGCAGGGGCAGGATGGCACACAGCACGGCAGTGAGAAGGGTAGAAACCCCCCAAAAGCAAAAAGTGCTTTATCCAGCCTGGGTCAGGTCCTGGAGAGGCACAGGGGGCTCCTGGGGGTGGGCACAGCATAGGCTGGTGATGGAGATGCCCTTCCCAGTGCCCACAGGGACTCTCTGCTCCCAGGTCAGCGCAGCTCTGGCTGCAACCAGAGGAGGAAAGATGCTTCTGCAGTCCAAAACAGGAACATGAACCTCATGAGGTCCTGCAGTCTGAGCTGAGGGAAGCACTGGGAGCTGCTGCAGGCCCTGCCCAGGCACACTCCAAGCAGAACATGCCGCTTGCTGCTTCCTTTTTACTTTAAATTTCATCTAATGGTGGAAAAACTTGAAACATGATTCCAAGTCTGGCTGGAGATTTTGTTTCTGCAAGGCTGCAGTTACAGGCTGTTCTCCCATCCTAGAAAACACAGGCTGTGCCCCATCCCTGGAAGTGTCCAAGGCCAGGCTGGACAGGGCTTGGAGCAATCTGGGCTGGTGGGAGGTGTTCCTGCTCACTGCAGGGTCCGTTGCCTTTAAAGGCCCTTTGCAACCTGAACCATTCTATGATTCTCTGCACTGCTGTGCACCCTCAGCCAGGTGACTGTGAGAAGACCCCCCAGCACCCTGCACCCCAGCAAAGCCAGCACCTTGCAAGGGGTTTGGGTGCAAACCCAGCACCTTATGTTGGATTTGAGTGCAAAACCCAGCACAGCCCTTAAGCAGGGACAGCTGTATTGCCCTGCAGCTGCCTCTGCCCTGACAGTGTCCATGTTCCCTGACAGTGTCCATGTTCCCTGACAGTGTCCCTGTTCCCTGACAGTGTTCCCTGTTCCCTGACAGTGTCCCTGTCCCCTGACAGTGTCCCTGTTCCCTGACAGTGTCCCTCTGCTCCCAGTGCCAAGGGGTCCTGCCATCCTTGCCCAGGGCCAGAGCAGCCCCAGGACTGGGGAGGTGCAGCAGGACAGGAAAGTCAGGGCTTCCAGCCTAGAGACACATCCAAAATATGGTTTCAGCCTTCACGAGAGAGTTTTAACCACAGTGGACATTTTGACAGATGCTCAGTTAGACCTTGCTTGCGATGTCCTTGGATGGACCAGACCGCAGGAGATGGCATGGAAACACTGCAAATACAGCTGGCAGCACCAGCAGGGCAGGATCCTGATCCACAGGCGGTGCCCTTGGAGCTTTTCCACCTTTATTTTATCCAACAGCCCAGATCTGGCTGCAGCCACTGCAGCCTGTCCACAGGCACCTTCCAAAAGCCAGCAGGGACTCTGCAGGCAGCAGCCTCCAGGACTGGCCTTGCCAGGAATCATCTCCATGTGCTATCACAAGTGGCTGGGTCTGGGATTGGCACCCTCAGTTCTGCCGCAGCACGGCAGGACCAGCCCAGGACAATCCCACGTTATGGCCCTATAAAAGTTTTATTGGGCCATAAGGGCTTTGCTGACAATCACAGCCCGTGCTCGTGCTGGGCTGGCTCCCTCCCTCTCCAGAGCTGCTTGGGAACAGGTTTCCTGCTGGGATAATTACCGAGGATTGCGGCAGTTCCGTTCCATCTCCCTGAGTTGGGCTGACACGGACACGGGAGATAAGGAGCTGTGCCACCCTGGAGCGCTGGCACGGGCAGGCAGCTCCCAACGGGGCTGCCCTGGCATTACCCCAGTGAGGAGCCAGCCCAGGCTGCTCTCAGCTCATCCCAGGAGGGTCCCGTCGGAAGCAGCCGGGACAAACCCCGCAGAGATCTGCAGCTCTTTGGGATGTATCTAAACCCACCAGGAATGGATCCTTTTGCTGGCACTGCTGGAAGCCGGGAGAGGAAACGAGTGGCAGAACAACAGCCCCGGCTTATCGAGCCAACAGCCACCCCAGTTCCGCTGGTTTCACATCAAAAACCCCATTTGCATTTGTAATTGCACTTGAGGATAACTGATCAAAACTCCCATTAAACGGTTTTTAGTTAAAAGGCGTCGTTGTGGCAGGTTTTGAGCTGGGCTGGGGGCAGTGCCCAGCCTGTGGCTGCCTCGGATGGCACAGGAGGGCTGGCACAGCGGGGCTGGTACAGGAGGGCTGGCACAGCACTGGCCCCTGGCAGCCCCCAGGGCTCCATCCACCCAGGAGGGACCCAACCCAGGGGTGGGAGAGCACAGAGGCTGCTCTGCCACCACGGCCCCTGTGCCAGGGCTGGGCTGTGAGAAACACAGCTCTGCCTGCCCCAGCCCTGGGAGTGTCCCAGGCCAGGCCGGACAGGGCTTGGAGCAGCCTGGGCTGGTGGGAGGTGTCCATTCCCAGGGCAGGGATGGGGCTGGATGGGCTTTAAGGTCCCTTGCAACCCAAAGCAGTGTGGGATTCTGTGGTTCTGTGGATCCATGAGCAAACTCTCACCTAATCTCCAGTCCCCCCAGGAGCACCCACTGAGAGCCACCAGCACCCCCAGTACAGCCCCAGCACTGAGGGGCTGCCCCCACCAGAGAGCTCTGCCCAGCACTGAGGGGCTGCCCCCACCAGAGAGCTCTGCCCAGCACCGAGGGACTGCCCCCACCACAAAGCTCTGCCCCAGCACTGAGGGGCTGCCTCCACCAGAGAGCTCTGCCCAGGACTGAGGGGCTGCCCCCATCAGAGAGCTCTGCCCAGGACTGAGGGGCTGCCCCCATCAGAGAGCTCTGCCCAGCACTGAGGGGCTGCCTCCATCAGAGAGCTCTGCCCAGCACCAAGGGGCTGCCCCCACCAGAGAGCTCTGCCCAGGACTGAGGGGCTGCCCCCATCAGAGAGCTCTGCCCAGCACTGAGGGGCTGCCTCCATCAGAGAGCTCTGCCCAGCACTGAGGGGCTGCCCCCACCAGAGAGCTCTGCCCAGCACCAAGGGGCTGCCCCCACCAGAGAGCTCTGCCCAGCACTGAGGGGCTGCCCCCACCAGAGAGCTCTGCCCCAGCCAGCTCTGGGCAACATTAATTAATTAAATCCTGGTTTAATCCAGTGGGACAGGATCACTAATGGGAGTGAACCCCAGAGCCCTCTGTGTCTGACAAGGGGGATGGAATCACCGGTGCCCAATTCCATTAACAGGTCACTTGTCCCTGTGAGTGGAACACCCCCTTAATGGTGCCTGTTGCCCCAGAGCTGCTGTATCCCTTCTCCAAAGCAGGGAATTCAATTTTCCATGCTCTCTATTCCATTTCTCAGCTGACTGAGGGCCTGTGGCTCACACGAAGGGCTCCAGAAATCCCCATTATATGAATGTACTGTGCTACACCGAGCACCTGATGGGCTGTGAGGTCCCTTCTGGCCCAAAGCACTCTGAGATTCTATGATTAAATATGATTGAAACACTTAGAGCTGCACAAAGCTCCACTGCACAGTACAGGAGGCTCTTTTGGTTTGTCCTTCGCCCCCAGGTGAGGCTGGAGCCCCCAATTCAGGTATCCCAGGGGCTGAGCTGAGCATCTCCCCCAGCCCCAGAGGAGGGGAGCACCCCCAGCAGCAGCCCCAGGACCCGTGGGCATCCAGGGCTGCTGTGCCAGTCCTGGGCACAGAAATGCTTTGCCATTCCACCATACTCATGTTCTAGTCTGTGCACACAGAAAATGCAGGTTTTCCCCAGGAGCTTTGCATCACCTGATGGATAAACAGATTCTGAATAAAGCTGTGTTCTTGCAGCTTGGCTGTGCCTGTTGAATAGTAGATTTGAGGCAATTATGTACAGTGCTCTGTTATCCACACACGTCAAACCTCACCCAAGCATTACTTGTAACAGCTTAAAGCTCTAAATTAACTTCTACTAAGAAATCTGTTGCTGAGGCGTCGATTTTGGCTGCTGGAAAACACACAGCTCTGTGCTGTCCTTTTCTGGGACACACTGGAGCAGATGGGGGAGAAATTATCATGCAATAACTTCTGATTCTTTGAGATGAGCTGGCAGAGGGTCAGAATAAAGATGAGCTACAGCAGACTGGGTTGTTTGGAAAACTCTTTTGCAATGGATACCCCTTCACCAGCCGTGCCCCTCTCCCAGGAGCCCTCACTCAGCTCTCTCCTGAGCTCCCCCTCCTCTGGCCCATGCAGGGGCTTGTCCTCTCTGGGAGCAACTCCTTGAAAGCCAAGTGTCTCCATCAGTCATTGTCTTATAGAAGTCACCGACTGAATAATAAGCACTATTAAAATATCACCTTCCCAAATAGCATTTTGCAAAGAAGGATTTTAATTCTTCTCTTGAGAGTCTCTCCTTCAGCTGCAACAGCATTTCTAATTATTAAAGTTGAGTGACACAGGGCACAAACCCCACCAGCTGCCCCCAACAAACCTGGCACGAGAGCTCAGTCCTGCCCTGGAGCCAAAGCTCTCCCCACTGACCCCAAGGAATGAGGCACGTGCTGGAATTAATCACTGAGGACAATTAGCACATGACCCAGGACAATGACATTTGCTGAAATCCAGCAGATTACTAAGGAATGATCTTAGCCCAATTAATTTTATTGTTGCCTTTTCACTCTGCCAGGCTCCTCTTCGGGGCAGGGACAGGGTACAACCTACTGTGTCAGCACCTCCTCTGCTACTTGGTTACCAGCCCACACAGCCAGTTAAAAATCAGCATTCCAGGGCTTCTGGAATCTGCTTTTTACCTGGCCAGGTGCAGGCAGAGCCCTTTGCTGCCAGGCAAGAGCCAGGGGCTCAGGGACTCTTCAGCTCCCTAATTTTCCTTTGCTCTTTTCACTTCCAGAACTTCACTTCCAGCAAAGGCTTTTACCTTTGGTTGTTTACGTACTCAAGGCAAGAGTGTGATGTCCCTCAGAGCAGCACAATGTCATGAACTGGTTTGGCTTGGAAGGGCCCTTAAAGCCCACCCAGTGCCACCCCCTGCCACGAGCAGGGACACCTTCCAGGTTGCTCCAACCTGGCCTTGGACACTTCCAGGGATGGGGTGATGTCCTTTTAGTCAATTAAGTGCAAGGCACTGTCCAGTTTTCCTGTGACCTCCAGGCACTGCCAGGCACTCCCAAGCCAAGGATTCTCTGTACTCCCCGGGGTTGGTGCTGGCTGGGCAAAGAGTTCCTGATCTCCAAGCACATCCCAATCGGAATCGAACAACCACTTTCATACTGGAATGACGCCCATTTAATTAACAAAAAGATTTGCAAGAGGATCATTACTTACTGCCAAATGCATAACCGCTCATTAGGCCCTCAGGGGAAATGAATAATTACTCCTGCAATCTACAGATTGTGTCTTTTTCTGCAGTGAGAAACGTGCCTTTCATCCTCCCAGCTTTGGGGGGGCAGCCAAGGGCTGGGAGGGGGAGCCCTCACCCTGCTGGTGGCTGAGCCACAGGGGGCAGTGCCCACCACAGCCTCCCCCTGCCCGTTTGGACCCTCCAAGGACCCCCCCTTGCACTGCAGTAACACCCCAGAAAAACCATCAACCACAACCCTGGAATCACGGAACGCTGCGTTGGCTCCCGGAGTCTCTCTGGTGCAAAGATAGAGCCAAGCACCAGAAAACACAGTGGGAACGAGGGAGAAGCAGCTTATCAGGCAGTGGCAGCTCTGCCCAGGCGGTTCATGCTGTTCCTGGAGCCTCCCCCTGCCCAGCAGGGCAGGGCACAGCAGGGGCAGCCGCGCTGCCCACACCCCTCTGCACACCTTGGCAGGGGCAGGAACAGAGAGGAGCCCACCTCGGCACAGGAGGAGTCCCTGCAAGGAGCAAACCCCCTGCCAACCCCACCCCCAGGGATCCCTGCCCAGCCCACCC
>VWZD01000645.1:287728-321381 GCA_013396695.1 Sakesphorus luctuosus
ACCCCCCTGCCACCCCGCTGCCACCCGTGCCCAGCAGGCCCCCAGGCTGTGCTGCCCAGCAGGGTCCCCACGCGCTGGAGCCGCCTTTGCCTCAGACATTGTTTATATCGTTGCCACCGGCCCCTTTCAGTGGCTGCCCAGGGTGGATTATGGCCAAGATCAGCAATCTTGTTCATCTGCTGGGGCCTCTCCCAGCCCAGGCCTCCAAGGGATAAGGGCTGCAGTGGGAATACAGCACTGACCCCGTTTCCCAGCTCTTATATTTAGATAATGAGAAATATTTGCTTGGGATTCAATCCCAGGCCAATAAACACAACCCCAGTACTCTCCCAGAGTGTATTTCAGGCCCAGATGAAACGTCAGGCAGCTCTCCTGCCCCTCACTAGAACATTTTGTCTTCTCATAGTGCATTGCTGGGGTTACCCAGCCTGGGAACTTCTGCAGCCTCGCAGGGCTTTGACAATCACTATGAATAAAATCGTAATTTTGTCAATTATTTCACCACTTATAAAGAGAAAACAAAAGGTTTCTTGTTCATAGAATCATAGAATGGTTTAGGTTGGAAGGGGCCTTAAAGACCATCTTATTCCAAACTCCCCTGCCCTGGGCAGGAACACCTCCCACCAGCCCAGGGTGCTCCAAGCCCCATCCAGCCTGGCCTTGGACACTTCCAGGGATGTTTTTCAGGGTGTTCATCCCTGCTGGCCAAGGTAACACCCAGAAAGACCACAGTGACCTTTTCTGGCCCCAGCAAAGAATCCTGCCAAGGTCTGGTACACACCACTGAGGCAAATCTCTCAGCTCTTCTATTTTAAAAACTCAACCCATTTTTGGGCCGGCATTCCAGCCCCAAATACATCAGAAAAATAAGTTAAATAATCAAGTGATGGATGTATCATGAACTCAACTAATCCTTAAATCTTTCAAAGCAGATAAAGAAAGACTGATCCCACACCCAGAATATATTTTAAAAGCTTATAATTCAATGTCACAGAGGGGAGTGTGGCGAGGGCACTGGGATTACCCTGCTATTCCTCCTCTGCCACTGTGAGATCGGGCACTGATGGACCTGGGTGTGCCCGGGAGGGTCCTGCCCTGCTGCCCCTGGGCCCCCCAGCCCCGTGGGACCCCCACACTCCTCTGCCCGAAGATGGGGGTCCTGCTCTCCCCAAGGGTGGGGTGCAGGGGGGCTTTCAAGCCCTGCTCTTTGCAGCCCAGGGACGCTGCAGGGAGGGCAGCGAGTCCCGAGGCTGTGGCTGTTCCTGCCTCGTAGGGACCGCGTTTTCCTCCCGAAGGCTGTGCCTGTGATCTCTGCTGCGGCTGCCTTTGCTTTACCTCCTGCCGGCCCCAGCCCTCTGCTCATCCATAATGCAAGGTGAACCAATGCAAAGAAATATTTCTGCAAGCTCCTCGGAAGTTTTCTGTGCATTAGAGTTCTGCTGTTTTGGAGTTCCAGGGTTTGTATGGATCAGCATCTTTAGAAACTTAGTTCTCCCAGAAGTTATTCCCCAGCATTTTGCTTTTCTGGTGCTGTCCAAGCCCCAGAGTGCCTGACCAGGGGCTGGTGGGACCGATGGGCACCGTGCCCCACAGTCTGCTCCCTCCCAGCCCACAGCCCCTCGTGTTCTCTCCAGGTGCTTGTGGCCATTTCTGCACTTCAACAAGCACTTGCTCCGTGTCTCGGTTTTACTTTGCTCTCCTCCCATTTATCCCATTCCTAATTTTTATTCTAATGACACTCCAAACAATTCCCAATCCAAGCACATCTACAAGAGCTCGGTTTGTGCCGGGCTCTTCAGGCACCCCCGTCCTCTCTGGGATTAGGGAAGATCTCAGCCGGTTCCCATCCAAAATCCCGGCTGCTACCGATGTATTTGAGTCGAGCTGGGGGCAAGGCTGAACCTCCTTCGGCAGCAGCCCCGTCCCTTGCGGTGCCAGAGCCCCCTCCTGCCTGTGCCAGCCCCCGAAGCTGCCCACGGTGCCGCTGCTGGGAAGGGGCAGCAGCACCCCCGGCCGTGCCCGTTTGGGTTCCGGTTTCACTGAGGGTCTGACCCCGCACAGGAGATTAGAGAGTCGCACGTCTAATTTCCACTAATACCAAGATCCCCTTATATTTTTTTAAAGGAGCAAGATCAGATTCTGGAGGCTGCGACATTTAAGACCGATGGGCTGAGCGATGCAGCAGCCGCAGGTTCCCCCTCCTGGGCGGCTCAGCCACCGGCACTGCGGGCAGGGACGGGGCAAACGAGGACCCCTCTGGCACCCACACGGTCCCGGCTCAACAGCAGCAACTTTTCAGCTCTACTCAAACAGAACTGCAACGACTTGGACAAACAGCTCGTGAGAAACGAGGCCGAACAGCCAGAGGCAGTTTGTGCCCAAGAACTTACGGGAACCAAGAAACAAGTTCACAGGATTTTCAGCTCTGTAACGCACACCCGTTGTGTGCAGGGGGAAAACACATGAATAATCAGAAAAATCAGGCTGTAAAGCCAAAGACCCTTTTACAACTACTGTTATAGTTACTGTTGTCACCGTTATCACCGTTCTCCTCCTCCCTCGTGCCCAGCAGCAGCGCTGCTGCCCCGGGCAGAGCCGCGGTACCCACCTGTGGGGCATGCCGGTGGTGTAGGCGATGGTGAACTCGTGGGACAGCTCACACACGCGCAGGTACCAGTTCATCTCCAGCTCCCGCAGCAGCGCCAGGCGCCGTGCCCGCTGCTGGGGCTGCCCGGGCCGAGCCCGGCCCTCCTTGCCGCCGTCCGAGGAGGCTTTCAGGGCTCTGTCCCTGCTGCCCAGGGACAGCACCGACGGCTTCCTCAGCTTCAGGGACTCGTCGGCGCTCTTGCCCCCCACGGTCCCCGTGCGCGCCGCCAGCATCGCGCGTCCTGCCCGCTGCCCTCAAAGCATGGAAAGTGATTGCAGCGCGCACTTTCCTCGCTCTATAACCTCACGCCGGCCACAAAGCTGTAATTAGAGACGTGTCTGCGGGGCTTAACCAGAAAGAAGAGCCGCAACCTTCTCATGGAAACATCTGCGGCGGCTCCGCGTGCCAGCGGCTCCGCAGCCAGCCAGGAGGATGTGCCCCCAAACCAGCCCCCCAGCGGGGCTCGGACACACCAGGGCTTGGGCCGGCTCCCCAGCGCCGTAAACATCGGAGGGGAAGTCACACGTGTCACCTTGACGGCAAACCCGGGCCACGTGGGCTGCCCCGAGCAGATTGCGGAGCGGTCCCTGCGGCCGCGGCCTTGGAGCATCCCTGGCGTCGGCCAGAGCCCCGACCGGCCGTGCCAGCCCCCCGTGCCAGCCCCCGCTCCTCCTCCAGCTCCTCGGCTCGCCCCGTCCAGCAGCAGCTTCCATGTCCCAGGGGATTGGCAGGAATTCGGGGCTTTGGATACCCTTGGGATGAGAAGGAAGTTGTGGCTGTTCCTGAGCAAACAGAGTTGGGGGAAATGTATGAAAGGGCGGCGCGGGAGTTGAATTAATTCCCTCCCCGGCCTGAAATGTAAAAGCTGATACAGAGATTACAGCTCTAATCACAGCAGCCACTTCGGGAGCATATCCGTGTGCGGAGAGAGCTGGCAGAGCAAAAACCCCCTAAGGCAGGCAGGATTTTCCAGTCATTGCACTCCAAAGCTTCGTAACGGCCCCAAAGCAGAGCAATCCCCACCTGTGCCCCGCGCGGGTCTCCTGGGGATGGGCTGGCTGGAAGGACTCACAGATGAGGGAAAAGGGATCTCTGGAGGTCTCTGGCCTCCGACAGGAGCTGGTGTTATCCAACCTGTTTAGCAGAGATGGCACCAAAACTGGAAGTTTTGCAGAACTCCAGAAAAATTACTCAAACTTTGAGCTGTTAAAACTTCCCAGTTTTGTGCCTGTTCCAAAGTGTTTCCTCATTTGTCCTTAAACTTCCCCAGCCCTTCCCAAAAAGGAGAAGGTTTCCAGCAGCTCCAGAAGTCTTTAAGCCAACCCCGAGCAGTCAAGCAATACTTTCTTATTTTACAGGTACACAATTTGAAGGTTCTTCAGGTCCTTCCATGTGGAACTTGGTTGTCAAAAGTGAAATAACGTTCTTAAGGAGTTGTAAAAAGACACATTGTGCTTCCTCAGCCTCCCGTGTTTATCACTCCTTTAACCACAGAAAGGCCCTGCTGTTCCCAACGACTTTAAAAGGTATCAGTCACCTGAAAGGTAAATTAAATTCAAGGCGCTGCTGGCGATTTGTCCCTGTCTCAATGGGCCATTGTTGGGCGCATCGGGCTATTGTGCGCTGGATGTTCCCTGGCGTGTCCCCCGGGCAGGGACCGCCATGTGATACTGTCTGCGGGCCATTCTACCTCCCGGCAGGTAAGGAGACCCGGCTCACCTCATAAAAATTGCACAGCGATTGGTTTCCTGAAAGCAAAGCTGCCCAGCTGCCGAAACACTCATCCTGGCTGTGATCCTGGTTCCCTCAGAGCCCCTGCCCGGGCAGGGTGGGCGCCCAGGGGGCTGGGGGGCATCTCCTGGGGGGCACACCTCACCTGCACCCACCGACGGGCAGGGGTTTGTGGGGTCATGGGGAGCAGGGGCAGGGCACGGCAGGGGTTTGTGGGTCATGGGGAGCAGGTTGAGAGCATGGCAGGTGTTTGTGGGGCCATGGGGAGCAGGGGCAGGGCATGGCAGGGGTTTGTGGGGCCATGGGGAGCAGGGGCAGGGCATGGCAGGGGTTTGTGGGGCCATGGGGAGCAGGGTGAGGGTATATGACAATCCAGTGAATGACACTTCAAAGTGATCAGGGCTGGAGGCACCTCCTGCCTTTTGTATTCCTTTTATATTCCTTTTCCAGGCAATCACTGGTCAAAGCAATAAGTAACATTAGAATTATGTATTTCTGACTTACCCATACACCATATGAATGTGCAGAAACACGTTTAGGAGCTCTCTACCCACAGCTTACTACAAGTAAGTACATTAATTATAAAATACTATAGAACTTAAACTCATTAATAAATTATGCCAGGCTTTGAAAATTTCTCTGGCTCTTTTTAAAGTGCTCCCTAAAATCTGATTTTTATTCCACCTGTGGTCCCTAGAGTTGGACACAGGATATGGAAACCATCTCCTGCCAAGGAGTGCCCCCGTGCCCACCCCAGCCTGGCAGGTCCTGGGGGTCCCCAGCCCCGTGTGCCCCCCCGGGGTTAATCTCCCTGTGCCCAGGGCAGAGCCCTGCACTGACCAGCACTAAACCCTGAGCTGTCTGGAGCCAAGGGAGGGGTGGCAACACCGGGGGGTGCAGAGGGACAGAGCAGAGTAAAAAGCCCCAACAACACTGTTTGTGTCACTGGTTTTAAAGCAGAACATTCCAGTAACACCCAGCCCCGAGTCCCCAGGATGAGAGCTCAGGATTAATACATTTTCCTCTGGCTCAGGCACCCTTTTAGCCAAACCTCCTGTTTTTCAGATGTAAATAAGAGGAGTGCTTCTAAAACCCCCTCAGCAGATGTTTTCTGCTCAGGGAAGCAGGAGGTCACCTCGGGGAGTTAATGCACTGCACACAGGGCCCAGTTTTAACCTGGTTTTAAAATCTCATAAGCAGTTTTCCATCATTATGTGCCATCCAGTGACACCTCCGTGCTGTCCAACAACTTCCCACAATGTGACATGGCTGGAAAGCCCATCCTGATTGCCCTCAACACAAATTTAGTTTGATAGAATGGTTTGGGCTGGAAGGGACCTGAAAGACCACATCATTCCACCCCCTGCCCTGGGCAGGGACACCTCCCACCAGCCCAGGGTGCTCCAAGCCCTGTCCAGCCTGGCCTGGGACACTCCCAGGGCTGGGGCAGCCACAGCTTCTCTGGGCACCTGTGCCAGGGCCTGCCCAGCCTCCCAGCCAGGAATTCCTTCCCAATATCCCACACATCCCTGCCCTCTGGCAGTGGGAGCCATTCCCTGTGTCCTGTCCCTTCAGGCCCTTGTCCCCAGTCCCTCTCCAGCTCTCCTGGAGCCCCTGTAGGCTCTGGAAGGGGCTCTCAGGTCTCCCCGGAGCCTTCCCTTCTCCAGGTGAACATTCCCATTCCAGACCAAAGCAATGCAGGATGCAGAGTCTGATCCAGCATTTCCCCAGCAATTCCAATAAAACACATTTGCAGTTCATCCTCTTTTAAACTGCTCTCAAAATCCAGCCCAGCTCCTCAGGTTCCACAGTAACCTCTCAGTACCTGCTCCCCACATTTTCCCAGCTCTGCACCTGCACATCCCAGACCTCTGCACACACAGACATTCCCAGGCCAAACAAATGAGCAGCAGTGAATAACCTGCAAGGTCCTGTTGCAGAGGTTTAAGCAGCAGAAGAGCAGCCTGGCACAGGTCCAGGTTGGTTTGAAAGCCTCTGAAGTGATCCCTCAGCTCACACAGCTGTTTGGTCCCACAGGAGCACAATCACCCCCACAGCCTGACCCAATTAGCTGGGAGGCTCAAGGCTCTGCTGCTCCACACTCTCTGCTCCAGGTAATTGAAACCCCATCAGGGAAAGCTTCATTAAGGTGCTTAATTGGGCCTAAGTGGTTCACCCTGCTCTGACAGGCTTAAATGCAGTGACTTATGAACTCCTGCTTGGGCAGCAGCCGCTGGCTTTGTGCCCGGGCACCCTCAGCAAACCTGCTCCCCACAGCAGGGAGTCCTGGAATCTGCCAGGTTGGAAAAGACCTTGAAGATCATTGAGCCCACCTGTTAACCTCAATCCCAGCAGCAGAGAGTTCCATCTGTGTCCCTGAAGGACACGAGGGGTCTGGGAGCTCGGGGGGCACTGAGTCACAGCAGCTCCAGTGAGTCAATCTGCTGAAATTAAAACTGAGTGCAAGTGGCCCTCTCCAGCCTTTTATCTTCTCCAATAATTTCTAGATGTGACTGTGGGGCCAAAGGCCAGTCCCAGCACACCCAAGTGAAGAGCAGAATGCCTGGGTACGTTAATTAACTCTGGTTTTCCTCTTTGCCAAGTTCAGTGAGGTCATGGACGAGCTGCTCTCTGGCTTTGCTGAGCTCACCCACCAGTGACCAGCAACCCGTGATGAGGAAGGGCAAGTTTTTCCAAGCTCAAGGGGAATCCAGACCCTCAGCATTCCCTGGAGGGACGTGGCTGTGCTGGGCAGGGGGTGAGGGGGGCTGTGCTGGGCAGGGGCTGTGCTGGGCAGGGACTGAGGGGGGCTGTGCCCAGCCCTGCCCTGGACACAGCCCCATCCCCAGAGCCTGACGATCCCTGACCGCTCTCACACAGCTCGAGAAGGTGCAGAACTACCCCCAACGTGCTTTACTTTTCTACATGAATTTCAGACAAAAAGGCTGAGCTGCCATAGCTAACCAGGTGCTGAGCAGTTAATGCTCCCAGGATGCAGCTCCTGGGCAGCTCCTGTACCTGGAGGATTGTTTGGTTGCCAGGAGTGGGGAGCCCAGCTGGGGCAGGCAGTGAGCTGAGTCTGCACCATGGACCACACCTGGGCACCGAGCTGCCACTGCCCCCTCAGACCATGGCCAGGAGCCCTGTCCCTGTCCCCTGGTCCTGGAGCAGCACAACCAGCACGTCCCTGGGAGTGCCCACACAGTGCCGTGGCATTGCCATGGCAATCAGCACCACAGAAGGCACTAAAAATAACGCCCAGCTCTGCAAAGCACAAAGATCAGCCCGAATCCCAGCCTGGGCTCAGCCACCTGCAGCCCTGGGGTGGGGGGTGCTGGGTCCCTGCTCCCCACTGGGCACAGCAGGACATGCCCACCCACCCCCTCCAACACTCAGGACAGGTGGACATTGCTCCAGAGCCCCCCGGGGCTGTGGGCAGCCAGGAAACCTCCTTTGCCCTCTAAAAACCCCCAAATCCAACCAATGCCCACTGCATGCCGTGTCCTGAGCAGCACCCCAGCTCCACACTGAGAAACCTGGGCAGCTGGGCAGCTCCAGGCACAGAAAGGGAAGGGCTCTTGGCAGTGCCTTGTCCCAGATCACACCTTGCCCAAACTGTAACAAAGTTATCCCAGGGGGCAAAGTGCCAGAGCAGCACTGGATGCCCAGGGTGCACATGAAGTGATCCCAAGGGGTAAAAGCTGCTCAGGAACTCCAGCCCTGGCCACACACCCGACAGGACCAGGGTCACCACGGGCAGAGCTGTGGGAGCAGGAGCCCCCAGGGCTGAGCTTCCCTTTCCCTAAGGCACCACAGGTTTCCACAGGACAAACAGCAGCCCAGGGACTCTGGTGGCAGTGGCCAGGGCATGGGCCACAGGAGCCCATGGTCAGGTGTCAGAGCCATCAATTATGGATGGCAGCCTTCAATTATTGCTGCTGCTTCATTAAGGTGAGTGTGGGCACAGGGACCTGGGCAAACACCTTGTTGTGAGGGGCAAGCCTGGGCCCCCCTGGAGCAGCAGGACAGGATGGTGCCCAACCCACCCTGGCACAGCCCCTCAGCTCCACCACCTGCCCCTGCATGGAGCACAAACTCTTCTCATTAATTAACACTTCTCTTAATTAACACACAATTCAAACTTGGCTGTCCACAAAGCTTACACTTACCCTAGAACATTTCCCCACATTTTTTTCACCCTAAACCCCATTAAAAATAAGAAGAAAACTTGCAAGCAGTTTTATAGTGATCTTTGTAGCCCAAACCACTCTGGGGAAGGATCCACATGAAAAATATTCCAGCTCTGAGGGGGCTCTTGAGCACACTTTTAAATCAATTACTTCCATAAAACCAGCTTTTTCAAACCCAAATACACTCCCATTTATAATGTACATGTAGAAACTACCTTTAGAATACAGTTTCTACATGTAAGCCCCTAAAAAAAGTCACAACAAGGTTCAAACATAATATTTTTATTTGTGGATAAAAATTAAGGCTCACAGTACTTTTATCATTTCACAAGCAGAAAAATGTTAAAAATTGAGACTGATGGGGAATGCCCCCAATACAAATTCCTCTAACTGCTGACATGTTTTACTGAAGACTCGAGGTGAACAATTGTACAGGGCAGCTACAGGTATTAGTTTGTAACCTAGTGCTAAATATCATTTTTCTTTAAGAAATGTGAACAGAGGATGATGTTTCTCTCCACTTGTGGCTGTCCAGTACACGTGGATTCCACAGCAACAGCCAAGAACACTGGGATGATCACCCCAACCCTCCTCAGCAAACCCACCACGGCTGCCACACATGGCACAGGGGTCAGACAGGGCACAGAGCCAAGGCTCACCAATTCACACCCATAAGACATTGGGATTTATAGTGCAATAGTTTATGCCTAAAATTTTCAACACTCAACTTTCTGGCTTAAAAATAAGAACCCAGAGTTGCTGTCCAGCTGCAGGAATGCAGCCCAGGGGGTTACAGGATGGGAGGAGTGCATGGCACACTTCAGGACACATCATGCCTATGGTTAGGATGCAGCTCCAAGGAGGACCTTGGCAAGTGTGCAGCTTGCAGAGAACAGGGGCCTGCTGGCCAGGAGTGCTGCAGGTGTGTGGGCAGAGGCACAGCCACTGCTGTGACCCCCAACCACCCCCAGGGGGGTGTTAGCCAGAGTTCCATCCCAGCTGTGGGACTGCAGCTCCATCTCCACAGCTCCCACGTGTGTGTGTGTGGCTCAGCCCCGGGGAGGGTTGTTTTGCAGAGGGGCTCAGCACTGTGTGCATTATTTTTAGTGACTCCTCCAGCTCTGCCTGTTTGCTGTCAAGGCAACCCCGCCCGTGGCGGCAGCGGGGCCGAGGCTGTGCAGGGAGGGCTGGGGGGCACAGAGCCTCAGCATTTCTGCACCACACCACGAGGAGTCAGTTCTGCACTCTGGAGCTGAGCTGTGACCCAGGAATGACAACTGTCCTAAGCCTCCCCTTTCCTGACCACAAGTTCAATGCACTCTGAAGCTGTAAGTTCCTTAGGCAGCTTCTCTCTGAGATCAGCCTGTTCTCCCAGACCCTGCTGGGCCACATTCTGCCCCAGCACTCCCAGGGTGTGACCAAGAGCTCCTACAGATCACCATCCTGCAGTGAAGGAACACAGGATTGGTAATCCCTGACACCACCCCAAGCCCATCCAAAGGGCTGCAGGAGGTTATGACCAGTGCCACTCACCACTGCCTTTATAAAGGAGGCAGCTGAGGCAGGTTCAGCTGGACCTGCCCAAGCTGCAAAGCCCTCAGGAGCAGGGCTGGAGGGGAGGCACTTCCCACTCCACATCACACCAGCCACTGGAGTGCTGCCCTCCTGCACCTCTGTGTCCCCACCAGCACCCAGAGCAGAGGGCTGGGACACACCATCTCCTCCCCTCACAAAACCCCACCCCTGACACAGGCAACAGAATACATTGACACCAGCTGGCCATTTCCTAGGAGCAGAAATTAAACCCAATTTCCATAATGTGTAGGCAGTGAATGTAAGAACAGGAAAATGTGTGCGACCAAAAATATAGAACAAACACTTCCAACATTATTCCAGTTCACAAATCCAGGCAAGGGGAGAGAGATGTAGCTACAGCCATGAAATACTCCATGTTACTGAACAGTTTAAACCAAGTATTTTACCCCATAACACTATGGTGAACTTGCAGCTGAACAAAACTCAACTGCTTAAATCAAAAAACCAGGGATAAGAGGGATGAGCCTGGATACACATTCCAGTTCTCTCAGGGAGGTCCCAGCAGGCACCCAGCAACCTGCTCAGATCAGAATCCAACTGTTCCTGGCAAAGGGCATGCTCAGGAGTCGCAGGTGGATGGAAATGGCTTTGCCTCAAAACATCAGAAAAGCCCCATGTCCAAAGTATCCATCTCTCCAATTATTGCTTCACTACAAACAGCAGAACACGAGTGACAGGAGGGATCTACCAGATCAGGAAGTCACCCCTGACCCCAGGACTCCACACTAACACCTACAATGACTTTACAGATCAAGCTAAGCACAATACATACCCAAAAAATTCCTGTAAAAGCAAATGTGTAGAAAATAAACTGTCATCAAGTCCAAGCAGAGCACGGGGCAGGAGGAGCAGAGGGAACACTGCACTGCTCTGGGGGCAAACAGGCCTCACAGGTCCAGTGGCTCTGCTGCTACAGCCCTCCCAGCTGCACTCCCAGTTTTACACTTCATCCACTCCCAGAGCACACAGGGACACTTCCCTGCCTGGAGTCTGCCATGTGCACACACACAGAGTGTGTTCACAGCTGTCACCACACACTCACCCGCCGAGCCGGGACAGACACACGGACAGAGGTGATGGCAGAGATTTCAGCATTGCTCAACATTATTGCCATGGGCTAAGAGTCAAACAATATAGAACAAGTTAACAGTACACAACATACACAGTAACTCCACAACTCAACAGTGCCCACTACTCCATTTGGCAAAATATTTATTTATAATAAATCCGTTCGAAAGCGGTTGGTCACAAAGAATTCCTTTTACATGTTTAGGCTGTAACAATGCTTTTGGTAGAAGTAAATAAACTGTCTCTTTTTACACAGTGTACAAAACCAAAGAGACACCCCAATGACAGTAAAACACATGAGAAAGGGGAGAACTGGTAAGACAAAGGCAGAAGCAAGAGGGACCTGTCTGAGCCCGGCAGTGCTGCCATGGTTCTTTACCCGTACAATCCTCAGCCCCACGTCGGGATCATCCCCAGCACAGCTCGGAACTGCAGGATCCTGCTCCAGGATTGGAATCTGATGCGGTGTAGCAGCTCCAGTCACTCTTTCACAGTACTGCATGTCAACACTGGGAATGGTTTCTGATATGGTTTAGACTGCACACAGTACTTGGATAGAAAACAGTTAATTACTCCCACTCCGTAGTTCCCGGTGGCTTTGATGTCAAGTCATACATCACCCGAGAAATGCCAGGGATCTTCTTGATCTCTGCCACCATTTTTAACACAACCTGTTGTGCAGGGGAAAAAGAGTATCAGAAGAGAGTGTGGAAAACAGACCTGATGAAAATTACCTGAGAAAAGCTGGAAGGAAAACTGCTCCCACCAGCTCTGACAGACACAGGGGAGAGGAGCCCACTGCCATCAGCAAATGGCCACCAGTTCATGGGCAGCTGAACCAAAACCTCTGGCTTAGGGTATCTGCAGGTACATTTGGGACTTGCTGGGTTTTGGCACAGACTAAACCAGGCTGTGGATCACAAAACACGTCCCTCAAGGCAGCAGCTCTTCAGCTTCAGAGCTGTTTATTACAGTTCAGCAGAACCCACTCTGCTGAGTGTTACCAAAGCTCTTGAAACTGGATATGGATAGTTTCCCAGAAAAAAGAAGCTTGAACCTGACTCCTAAATCCTTTTAGTGACCTAAACAGGACACTGAGGTGTTAAAACCAGAAGTGTCAATCAAGGGCAATTCATTATGTAATTATTTCCAATTACTAATGCAAGAACTAATTCCAAAATCCCAGGAATGGCTGGGTATTCTCTTTATTTGCTGGTATTTTAGCTCAGCTCTGCTGGAAAGCCTTTGAGTTTGTCACACCCATCTGCCAGCTCCTCATTTTTTTAGTTTCTCCCCAAAATCCCACAATATTCTGCCTAATGAATATCATGAAGGAATAAAAAATGCAAGAAAATCAAAGTCCAGGCAAGCAAGAGAGAGAGAGGAAAATGACAATGAGCCATCTACACGCCAAGCTGCTGCTGAAGGGGAGCCCAAAGGCCACGTTACCTCCTCTGGGACCTCGTTGCCAGGGGTGGCTGCAATGCCAGTCATGAAGTCACTGGTGATGAAGGGTCTGATGACCACAGACCTCTGGCAGGAGGGCTGTTTCTGCAGCGGGTCCCGGTCGAAGTGCAGCGGCGTCAGGATTATCGGCATCTGGCTGATCTTCCCGGCGTAACCTGCACCAAACATTCCCCAGAGGGCACTCATGTGGCTGGCACACACAAGGTGTACACAATTCCCACACATGCCTCAAATTCTGCACCAGGAGCTGCATTTGCATCCTGGGGGATCCTCTCCCTACTGCTGTGACACCCCAGAGATCACAGTGGGGCATCGCCAGAGCTACTCAATGCTGGAAGCACTGGGCAGGCCCTGGCACAGGGTGGGCACGCCCTGGCACAGGTGCCCAGAGAAGCTGTGGCTGCCCCAGCCCTGGGAGTGTCCAAGGCCAGGTTGGACAGGGCTTGGAGCACCCTGGGCTGGTGGGAGGTGTCCCTGCCCAGGGCAGGGGTGGCACTGTGTAGTCTTCAAGGTCCCTTCCCATCCAAACCTTTCCATGATTCTATAAACTGCCACTTGAGATGATCCTCAACCTTTGCAGGCTTGCAGAAAAATCCCAGATAATCTGAGTTATCCCTCTAATTCACTGTGAGTCAACTGAAGATCCACTTTCCTTCCTACATAACACAGCCATGGGGTTTTATCAATCACTACATCAAGCCAAATAAGAGTCATTCACAAATATCCCTTTGAAATATTCTATGAATAGTCTTTGAAATACTCTTTGAATAGTCTTTGAACTACTTAAGAGAAAGCTCTCCAGTATCCCCATGGCTGGTGGCTGACAGGTAACTGCAGACAATCATCTCTCACTTATCTCTTTCTAAATTATCTCCTGAAAGTCAATACACAGCCCCCTAATTTCCCTGTTTCAATGATCCAAAGTCTGACACTGAGGTGTGTGGCACTGACAGTGCTCAGCTCCCCCCTCTGCCAGCCTGGCCTGAGCTGCTGGCACAGGAGGTTTTGCACTAAATCAGAACTCCAGTCTTATTTTTAGGAGCAATTCACTCACACAAAGCCAAGTGCCACCAAAAGTTAGCAAGACGCAGCTACAGTTTTACCAACACAACCACCAGTGTTATCCTCAGCCTTCTGAGGTTAATTCTGTACAAATTCTGTTCAGACAGCCTTCCAAACTGAACATGGATTCTCAAACAGAGGTATCTGTTGTAACTCGACTTATACAAAATATAGGCAAGACTGAGGCAGTGCTTCCCACACAGATCACATCTCCATAGGTAATTAAGTTAAAAAAATAAAGACAACCTCAGAATTCTTTATTCCCAGACTGGCTGTGCACCATATCCAGGCAACTCAACACTCCCTGGGTGGGCAGGGTTTGGGTTGACAAACACAGCTTTTACTTCAAGTTAAGAAACAGGAAAGCACCACAGGCAGGGAGCAGCAGCATCACCATTGGAAACCTGGTATTTGGGCTCCCTTTTCACCACAACCCCCCCCACTACTTAAAAACTCTGTCAAGTTTCTTTGGGTAAATACTGAGGACTGAGATGAGCAGAGAGAAGGAGTTTTGCTGACTTTAGCTGGCTGTCAGTACTTCTTGCACAAGCTCACAGCGCAGTGAAGCACCACAGCTCTGGGCTCCATGGCATGCCAGAGGCAAGCCTCAGTTCCCCCAAATCCCCCCAAATTAATCCCAGACTTTCAGCTATCAGCTTCTACAGCTTTGCCAAGAGTGTCATCCCATTAGATGGCCACTTGTTTTGCAGGTATTTGGCAGGTTACAGATTTTGACAGGGCCCCTGTAACTGTTCCCTTTGGGTTTGCAGGGATGTGATCCACGGGGTAAGAGGAGCACCTACCAGACTCCCTGAGAATGTTGTGAGCCTCAAAGTCTGCTTGGCGTAAAGTGCTGAGGACTCCTGTGGTCAGGAACGTGGGGGTGACGTCTGTGGGGGGCTCCTTGACTGGGGGGCCAAACACATACACAACTCTGCAACACACAGGGTGGGGAAAGCACAAGTCACATCCACAGAATGAACAAACCGCTCCAGCCTGCACTCTTAGTGTTACAGTGAGAAAATGGAAGGAGAAAGCAGCATAATATTTTATTTTATTTTACTTCCAGTTTCTAACAGGAACCCACAAACCCCCATTAAATACCAAACCTCACAGTCAGTGAAGGGCTGTGTTTGCAGCACAGGGCACTAACACTACGGTTTATACTCTGCATGATTACACCTGTAATAAAATCTGTTCTGCAGTCAAAGCAGCCCCTCAGCTGTCTCTCATCAGCCCCATTCCCTGTGTCTCAGCCGGAGCAGAGCACAGAGCAGAGTGTGGCACTGAATGCCCCTCACAGGGATTTGCTGCAACCGATTCACACGCGGTGTTTGAATTTGTGCACACAAACCAAGAACATTTGTCTAAAACTCCAAGCAGAAAAATCAGCAAGTTTACACTGTGTCTTTTGGTTTGCAGTGCAAAGCCTGCAAGCACAGCTGGGCAGCAAACCAGCTCTGCCAGTGCCCTCCCCACTGTCCCTACAAACAGCCCTGGGGGAGCGGGACCCCCCCAGGGCCGGGGTAGCGGGACCCCCCCGGGGCCGGGGTAGCGGGACCCCCCCAGGGCCGGGGGGAGGCTCAGGGGGCAGTGCCAAATCCAGGGGAGCCCAAAGGAGTCAGCGATGCTGTAGAGCCAGCACATCCCAAAACTGCACAGGCAATCCTGATTTATATCTTCTCTTGTCCCCTCTGCATTTAATTTAACCAATTATACTGCAATTCAAGGTCTCACCTTTCAGAGTAATAGCTCTGTCAGTAGGTGTCACTTATGTGAGAAAATTAAGGCTTGCTGTAAGCAATTAGAAGCAGTTTCATCAGAAATCCCCCAGCCAGAAAGGGAGGATATGATTCTCCAGAGCTGATTTAATGTCTGAGCAGCTTCAGCTGCTGGGACAAGTTATGGAATCAAGTAGGTAGAACATGTATCAAACTGCCCAGCTCTGGGGCTCTCCTTGTGCCATTAGAAGTGACATTCCCAAGTAAATCCCTTTGTGACACACAGCAAAACCAAACTGCAGGACAGCACAGCTCATCAGCAGGCTGGAGTCTTGCAGATGAGATTTGCATAACTTATGTTGGATGTTGTCTAATCAAGTGCTCTAAAAATGAGCTATCACAGGCTATCAATTTCTTTTCAAGCTAGAAATAAATCTGTATTTTGATTTATTGCATATTGTAACCTCTGTATGACACACCTGTCCAATACATAAAAAAAAAATACTATAAACTGGAGAATGCCTGCACATGCTAAACTTCCATATACTAATTAGCTCATTAAAAATAGAGATAATTCCATACTTACCTGTTTATGTTGTGGCACATGCGTGGGATGAGCCTGGCAAGAAACATGAGGGACTCCCAGTGTGGGGCATCCTTGCTGGAGATGCCACAGACGTAGCTGTACGAGCGACAGTCACCCTGCAGGCACAGACAGTGAGAGCTGCAGGGCAAGGGCAACTGCCCTGCCAAAAGAACTCACAGACTTTCCTGTTCTCCCTGCAGGTGACAGAGCCATCTTTTGGGCCAACATTTAGCAGACACTGAGCTGGTGAAGTCAGTGTGCTGGGAGGTACTGAGGGGATGAGGAAACACAGAGCAAGGTGACAGAGCTAAGACTGCATAAAAGGAAAGACTCAGACTAAAGAAATATATATATAAATACATCTATGTATAAAAGGAAAGATTCAGAATGGGAAGACTCATCCACAGTGACCAGAGCAGAGGGATTGTGTGTCGCTACTTTTGTGACAAGGCACAGAAATGTGATGACACTGCAGCTTAAAACACAACAAAAGGTGATGCAGAGAGTCACAGAAGCCACACACAACACTAAGCAGTGATAATAAAATACATGTAACTCAATACTGGTAGTGCAGAGAAAGGTTCTTTACAGCTGTGGCTGCTCAGTAAGGAAAGCTTCCAAGTTCCTGCACACAATGGGAATGCCAGCTCAGCACTTGGTTTGTGTTTCTGGCCCCAGAGGAGGGAAAGGGAAGGCAATAGAGGAACTGCACAGTCCCAGTGTCCCCTGCACTGCCCCAGGGCCCTCCTGCAGGCAGAGGGATCAGTGCAATGCAAAAAGGTACAGGAAGGGGCAAAATGCACATTCCAACACTGGAAGGAGGGATTCTTAACCAGCTTAGTCTGATACTCCTGAGCCTTATCAGGGCCAGCAGGATGGCAGCAGAGGGCAATGGCACTGTGCAAGTTGTGAAGAAACTGCCTGTGAGCGAGCAGGAGCTGCCTGTGAGTGAGCAGCATCACTGACAGGATAATCCCCTCAAATCCAAGCCCTGGCACTTCCCCAGGTGCCTGTTCAGGTATCCTGACACCTCTGCACTGCACCAGCACTGACAAAGGACAGCAGCATGGCTCTCACAGCCCTCTGGAGTTTATCTCCTCGATAAAGCTCTTTATTCCCACATCTTAAAGCAGCCAATGTGACGTTTCACCCCAGGCTGCCACCCCAGCAGGAAGGGGCTCCCAGAACACCCTGCATTTACCTGCACTCCCACAGTTTTGATTGGTAGCAAGAAGGCATTCAGTGAATGTAGGCTTGTAATCTGCATCAGCTTCTCCTGGTCTTCCTCACTTGTGCAGGCCTTGACCCTCTGCAGCAAAGTGTGTGGCTGTGCAAGGATGCAGAGAAAGACACTGTAATTACATAAAGCTCCCAAGGCCTCCAACAGAACTCGCACAGTGCAATTAAATCTGGTATTTAAGCAGCTGTTTGCTTAAATTTAGTCTACATTTACCGCTTGGAACTATTTAAAAAATACCTTTAATTTGATAATTAAATATTACCAAAAGCACTTTCTTTGATTAGCCTGTATTTTAAGCTGAGACTCTCCAAGGCCATGGGAGAGGCTCTTTTCCTCCTATGCTCATCCTCTTTCACGAAGATGTACTTTTCATTTTTGTTGCACTACAATTCCATGTTTTAGAAGAAAAGCTGATGTAAATAATTGCCCTTCAGGATCTACCAAAAGGCTTTGGCAAGTTGTTTTGAACTCACACCTCAGAGCAGGGCCCTGTTAATGACCCTTCACCTCTGAGTGAGCTCAGAGCAATCACACAGGTCACCACAGTTGAGAGATTTTAGAATCTCTCAGATTAATGATGTTTAGAATTTAAACATCACCAATCAAAAACTCCAGGTTTTGGTCCGAGACACCTGGCAAGAACCAGTTCCTCATTCCTGCACTGCCACCTACACATTCACTGATTGTCTGTGTGCAAAACTAGAAAGCTGCACTTATTTCAGGGAGGGAGGACCTTTTCCTAACACTGTGATTTGAAGTACCTCCAGGAACCTCATCTGCACAAAGTTTAACTACAACAAAACTTTTTTACTGTCTGAAAGGTGACTTAAGTTCCATTTTACAGAAACTGTTCAACACTTGCACCAGTCATGGCACTAAAAATTATTCCACTGTACTGCCCTGAACAGCTTCAAGTGAGCTGTACTGGGACCCACCATTCCTTACAGGGCACAAGGCAGCCACTTTAACCCTTCAGCAAATCAAACCTCACTGCAGGTCACTACAGAACAATCACACTACTCCTACAGAACCACCACAGTCACACAACTTCTGTGCATATCAAAACTGAGTTTTCTGACCTTCTTCACACTCGCAGAAAAATCCGCAACTATTTTCAGAATGTTGTTTGTTTCTGGAAAGTCTTTGCACACATAAGGTTCTTCAGCACAGATCACTCTGATTGCCAGACCAGGACCTGCACAGTAACAGTGAGAAAACATTACACTAATTAACAGGAGCTGATTTTCCCTTAGAAACCTGGAACAGGGCGTCAGTCACTGAGTAAGGGACATTTTGCCACTGTACCTCCAACTCAATTGTCCTGATACCCAACAAGACAAAAATGCCCAACTCACACACAGTTTGTTCCAGAAGGACATTTCTGTTTAGTACAACTAGGCATTAATTTACATTTAAGCATTAACTGCCTAACCTTAAACATGCTGGTGGTGCAATGAAGCAGTTTGTGGCGATGAAGTGGTGGTGGAAATCCAAGAGGAACAGGAACCTGCTCTCTGCTTTTGCTGGGCAACTGGGAAGGACTCTGGTGTAACACCCAGTGGAGTCTCCACTGTTTTAAAGACCCTCAAGGGCTGTTTGACCTTTTAGCTTATTAACAGAGAAGTGCAAGGTGCTGGACAAGGCAGCAGACAGTTCCTTGCCTTCCCTGGGTGCTGCTGCACTGGCACAACCCTGTGCCCTGCCAGCTCCCAGACACATGGGCAGAAAAACATCCCCCTCCCAAAAGGACATGGACTTTGCTGTATTATCTACTTGGATGTTTTCTGGTGGAGAACTCAGGTTACCCTCCAGGCTCTCATGTTCAAAGCAGTAAATGCCCTTAGAAAGGCAGAGCCAGGCCATTATTCCAGGTCACACACATGTGGCAGCTCAGGCAGATCTCACTGCACTTACTGAGAATTCCTGCTTTGGCTTCTACAACTAAAAAGGAACAAATGCAGCTAAAAAGGCAAATTCACTTACAACACTTTTACTTTTATTATGTATATTTATTAAGCTGCTTTGCTATCTTTTCCTGAATGAGGATCCTGCTGAAGTGAAAACCTAAATGGATTTTTGCTGTGTTTAGAGATCAGTTTTATACTCCCCCACACTGCAGGTTAAGTATCTGCTGAACACACTGGTGTGATCCCCAGCCCTGCACTAACAGCACAGCCCATCCCATACCTGGGAAGGGATGCCTGGAAACCAGCTCTTCAGGAAGGCCAAGTTCTCTTCCCAGCACTCGCACTTCATCCTTGTGAAAGTCTTTCAGTGGTTCTATTACTTTACCCTTTAAAAAAAAAAGAAAAAAGAAAAAAAGGCAATTTACACTCCAGCTCAAGCATTTAGGTTATGGCAAACTGGCCTGCTCCTCACAGCACCAGTGCCAAGGATTCCATAAACACCAGGAAGGAATCCCGTGGGAATGTGGGCTTTGTAACTCAGCTGCAGCACAGAGAGAATCAAGGAGGCTTCAGTCTGTGCCCTGAGTACCCCTGGTGCAGCAGTGCAGACACAGCTGTAAGGGCAAACTGGCTGTCCTCACAAATTCAGACCTTCCTTGCCTTTGCTGGATATTCAAACCAATCCAAAAGCCCTGAAAATTCTTTGTGCAGTGAGGAGTATCAGAAGTGTGGATCATTAGTTCTCTTCTCTCCTGTGGGTGAGACTCTCTGATAACTGAGCACCTTCCACCAGGGCTGTTATGGGATCTCTCATGTGTTGGTTCTTTCTTATAGTATTTTGTAACACAGTTAAGAGAACTAATGCCAGAAAAAGCAAAGTAAGGCAGTCTCCTACATTTGCTTCACATGCTAATATTTAAGAGCTGTGCCCAGGAAAGGTGTTTAAAAAGCTTTTCCAGACTTCAGACTAAACAGACCAACTGGGAGTAGCATCAAAGGGACAGGACCTGGGCAGTCCAATCTCTTCTGTTCCCACCATCTCCAAGCTCCTGGCTGTCACCCAGGGATGTCCATTTTGTGCCATTTCAGAGAGATTTTGGGGTTCTTAAATTGCTAAGTGGCAAACAGTGTGTGTACCAGGATGCTGCTGGCAGATCCCTGAACAGGTTACTACAAATGGGATGCAGAAGCTGCACAAGAACGGAAAGAACTCACCCCTGAAGGGACCTGCAGGAACCACCCCTAGATTTCAACTCATTTTAAGTACATTTTTCTCATTCTCTCTCATGAGAGAATACTTTGCTCCAAGAATTGAATGTTAGAAGAGGTTTCAGATAAGGAGAATTTTGTCCCTCTCACAAAGCAGGAGCTGATTATCTTTTTCCTAAGCACTCTTTTTAAAGCACTGTTGTTGCTCTTGCCTGAATCCATGATGTGCCAGGTCTGGACTATCAGTACCTACAGATTTCTCATTGACTTGAGTCCACAGAAGGAATGAGTGACCCATTACAGCAAGGACTTCAGTTAAACCACAACAAAGTTGCCTGAGAAGCCTTGAATTGCTCTCCTGCTGGAGGCATTGGTATTTCTCTGCTTCCTCACCAAACATGGGTTTGTTTGGAGGGCTAAAGAGGAAACAGCTTTTGGTTTGCAGTTGAGAACATCACTGTTCACACTGCACGAACCCAGCTCCAACCTACTGACACCTTCCTGGGTTTGCAGTGCTGGCCAATACCCAAACCACTCGGACTACTTTGGGAATGTAGTAACTAAAAAACTGTAATAAATTGCAATATATCACAGTAGAATCTCACAGGCCTCGTCAGAACAGAGTCCCACCAGTGCAGGACAGTGACAGCAGAGCTTTCCACCTCTGGCCCTGAGGCTCCTGCAGCACCAGAGCCACCCATGCCCACGCACCTCCTCCCGCAGCTTCCGGATCAGCTCCGTGTCGTTGTGGTGGGTTTTGATCACCTCAGCTTTGCCACTGGCAACGAGGGAAGCACTTTCAATGAGATCAGGTCTGAGGGTTCCCTGAGCCAGGAAAACCTCCTCAGGTTTCAGGTTCATTTCTCCAATAACTTCGTTGGCAATCTGCAGGATGGAGAGAACAAAGAAAGTTTCAGTCTATTTTGGCTGTCCAAGGTCTAAAGGAGGTGATGGATTCCCTGACACTGATACTGAGCTGGAGCAGCACAATCAGGAAGACTAATTATGACACTCTCCCATTATTGAAATAGTCCTATAACCCCATAATTTGTTGCACAGAAAATGGAAAAAATGCCTTCAGACTACAGGAACATCAGTGCCTGGCTAATGCTCTCCCTGTAACCCACCAGTGGCTCCCCAGGTCACCCACAGCTCACACAAGCACTGCTGATGATCAACCAGTCAGGCAAGAAAGATGGATCCAGAAATCACATTTAAAAAGATCACCCAAACATCAGACACACATCACCTTAACAAAGGTGTCACCAATGATTTTCCTTTTCTCTTCAGGACTTGTGGTCATATTTAAGGTCTTGCTAATTCTTTTCCGTGGAGTTCTGTCCTCATCTGAGATGGGCAGAGTTGTGGTACCATTATAGAATGAGTGAGCTGCATTCACCACTGCAGGGAATCACAGGCATTTTTGGATAAAGTCAGTAAAGATTTTTATACAAGAGTACAAAAAATAAGTTTCACCTTGTTGCTTTAAGAAAAGAAAATAAAAATCACCCCAGACCTTTGACTACTAACTGCATTAAATAGGGCTGTTCAATACTTTAAGAATTACTTTTAATAGAAGCCTTTTATTTCTTTTATTAACCTATTCTTTTTTCATATTGTGCCAACCAGTTCAGTTCTTGCTTCTCTTCTTAGATTATAATTTACTTGCTTTAAATAGTTTACAGGACAGTGTTTCCCCAAGGCCTTTCTGCAACCAAAATTAAATGATGCACTATTTATTCATGCTACATTATGCCTCTTAATTTAGAGAGGCTCTCAACCCAGAGATGAGCTGGGAGGCTCTCTGGCATCTTCACCAGCACTGAACTCCCTGACCTACAGGAGGAGCATTTGCAGCAAAGGGATTCCCTCAATTTGTTCCCCTGGCTGCCTGCCAGAGCCCAGGTTTATTGCTCCACAGACTGCAACAATAGGACACGGATTTTCCACTAAAAAAAAGTAAAGATAAAATAATTTTTTTTAAATAAATGTGTCTAGAATAAAGCTTAGACTTTGCTGCACTGTGTGAGGGCCAGGCCAGTGGAAAGAATTGCTCACCTAGTGCCACAATTCCTGGGCAAAACAAGAGAGAATCCCTTGACAACACACATTGCCCCAGGAACAATCAGCTCTTACTCATTAAATCAGTCAGCCAGGCAGTATAGAGCAGCTCTTGCTGTTTGCACAAAACTTCTCTGACCTCCTCATACTTGAGGTGCTAAAAAATCTCTGAACCTTCTCATCAGCCACATCAAGGCACTTTCTGCTCACTCATAATGAATTGTTTCATAGAATCACAGAATCACTGAGGTGCAAAAGACCTCTGAGATCAGAGAGTCCAACCTGTGACCAATCACCACCTTGTTCTCGACAAGCTACTCCAAACCCAACCAAAATGCACCTATTTAAAAGCAAGAAAAAATGCTTTGGAAATGTAATTCTGGCTGTAATAGCATTCATTCACCCAAATGAGCTCACAGTTTAAAAAGAAAGAGATCCAGGATAAGAAATAAAGCCTCAAGTTGTTAATGAAAATACTGGAGAAAATGGAAAGCCGAGGAGTTTTGCAGCAGCTGAACAGGATCACTCAGCCAGTAGCAGAGAAGTGACTGAGGCACAAACCCACTGCTCTGCTGTGCCCCAGCTAAGGAGACTGGGGCATACAATGAACTGCCCCATCAGATCAATTAAGGCTTAATATTTTAGGTTTGAATTTTGTGAGTAGGTCCAGGTGGCTCCAAATTACCAATCTTGCTTTGGTAGGCAAAGTCTGAGAAGGCAAATCTCTAAAGCAGCACATGAGCTGTGGGTTTTGGGAGAACAGCCAGGTCACTGTGGGTGCAGGGCACCCCGGCAGAGATGGGGGGGTACCTTTCACTTGGATGCCCAGCTTCCTGAGGGCCTCCTCCACGGCCTGGCTCTCCCTCTTGCGCATGAAGCCGTTGTCGATGTGCACGGCGATGACCTGCTCGCGGTTCAGCGCCCGGTTCAGCAGCGCGGTGCACACGGTGGAGTCCACCCCGCCACTCAGCAGCACCTGGGCACAAGGGACAGGGAGACACCCACACCTGGGCAAGCTGCCCCTGGGCAAGTGTCAGCACATAATGCAGGCACAGCCAGGAGGGCGGGAACAGCCAAGGACTCAGAAGGAAACAAGAAGTCAAACAATGTGTTGACCCAACAGTGCAACTTTTCTAAAGCTGGTTTAATGTATGACCCAAATCATGACAATTCTGCACCTTCCAAGTGAACCTGAGTAACTATCAGTGTGTCTGCAAATAAACTTCCAGCTTCAGCTGAATGCACTCACCAGGACCTTTGAGGAGCCCACTTTCTCCTTGATGCTCTGGATGCACTGGAGCTCCCTGTTCTCCACTGTGAAGGTCCCACTGCATCCCGCAATGTCATAGAGGAAATTCTTCAGGATCATCTTCCCATTCACTGTCAGGCTCACCTCAGGGTGGAACTGTGCTCCATAGAGCTTTTTAGACTCATTGGCTATGCCTTCATTGGTGCCAAGAAACGAGCAGGACAAAACAGAAATAAATCAATACATTGGAAGTGAAAGCCCAAGTCAAGCATACACTGTTGGAGAGATTTATTCTGCCACCTTTGGGCACAAATCACCCATCAAAACTAAAGATTCTGGTTAAGAATTAGGAACAGGGCTACTGTTTTATATATCGAACACATAATCCCTCAGAAACCAAGGAAAACACTGAGACACCCCAGGAAAACCACTGTGAAAACAGCAAATTGATGTCTTTCCTTTTTTCCTCCCCATGATGCCTCACCCAACCCTGAAGCCAAGCCAAGCTGACCCAGCTGCATCCAAGTGTCCCTGTCTGATTTAGGAACTGTATCTTCAGACTTCTCATTTTAATGAAAGATTTCCAATAACCAGCTGAATACTCAGATCTTACTAAATGGCTCAGCACACTCAAGATCTCCCCAGGGCTCCCATCTCTGAGGAAAGAGACTCCAGGGGGCTGTGTGGGATGCAGCAATTCCAGTGGCTTTCAAACCCCAAATTCCAAGGTCCTACATTTTTCTGTGGCAATCTGTGTGGACTGTTAAAGCCCTGCTTTCAGTACCTACATTATTCTTGCTCAGTTGAACATTCATGCAATATTAAATAACAGGTTAATCAATGTTTAATAATTAATTAAACAGTGTTTGACTTGTCCTGTTTCAGTGCAAAACCCAAACCCCACTCACACCACAGAGTCTCCATCCCCTGCCCCAAGGGCACAGGGTATTTTATTTCAAAGACAAACAACAAATGCATACTTTAAAATAACATAAGCTGTATAAACAATGTTAACTCTTACTTAAACCACATTTAAATCAGAACTATTCCTTTTCAAGTCTACCTTTTTATTACCACGAGAGCACAACACACAAACGAAACCGTTAAAAACAATTCATTTTTTTGGCAATTAAATAACAATGTGGTTTTAACTCCTGCCTGCCATAATTCTTTCCTTTAACCAACATTACCAAAAGATAATTTCAGGAGAAAACAAATACCTGCTATAATGTTCCCAGACTGTGCCACCACTTTGAATCCATCAGCTACTTTATCCACACTATCTCCATGGGTGAGGAGGACCAGCTCTTCCTTCTGAAGGCCCCTAAACAAGGATTAAAAACTGGAACCAACTCAAGAAAGAACAGACACTTAATTCCCTGCCATTCCAAGAGAAGTCCTGAGGGATCCCAGGAAAAGCTCATCTCTATTGACCAGGACATTTGAAATATGTGCAGGATTTCCTTCCCAGAACAGCCACCTCCAACTCCGAGATGCTTCCCCTGGAAGCTGCACAAATTCCTGTACAATACACACCTCAGGCAAGAGGGAATTCATCTTAATTCTGAAGGGTTTGGGTTTTTTTCCTTATAAACATCCCAATATTGATATATCCCCTCTTGGACATGTGGAGCCATCTGGAGTCAATCAGGGCCTGCTTTTTATTTCAACAAAGTCAATTTTCTTGTTCCAAACTATGTGTTTTCAGGACAATTTGGGCACCTTTAGGCAGGGTATGAAGTTCTGCAGGAGCCCAGGAGAGGAAAGGTAATAAAACTGGAACACCAGGTACAAGTAAACTGCCAGACTTTTACAAGGAACTTGAGAGGCACCGACAAACTACCAAGAAGTCTAATTCTGCTTTTATAAAAACATCACAAAGCAATTTCAAAGGAAGGTAGAAAATGGGTTTGGAAATTCTATGACCTTTCCAACACTGGGTGGGTGCCAGCCAATACAGGAGCATTGCACAGCAGGAGACAGGAGCTTAACACAAATATTCTCAGGTCATGGTGCATTTTACAGGGTCTCAGTGAAGACTTTCTGCTTTGAACTAAGGGAGTTACACATATATTTGCTTGGAATATTGTGTATTTCTTGAGAACTTTTGCCTAAGTATTTGCTTCAATGAGTAACCTGCTTACTCGTGACCACACCTGTAGAAGTTGTATTAGAAATGATCAGCTAAATATTGATGCAATTTCACTCTTTGCTTTAAAACAACGTCCCTCTCACCCAGACACCCCTTTGCAGACAGGTATTTCCCAGGTGGTTGTGATGCCTTGCAGTGTGTCTGACCTGAACAGTGAGCAGGTGTTATCCAGAGTAATGCTGAACACGCCGTCCTCTCGCACACTCTTCTTGTGCACTGTGCCCCCAAACACCTTGTTCATCATCTGCAAAGCAACAACACTGCATGGAAAAGCACCACACAACCTGGAACCACTTCATACTCAGCCTGCCATGACTGACAACAGCTCCCTAATACCTACCAAGCTAGTGTTTCATTATTACACTCATTATGTCTCCCAAAATTACAAGAATTCTCTTCAAAATTGGTCATTGCTCTGTATTGGGCTCAGTCCCCTCTGCCAGCACAGCAGGGCACAACTGCCACACACAAGCAGAAATCCACAGCAGCCACCAGGCAGAGGTTTGCAGAACAATGTATATTCCACAGTTACACCCACTTCTCCCATGCAGGGCTGCTCTGCAAACCAGCTGTGGCCACGTCACAAACCTGCATTTATTCCCCAAGTTTTATTCTGTGACTCTCAATAATCCTTGCTATATCAAAGTAGTACAATTCTCAACAAGTTCTTTCTTTCTCCAGCCTCACTGTGTTGTTTGCAGTTGGGTATTTGCATTAGAGATTTCAGAAATCTCAAAACAAAGATTTTTTCCCTTTCAAATACAACTGTTGACTTAATATTTTGAGAGTTCCAATCACTTTAATTTTCAGAGACTTAAAGCTTGGGTTTAGACCCAGTTTGATACTGTACTTTCTGCTCTGGACTGATTTCCATCTGTTATAATGAAGCAGCAGTGCATTAATACACACACTTGGTTAATTACCCCAAGGTCAGCCCTCAGGAACTCCTCTGGTGGTTTTCAGTTTGCCATATTAAGGTTCATTTTAATATCACACACGTTTCCTTTCAGGCCAGGGAGTGCCAACATGGTTTCCCCCATCACTGGCCTTTCCAAAGGAGTTTTTTCCACCCATTATTCAGCACCTCTGAAGGGCTAATAAACCACTAACCCCGGAAAAACCCAAGATGCACAAGCAGAAGGAATGCATCTAATCCAGCCCTTGTCTCCTTCCAGTTTGGATCACTGCAGGACCACCAGTGAGTCCGAGGGTAAAGAGCTGGGGCTGTTTCCTTTTAGGGGGGTCAGGGAGTGTTAAACACTCTTAAGAACTATGTTAAACATTGCATGCTTCAAACACTAATGCCCTTCTTTCCAGGAGGGGAACAGTTTCCAGTACCAACTGGACAGAACTACTGAGTGACTGACAGGTTGTATTTATTATGACAAAAAAAAAGACTGTGGAACTCAAAACAAAACCAGTTATGCCATTGATCATGGACTGGTCTGGGTTGGAAGGGACCTTAAATCGCTCCCAGTGCCACCCCCTGCCCTGAGCAGGGACACTTTCCACCAGCCCAGGGTGCTCCAAGCCCTGTCCAACCTGGCCTGGGACATTCCAGGGGATTTAAGGGTTCTGTGACTATCCCAACAGCACCTGCATTCCATAGCAGATTCCAAGCACTGGTTTTCCTATTGTAAATATGGCTGGGTCAAACCATGGTGCATCTTCTGCATATACTGAGTTTGGTCCTCCAGATATGATGATAGCTCTGCAAAGGAAACAAAGAAAACATTAAGTAGGCTATCTATTTAAAACCTCTTTATTTGCTTCAAGCTTTGACATTATCTCACATCACTCTTCGAACTTCTTACATTATAACACACATTGTAACACAGATATCCAAACATGTACCTCTGCTATGTTATGGCTTCCCACAGAGTTATTGCCTCATTTTAAACAAAGTCACGTATAAACCATCCTAACAAGTGCCTGTATTTCACATTCCTCATAGCCAAGCATCAGCAAGATGGCTGGGACAAATCAGTGTTGGCATTAAGATATACATGTATACTTGAAGTCTGTGACATCTGGAGCAGAGCTGCAGCCAAAAAACACACTCCCAAATTTCTAAGTCTGCTGAAGAAATGTCCCCTAATCCATTTTGATTATCCAGAGGTGGCATTAGCAACAGGTTGTGAATGACAAGTCTAACACATGCCAGCAGGTACAGTTTGAAGTTGATACTTCACACTGTAAAAGAAAATTAAATCATTCCAAAGGGGAAGAGAGGATTTTGCAAACCATAATCATTTACAAGAACGTGAACTGCAGAAGCACCAGTTGGGCAACACTTTTGGCCTCAGCCTGGGATGAACCAGGGCTGTACCAGACCTTGGACTCACGTACTGTTTATTCCACAGGGAACATCAAACTTGTTATTCAGAGCCAGAAAAACAAAACTGAGCAAGTGAGAGGTTGCATAAATGGGATTAAATGTATCTAACAAAGCTTTCTTCCAGCATCAGTCAGAGTTTGCTAATCAGGTGTTGACAAAACCCAATTTCTCTGGTTTTGAGCAGTAGGATCAGGCACTGTGCTAACAACACCTGCACCACCACCACAGAAACAACCAGGTAGGCACAAGCCCTGTCCCCAGTGTCCCCTGCAGCCACACAGGTCCCCCCAGCACAGGGCTGGATCTCCCTGCAGCCCAACTCCCCCTCCCCAGCCCAGGGCCCTTGTCCCAGGCAGGACAGGGATGGACTGGGAAGAGGCAGCATTTATTTCTCTGTGTGCTGGGACCTGCAGGTGAGCTGTGGAACAAGGACACAGCTGACACAGGGACAGCCTCACACTGAACCATCCTGACAACCTGGACCTCATGTCCATGCACAGGCACTTCTGCTCAAGCTGGAGACACCAGGAATTTCCCAAACTCCAACACTGGCAGGAAGAGCCTGAACACTCTCCATGCCTGGTGGTATCATTGCTTCCAATATCTCCACGTACAGAAGCATTTGCTGAAGTGCCACTATGTACAGAACACTATTTAATATTAACTAGAATCCCAGAATCTCCTGAGTTGGCCTGTTCTGGTGCCCAACCACACTCTGGGGGAAGAACCTTTGCCTAATATCCAACCTAACCCCCCCTGCCACAGCTCCAGCCATTCCCCGGGGTTCTAGGAAGGAATTATCACAGAATCATAGAATGGATTGGGTTGGAAAAGAGCTCTGAGATCATCAAGTCCAACCCTTGGGCCAACTCCAGTCCCTTTACCAGATCATGGCACTCAGTGCCACGGCCAAGCTCAGCTGAAAAACCTCCAGGGATGGGGAATCCACCCCCTCTCTGGGCAGCCCATTCCAATCCCTCAGCACTCTCTCTGCAAAGAAGTTTTTTCTGCTCTCCAACTTCAATTTGCCCTGGCAGAGCTTGAGCCCCCCCGTGCCCCCCTGTCCTATTGCTGAGTGCCTGGGAGAAGTTCCCATGGTTTAGCAGGTGAAACAGTAAGATCACCTCAATTTCTGCAGATACAGATTTAAAATGCAACCTCTTGAATTACACTTGGAACCTGGAACAATGAAGGCAGTGAGAAGCAGACACACAATGTGCATCACTGGGGTGTGCCCAGCAAGCCTCGGGTGGAGCAGCCGAGGTGGGGTCAGCACAGCCCTCCCTGCAGGCCATGCCCAGGAGCCCCCAGCCCAGGAGGGGGACAGAGCAGGGCAGGGCAGGGCAGGGCAGGGCAGGACGTACCGGAACCCCTGCTCCCGGATGGCGAAGGCGGGCGTCTCCAGTGGGAAGATCTCGGACTGCACGAAGAGCTCTCGGACGCGCCGGTCGATGACCTTGCCGTACTGCGCGCCGGCGTCCAGGATGACCACGGCGCCCTCGTAGTGGTGCTGCCCATCCTTGAGCTCTGCCCCGGCGTTCTCAGGCTGTGAACACGGCACCACGTCAGCACTGCCACAAACCACACACCCAGACTGGCTGCAAAGGGCCTTGGGCAGCCTCGGGCCCCACCTTGGGCAGCCTCGGGCCCCACCACGAGCCCAACACCAGCACATTCACCTCAAACTGCACCCTCGAGCACCATTCCTGAGTTTCTCAAACACTCCCAGGCATGGGGACTCCACCACTGCCCTGGGCAGCCTGTTCCAATGCTGGACCACCCTCCCCATAAACAATTTTTTCCTAATATCCAATCTAAACCTCCCCTGGCTTTCCAATGACACGCTGCAGACCGCAGACTCAGTCAGGTCTCTTCAACAACTAACATCTGCAAAGCTTTGCTAATTAGCTCACACTAATTTATGATTAAAATGATAAAGACTAGCCAAGAAACTTCTAAACAGAAAAAATCCTCAAGTTTATGAGGAACATCAGATGTACTGGCAAGATAAAGGGGCTGGACATCAGCACAGCACATCCCAACCCTCCCAAGCAGCCACACAAACACAACATCCCCATCCCCCAAACCAAACAGGGCACAAATTAGGGAAGAAAAATGCTAATAAGCTAATGAAGGCAGAGCTTTCCATAAATAAGAGCTCATATGGTCTGTTCACCATCTGCAGCCACTCCAGCTTTTTCTGTTTCCAGTTCCCATGAAACCCAGCACAGCCCGTGGTAACAGAGCATGTGCCTTTCTGTCAAGCTAAAGAGCTCCAAGTCAGAAGGAAAATGTTTTTCCCCATCGTGCTGCCTCACAGGCTGAACTTTCACTCAACGTTACCTCCTGGAGAGAACAAAACGGAGAAATTGAGAACAAATGTTGCTGCTAAATCATTTTTTAAAAGGTCTGCACTCAAGCAGATTGTACAACAGAACAAAGCACTGGTTCTCTCAGCCCATCATGTCTGAACTGGTTGGCCAACTCCAGCTAAATCTGAAAGAGGGCTAAAAAACACAAGGACAAGTTTCTTTTTCTAAAAAAAAAAAAAAGAAGAGGCAGCTATTCCATGGAAGTGTCCTTAATGGAGGATCTTCAAGGAAGAATGAACACAACCACAGTCTAAGACACCAAGAAATTCATGCAGAAAAAGATTTGTTGCTTGAAGAAATTACTTACTTTGGGGTGTTTTTCTCGTAACTTAAAGCTTACATTGTTTCCTTGACAAAGCAGTTTGATGAAGGAAAAACTGGGAAGGTTTTACTTCAGAAAATCAGCCTGCAAACCCAATTTGGAGCTTCATCACAGGGCACTCTGGAGAGCACCGTCCTGCTGGGACACAATCTCCCAACAAACACCCAGCAAAGGCTGCTCTGAGGTTTATTCCTCACCTCCCACAGACAGCTCAGGTAACACACTAGAAACTCCTGAAGTTTACAGGCACTGGAAGAGGTTTATCTCCGTCAAAAGACATAAGCAAGAAAAAAAAGTAGTTGTAAATGCCTCAAAAGCCTAAATCCAGGTTACAATCAGACACATAATTTCTGTCCTTTAGCTCACAGCCAAGTGTGCCTGACAGGGAGCTCTTGGTGACTTTTAGTCACGGGTTACACACCAAAAAGGGCACATGTTGGAGAACAGACTTCAGCAGCACAGCCCTTCAAACCAGCAGTCAGATGGAGACAGGCCACCAGAACTGTCCTCCCTCCCAGTGGATGGGAGGAAATCACTTTCAGAGTGATTCTGGGTGTTTTCATCTCATAGTTTCTAAATTAGCATCTCTTGTGAGAAAGACCAACATCCTACTCCCTTCCCGAGTCTATCTTGGGGCAAACACCATTCCTTGCAGCGTTATTTTTTTTATTTAAAGTCTTTAATTGTTTCAGAGCTGTAGGTTCAGACAAGCAGAATCAAAAGGAGGTTCAGATCTGAAGAGAACCCAACAGCAACTCTACCACAAATCACAGAGAAGAGGAAGGAGGAAAGTCAGCACAGGATCTGCCTTTCCTTGTTAAAAGGCACAGTTCCAAGGCTAGGGATTTTGAACCCAAATTTAACAAGGGAAACTTCATTTAATAAAATCCAAAAGGGAACAGATGCTGTTAACGTGCAGCCAACATGGCAGTTGAGCCTTGTACACCACCCTTCTGCCAGGAGGGAGATTAGGAGGACAGCAGCCAGCCCAGCTCCTGCAGGGCTGGGGCTTATGGGGCCAGCACCTCTTCCTACTGGGGACTGGCCAGGCTCTCATAAAAGCTCTTTTTCCCCCTCAGCAGAGGAATAACTAGAGTTCCTTGTCTTCTGGCCTGTGTTCACAAAAATCTGGAAAACTCACTGGTTTTGAAAACTTCTGTGGCAGCTGCTCCAACAGCCACCCAAGGCAGCCCAAGCACCAGGGCTGGGAGCAATGGGGGGCTGGGGACAACAGGGGGGCTGGGGGGCAACGGGGCTGATATCCTGAGGGTGGGACTGGAAATAGGATGGAACTTGTGCACACAAAGAGTAAAAAGGGGGGGAAGTCTTTATTCAGCCAATTCAAATCACAAATCACCCTGAAAACTCCAGTGCTCCATCTCTCAGACCCCAGACGTGGCACCGAGGTCCAAGTGCCACCTGAACCGTGTGGCCACAGCAGGGGCAGGGTCAGCCTCCCTCCCTCATCTCAGCTCCACCACAGAAACTCTGGGACACAAAAACCTTCCACCACTGCTGGAGGTTTTCTGTGTCAAACCCAAGTAATTCTGAGTTCTGCAAGCAGCTGCCACCAGGCCTGCACCACCAGCAAAGGACACCCCAGATCTCACTCCTCACGCACCTACCTTTTGAGCACTTTAACCCAAGTCTGCAGGTTCCTAACAACCACTTGTGCAGAATCAGGGAATTTTTTGGCATTTCACACACCCACATGCTCACAGGATGCTCATTAATGCAATTTATAAACCACATTACCATGCACAACAGTCCCATTTTGGGCACCAAGAAGCAGCAGAGCCCAGTCTGCAGCTGTGGCTCCTCTGTCCGAGCCCTGAGCTTTCACCCACACCACCAACTCAGGACAAGCCTAAACCAGGTGCCTTCATCTCACATATTCAAGCCAGCACAGGTTTTACAAGAGTTTAATTGTTTCCCTGTGGTATTGAAATTAAGCAGGTCTAAAAACACTTGCTCATATTTCAAAGTATAACAGGAAAGTGATTCCCTCAAACTCAGCCCACCCCCAAGACGAGGAGAGGAGCCCCCAGCCCGTTATCCCAGGGAAGCTTTAACAGGGACAGGTGCCATGCCCGTGTCCATGGGCTGCTGAGACCCACTCCTGTGGAAACCCCTCTGTCCTCTCCATCACCCCTTCCCTGGAGTGCTGGATAGTGGAGGATGAGCTGTGAGCTCCACATCCCACCAGGAACCCCCAAGAAGCTTTAACACATACAGGGAGAGCTGGATGGCAGAGGATGAGCCGTGAGCTCCACATCCCGCCAGGAGCCCCGGCCAGGGAAGGAGGTTGTGTCCATGGCTGGGGAAAAGCGTGTCAGGAAACTTAGGCAGAGCCCAACTGAGAACTCAAAAAGCCCTTCAGAGTCACGTCCTTTGGCAAACCAGATGAAGAGGCAGCACAGGGAGAGCAGGAGCCCCCAAGAAGAGCAGCCCTTGTGTCCATGGCCTGCGAAAAGCGTGCCAGGAAACTTACACGGGGACCAGCTGAGCAGCCAAACCCCGGCACTCGGAGCCGAGTGGATAAAAAGCCTGGAAGGAGAGTCTGTCCCGCTACCGACACAGCTCGCAGGGCTCGGGTAAGGAGCGGAATTACCGAGGGACGCCCTGAGTTCCTGCGGGAGCCACCCGGGCACGCGGCCCGGGAGCCACCATGGGGCGAGGGCCGGGGGCGGCTCGGCCGAGCGGGGTCCAGACCTCAGCCCAGCCCGGCCCGGCCC
>VWZD01000645.1:321386-335749 GCA_013396695.1 Sakesphorus luctuosus
GCCGCCCGCGGGAGGAGGAGCAGCCCCGGCCCCGGCCGGCGGAAGGGGAGGAGCGGGGATGGAGGGGATGGGATGGGAGGGAGGAGTGGGGATGGAGGGGATGGANACCGGAGGGACCCCCAGCCCGGCACAGGGACCCCCCCAGCCCGGCATAGGGACCCCCCCAGCCCGGCCCAGGCCGCAGAGGCCGCCCCTGCCCGGGGAATCAGCTCATTAACCAGCGCCGGTACCCCCGCGCCCCCAGCCCCGCGGGCNGAAGGGGAGGGGATAGAGCAGGGACGGGGCGGGGACAGCGTGAGGATGGAGCACCATGGGGAGGGAGTGGGGATGGGAGCGGGGACAGCTTGGGGATGGAGCGGGGATGGAGAGGGGAGAGCACGGGGATGGGAGCAGGGACACGGCGGGGGCAGGATGGGGATGAGGATGAGGGTGGGGAGGAGGNNNNGATGAGGATGAGGATGGGGAGCAGGGACACGGCGGGGTCAGAATGGGGATGAGGATGAGGATGGGGAGCAGGGACACGGCAGGATCAGGATGGGGATGGGGAGCTGACAGCAATGGACCATTTTTGTTCCAAGTGGTTTTTTTAATATGTTCTGGGTTTTTTTCGGGGCGTGGGATTAGGGGGGTGTCATTCTTTCACAGCTCTATTTACACTGTTATTCTATGTACAGACACACAACAATTAGTCTGTCACAAACACATTTTGTGTCTCGTTTTCCTTCTATTTCTAGCGCTTGAATTGTTCTTCCATTCCTCCGCTTTTTAAAATTCCTGAAAGAACAGGATGTGGTTAAAGCTTCGTGATACAGTTGGTTGGAACTTTGTGGTATGGTGTTTCCTCCTCCCTGCACTGTTCCTCTGCTCCTGTGCCCTGTGCTCCACATGAGCCCCACGGCCACCTCGGCCCAGACAGGGGTCCTACTGCTGTTCCTGTGCCCTCTGCTCCACGTGAGCCCCACGGCCACCTTGGCCCAGACAGGGGTCCTGCTGCTGTTCCTGTGCTCCATATGAGCCCCATGGCCACCTCGGCCCAGACAGGGGTCCTGCTGCTGTTCCTGTGCCCTCTGCTCCACGTGAGCCCCATGGCCACCTTGGCCCAGACAGGGGTCCTGCTGCTGTTCCTGTGCTCCATATGAGCCCCACGGCCACCTTGGCCCAGACAGGGGTCCTGCTGCTGTTCCTGTGCTCCATATGAGCCCCACGGCCACCTTGGCCCAGACAGGGGTCCTGCTGCTGTTCCTGTGCTCCATATGAGCCCCATGGCCACCTCGGCCCAGACAGGGGTCCTACTGCTGTTCCTGTGCCCTCTGCTCCACGTGAGCCCCATGGCCACCTTGGCCCAGACAGGGGTCCTGTTGCTGCTGCCCCCCGAACAGCACAGACCTGGCACACCAGAATCCCAGAATGGGTCAGGCTGGCAGGGCCCACGATGGCTCATCTGTTTTCACTTCCCTGCTCCAGCAGGGTCATCACAGAGCACAGAGAATGGGGTTGTGTCCAGATGGTGCTGGAGTATCTCCAGTGAGGAGACTCCACACCCTCTCTGGTCTCTGGTCAGTGCTGGGTCACTGCACAGGAATAAGTTCTTCCTCCTGTCCACGTGGCACTCCCTGGGCATCAGTTCCTGCCCGTTCCTCTTCTGCCATTGCTGGGCCCCCCGAGCAGAACCTGGTCCGTGCTCTGCCCCCTCCCTGCAGGCACTGCCAGCCATGGGGAGGTCCCTCTCAGGGGCTGCTCTGGAGGCTGCCCAGCCCCAGCTCCCTCAGCCTTTGCTGCTGCCAGAGCTGCAACAGGCCCTTCAGCATCTGCGCAGCCTGTGCTGGCCCCGCTGCAGGAGCTGCCTGGCCCTGCTGTGCTGGGGAGCCAGAGCTGGGCACAGCCCTGCAGATGTGCTGCCAGGGCTGGGCACAGGGGCAGGATCCCCTCCTGACCTGCTGCCAGTGCTCTTCCCAAAGCCCCCCAGGATCCCCTTGGCACAGGGCCCACTGCTGCTCAGGGGCAGCTCGGTGTCCACCCACGGGCTGCGGGGCTCGGCCGGGCGGAGCGGGGCGGGGCGCCGATCCCGATGCCGGTCCCAATCCCGATGCCGGTCCCAATGCCGACCCCGATCCCAATGCCAATCCCGATCCCAATGCCGTCCCCAATGCCGCTCCCCGTCCTGCGGACCCCCGCCCGCCACTGAGGGCGAGGGGGCGTGGCCGTGTGACGTCACACTGGTGGACCAATGGGGCGCGGCCACGCCTGGCGCCGCGCCGCGCGGGGCGGGGCGGGGGTGTTCCATCCGCGCGGCCGCGCCGGGGCCGCTCCCGATCCCGATCTCCTCCCGGGCCGGTTCCCGTCCCAGTCCCGGTCCCACTCCCGATCCCGGGGCCCTCCCGGGGCCCGTCCCGCANGCCGGGCCCGGGCCCGGTGCGGGGGTGCCGGGCCGAGCTGGGCAGCATCCTGCTGCTGCTGGTGCTGTACGTGCTGCAGGGCATCCCGCTGGGGCTGGCGGGCAGCGTGCCGCTGATCCTGCAGAGCAAGAGCGCCAGCTACACCGACCAGGCCTTCTTCAGCTTCGTGTTCTGGCCCTTCAGCCTCAAGCTGCTGTGGGCGCCCTTGGTGGACGCCGTGTACCTGCGCGGCTTCGGCCGCCGCAAGTCGTGGTTGGTGCCCACGCAGTACGTGCTGGGGCTCTTCATGATCTACATGTCCACGCAGGTGGACGCGCTGCTGGGCGACGGGCAGGGCCGCGGCCCCGACGTGCGGGCCCTCACCGTCACCTTCTTCCTCTTCGAGTTCCTGGCGGCCACGCAGGACATCGCGGTGGACGGCTGGGCTCTCACCATGCTGTCCCGGGAGAACGTGGGCTACGCCTCCACCTGCAACTCCGTGGGGCAGACGGCCGGCTACTTCCTGGGCAACGTGCTCTTCCTGGCCCTCGAGTCCGCCTCCTTCTGCAACAAGTACCTGCGGCTGCAGCCACAGCCCCGGGGCATCGTGACCCTCTCAGGTACCGCCCGAGCACTGCCGGCCTGGGCGTGCTGCGGTGGGAGGGGGCACAGCCATGGGACGGGGAGGGCTGGGAGGGACCCTAAGGGCTCCCATGGGATGGAACATCTTCACGAGACCATGGAGTCATAGAATGGTTTGGGTTGGAAGGGACCTGAAAAATCATCCAGTTGCACCCCCTGCCATTAGCCCAGGTTGCTCCAAGCCCTGTCCAGCCTGGCCTTGGACACTCCCCGGGCTGGGGCAGCCACAGCTTCTCTGCCCAACCTGTGCCAGGGCCTGCCCACTCTCACAGCCAGCAATTCCTTCCTTATAATAATAGTTGTGTCTTCCTCAGGATGCTTCTTCCCCGAGCCTGAATCCCTCTGTTCAGAGTGAGTGCTGGTTTGGAACAGGTTTGGTTTGTCCCCTGCTCATGGGAAAGCACAATCTGGCAGAGTCCACTGTTACATGCACTGAACTTCCAGATTTCTCTGGGCTTAAGACTGTGGGAAACCTGCCTTGTCATTATCTTGGCTGACCTAAGCACTTTGGAGGGATTGTTTTTTTCCCTTCTAGTTTCATGGCCAGGGACAAGATTACTCTTAAAAAAAACCCCAAACCAGCCAAAATCTTTGTTTCTTTTTAAGGAGCTCTTTTGAGAACATCTTGGAGGAAGGAAAGGGGAAACTAAAAAAAAATTCATTCTTTCCACATGGTATTGTGCACAGAAGTAGAAATGAGAAGTGCTTGGGAATGAGCATGCAGTCCATTTCTGAAGGAAGGCCTTACTAAAGTAAATTAAGGGGGGTTGAATTTTTAATTTAATGAATTAAATGAAGTCTGGTAATCCAACCAGAATTGTCTGTTAGGGTAGGGATACTTCTGTTTCCTGGTGCTTGGGTTTTTTGGCTTCTATGTAGTGGTTGATGTTAGAGTTATTACCTAAAAGATGCTTAAAATGCACCTGGTTTGGTTGGAAGGCCGAGTTCAGCCAGCTCAGCCTGTGGAGGACAGGAAATGCTGGGATCCCTTCTGGCTGCAGGCTCAGGTTCCATGGCCAGCAGTGAAGGGCACAGTCTCATGATTTTAGTCTCTGTTCCCTCTCTCACACTGGTTGCCTTGCCTGTGTCATCTCAGAGAACAGGTATGCCAAAACAGGCTGGAATTGCTGTGTCAAGGGTAGTTTTTGCTTTCTGTCCTGTCCTTCCCTTGTGGGTAAGCCAGGACAGCAGTTTCCAGGACTGCTGTGTTTGCCCTGGCTGTGCCACTGTCACCACTGCTGTCCAGTCTTCCCTCTGCTTTCTGCTGCCAACCTCCTGTGTGGTCTGTCACTGAGCACAGAGTAGTCCTTGGAGTATCCCAGGGAGTTCCTGGCCTTCCCTGTCTCCTGCTGTGCATCTCATCCCTGCCCTGGCTCTGCCGTGCACACTGACATCTCACCGCTGATGCAACTGGCAGTCACTGCTGCTCACAGAGCCTGGCTGGGCTGTGCTTCCCTCACTGCCCAGGGCTGCTTCTTTGGGCTTTTATTTTCTCAGCACAGTTTGTATAAATGGATTTGTCACTGTTACAAAATGCTGTTTTTTAAAATAATACAATCCCAAACCCAGAAAGCACCAATGCAACTTGCTTAACCTGTCCTGGAGTGCTGACGTGGGTGGAGTAAGAAAAGCCAATAACTGACACTGTAGTTGCAGGGTATGTTTTTCTAGGTGGTAAAACCGACTGCAAGAAGGTTCTGTGCCCTGGTCTGTGTGACAGTGACACAGTTTGGTGTGTCCATGTTTCCTGAGGCAGCTGAGAGCAGCAGGACATAACCAGCTCCCCCAGGAGCAGAAGGGCTCACAGGTCCTTGCTCTGCATGGAACAGGGATTGTGATGAGCAAGTTCAGGCAGGTAAAACAGGAGAAAACTTTACAGCTGGAAAAGGTGAATAGTTTTCTGCCAGTTCAGATTTCTGAGCACTTGAGTTGTAGGCTGGGAAAGAACAAGTCAGCACTTCATGATCTGGAGGGGCAGGTACAGGCACTGATCCTTCTCTTTGTGACCAGGGACAGGACCCAAGGGAAAGGCTGGAGCTGTGTCAGGGCAGTGTCAGGTGGGATCTCAGGGAAAGGCTCTTCCCACAGAGGGTGGTGGGCACAGCCCCAAGGCTGGCAGAGCTCCAGGAGGGTTGGGATGATGGGGCAGACACAGGGTGGGATTGTTGGGGTGTCCTGAGCAGGGCCAGGGATTGGACTGGATGATCCTTGCAGTCCCTTCCACTCCAGATGTTCTATGATTGTGTCATGCCATGTCAGCTTCAAGCTGTTGAGAAGCAACAGCAATTGTTCTTCTCATTAACCTCAGGAAATAATATGGACAAACTAAAACCCTTCATCAAACCAAGTGCTGTGTTAGGTTGTTTCAGGATAAAGGTCAAGAGAAGAAAATGGACAATACCCTTCTGTGGGCTGATTGTTTGTGCCCAGAGCTTTATTTAGCACCTGCTGTTCAGGTGACTTTTGTTTTTCTAAAAGCAGGGGGAGCTTGGTGTGTGGGTTTGGTGATTCCTGCCCACTGTGCTGTGCAGTCCTGTGAGTGCCTGTTCAGCAGGAAGGGGGAGAGGGAAGGTGTGGGCACAGGACAAGGTGCCCCTTGTTGCCCACCCATGCCTGGGCCAGGACTGTGGGGCACCCCTGCTGGGAGGAGGGGTGTACCTGTACAGGTGCACCTGGGACCTGCTTGGTGGTTGTTTTCCAGCCTGATCCATTCCTGATCTAATACAAACTTGTTTTGCCCCATCACAGTCGTTTATTTCATTAAGAACAGTGTAGAAGCAGAGACAAAATAGGGATGGGGAGGCAGCAGTGCTGGGACCAGAAAATTTGTACTTGAAATCACTTGTGTAAAAACTGTGATTTCACAGTTCTTTTGCTTGTAGCCTGTTAGTGGGGCTTACTGTATCTGAAAGGAAATTAACCTTATGTTTGTGTAAACTGCCCACAATCTAAAAAAAACCCCCACACTATTTTTTAGTGTGGACTGATATATATGGTGCTTCTTTCCTTTTTTTCCTGCCTTGCTTTGCTGCAGCCCTTGCAGGGCTGTGCTGCAGCTGGCAGGGCTGGCCTGACCAAGAGCACTCATGTGATGATGCTCAGAGCTATTTCTATCCCCATCTTCACACTGTGCATCTCTCACTGCAGTGATAATGCCCAGGGTTATTATTAGAGAACTGCTCCTCTGTCCTTTGTAGCCAGGAGCTGTGATTAGTGAGACTCTCTGAAAACACACTTTGTTTCAAAATTTATGTTAAGGGCACTTATTTTTTAGACAAGAGAGCAATCTGACAGCACTGGTTATGAGCCCTTTACTTTAGGAAAGGGAAAAGTAACTGCTGTGGAAGCAGCAAAAAGTGGTTTGAAAAGCCTTTTTCCTTTTACCCTGAGAATGGTGGATACATGTAAAAGCAGTCCTGCCACATTTCCTTGTTCTCTTCCTGGCATAAGAAGCTGCTAATAATTGACTAAACCTTTGCCCTGACTCTGCCCTTTCACCAGCCCTTGCTGCTTCCTTTCAAGTCTCCCTGAGGCTTCTGGAGTTGCTCGTGACCAGGAAGATTAAAGGCTGCTTCTGTCCTACCCTCTGCATGTTGCTGAGTTCTTTCTTGCCTCTGTCGTTGAGGTAGAGGATAGAATTATCTTGGATTAACCATTCACTGACTCAGAAAGTCCTGCTTGGTGTGTTTTTACTATTGCTGCCTTCACCTCCACAGTTCAGCACTATGTTTGAAATAGAGCCCCTGAACCTTGGCAAGTATGCAGTTCAGCCAGACATGTATGAGAACTCCTTATGGCTGTGTAAGCACTTCCATCAGGCCATCTTTACCCTCATCAATCTCTGTTTCCTCCAGACAGGAGGTGGGTGCTGGGTAGGGAGTGTAGAACTGAGGCACAGGATGGCTCATGGGTAGCCAGGAAATCCCTGCAGAGTTGGGAATGAGTTCTTCCTCTGAGGGTTTCCTCTGTCCTGTAGCCAGTACATGTTTCCCACTCCTTTATCAGCCTTAGTGGTTCATGTGTAACCCTTCCACACTTGCACTTGTGTTGCTGTTTCTCCTCCAACTTGCTCACTGTGCTAATACCCCACCAAACACCAGGGGAGTGACTTGGTTTGCTGCTGCTCCTCTGCCCCAGCTCCAGCAAACACCTTGTTCCTGAGGAGGGCAGAGCTGTGTCAGTCCCTGTGTGTAGCTCTGTGCTTGTGCTTTGCTTTTGTTGCTTGGTTTTGTTCAGTGTTGATGATTAGGTTTGTATTTTGCAAAACAACTGCATTTTAGATACTTGGGGAATTGTCAATGATGGCTGTTACAAAGGGTTTTTAAATTCTCCTTTCCCCTCCAGATTTCCTGTTTTTCTGGGGAGCTGTCTTCTTAGTGACCACTACCCTGGTTGCCCTTTTGAAAAAGGAAAACAAGGAGCTAATACCAGCAAAGGAAGAAACAAAAGGCATCACTGATACATACAGGCTGCTATTCTCAATAATCAAGATGCCAGCAGTTCTTACTTTCTGTCTCTTGATCCTCACATCCAAAGTAAGTAAATACATCTATGAACTGTCTGGAAGGCTGCTGAGTCCCTGGCATTTAACTTATTCCTTGGGTTTGCTATTGATTTTCCTCTCAGTTGTGAATTTTCACGTGCAGTTTGAAGCAGAGTTGTTTGTATTGTTGTGCTGAGCAGAGCTGCACAGCCAAGAGCATTTGAGCTTTTGTGTTTACATGAGTATTAAAGGGAAGTTTGATTGCAATCCAGTATAACAGTAATTTGATTTTCCAACATTTCAAACAGGCTGTCTAGCCTGAAGTTAAGAGGGCAGAAAATGTTTTTTTTACCTCAAATCCTCTTCTCAGAGTCCCCAGCTGTGTCCAGACTAGGTTTCCATGGCTTCTTGCTGGACACTGTGTATGCCAAAGCAGTTCAGGCACAGATAGGAATGGCAGTGCTGCTTTGCTGTTCTGGGGTGGGTTTGGCAGTGATGACAGTAAGAGTGCAAGTGTAGAACGTGTAGAACTAATCTGGAAATCAAATCAGAGGCAGAATTGACTTGTCCTCTATCCTATTTCTCAGTGAGTAAGTTGATTTTCTAGCCAAGCTCTTTTACTGCTTTCCTCAGTCTGTTTTGTCTCGTTTGTATTGCAGGTTGGATTTTCAGCAGCAGATGCTGTAACAGGACTCAAGTTGGTGGAGGAGGGAGTCCCCAAAGAGCACCTGGCTCTGCTGGCAGTTCCAATGGTCCCTTTACAGATCATCTTGCCCCTGGTAATCAGCAAATACACAGCAGGCCCCCAGCCCCTGAACACCTTCTACAAAGCGATGCCTTTCAGGTAAAACCTCATTTTATAGAAACATAGTAATTAGTGTGTTCAGTTTGTGTATTTAGACCAAGTGTGGGGTTTCTTGTGTAACCTCCAGCTACAAGAAGGTATGTCAGGATGCTCCCAGGGAGCTGAATTCTATTCTGTACTGTGAAGATGATGACACACCATCACCTGTGATCAAACAGCATGAGGTGTTTCTAAGCTGCCTGCACAGCACCATTGGAGCAATGCTCTCTTGCTCTTAACATTTTCACTGCCTGTCATATATTTAATATCTAATTCTAAGGTAGAAATAGTTGTAACTGTTTAGGTCTAATCTATTGTAATGTACTCTATAAATGTTCAGTAGTTGCCCTGTGCTGAGGAAACACATGGGAAGAATGATTTGAATTACGAATTATCTTTGTTACTTCTCCAGGTTACTGCTTGGCCTGGAGTTTGCTTTCCTGGTGTGGTGGGCTCCTAAAGTGAGGCAGGAGGGAGGATTCCCTGTGTACTACTACGCTGTTGTGGTGCTGAGTTATGCTTTACATCAGGTGACACACCCTGTGGGAAGGGGAGGGCGGGAGGGTGTTCACACCTCACCTCAGGGACTGTAACTGCTGTTACCTGCTTTGTCCTGGGGCTCACTGGAAACCCTCCCAGCCTGATCTGTGTGCTCTGTGGCTGTATTGACTTCTGATACTCTCACCAGCGTTACTTCTTCCTATTCCCTGTGTTCCACTGGACATCATCTGTGGAGCTACTTTGAGTTGTCCACTTTTGGTTTGGTTTCCTGGGTTATTTTTTCCCCAGTGGGGCTGGAGAGATCCCAGCACTCTGTCTGAGTGTGACAGGCATGGTGATGATTGTACTGGTTGTGCAGATCCATCAACTGAGGTGATTCTGCTCCTGGAAACAATACTAGATTGTCAGGGGAACATCATGATGGATCTGATCCAAAGGCTTGGAAAACAAACACCTGATACAGCCTGGGCTTTGGATCACAACTGAAATGTGTGATGCTGTGAGAGTTGATCTTAAATACAGAAGTGTTGGGTTTAGGTGCTATTCTAGCTGGCTTTGTTGTGCTTCAATTTGATAACCCAAGTCATGCCAGTGCATGTGAGTCAAGTGTGACTTGAGACAAGTGGCAAGGCCACTCGTATGACAGAGGGACAGGCTGCAGGAGGAATTGCTCCCTTGGGCAATTTTTAGCTGTTGGGACTATTTTTCAGTGAATGTTGCTAACTTTGGGTAATCTCTTAGAAGAGTTTTCACACTGTGGATCTGAGTTGTGGTGACCTCTGTGTCCTGTGGGTTTCTCCCCTCAGATCACCCTGTACAGCATGTACGTGGCAATCATGGCCTTCAACGCCAAGGTCAGCGACCCTCTCATTGGGGGCACCTACATGACCCTCCTGAACACGGTGTCCAACCTGGGGGGGAACTGGCCCTCCACTGTGGCCCTCTGGCTGGTGGACCCTCTCACGGTGAAGGAGTGTGTGGGGGCCCAGGACCACACCTGTGGGACTGCAGCGGCTGCAGAGGTGAGTCTGAGGGGCTCTGCTCAAGAATGTCACAATTCAATTGCCTCTTGGAGTGCTCTTTTGCCTTTGAAACCTTCATGGTGCACAGCTCATGCTTCAAAATTCCCACTGATCAAGCTAATTTTCCCGTGTGACAAAACTGCCTGCTTTTTTCTGTCCACCCTGAATAACCAACATCTTACCAGGGATCTGCAGTTGTAGAGTAGTTGTCCCTTTATTCCTGGGCTGGGATGAAAAGCTGTGGTAGAAGCTGTAGATAAGTTTTTGAGGGTTGTGTAATAGGGCATCTGGCCTGGGCAGGGTTGTCTGTCCTCCAAGTCCTTCCATTTTTGTGGTAGGTTTTTCTTCCTCATGTCTTCCTGGAGGTTTCCTCTCTGCCTGCCTTGATACCCCTCCGTGCTGCTCCTCTGCCCCCTGACTTTGGTGTTCCCTTTCCCCATGACACTGAGCAGTGGGCCTGGCTGCCTTCCCAGTGCTGGGAGCCCCGTGGAAGAGAACAAAGCACTTGCTGTGCACTGTACACAGATCAAACAACAGGACACAAAACTGCTGAGAAGGCCAGGTTTCAAATTCACCTCCCCAAGGCAAATGAGACATTTAACGTGGCTGAAGAGGGGAAAAGTTTGGAGGGTTTTTTCTGTGCTCATGGCTGAGATTTATTTCACCCCTGGATGCCAGGACTCATTGGGATGTGGAGTGTCTCTAAACAAAGTGTTCTGGGAGTCCAACATGACTTGTCTGAACTGGAGTTGCAGTTTTTACCAGTTGCAGAAGGGAAACTGCTTCCACAGTGGGTGCTTTTTCAGTCTCCCTCATTAGCTTGTCGCTAATTAGGTTCCCTGTGCCTGTACTGAACTTGAGTCCTTCCTCCTTCACCTCCCTCCTCTGATGTTTTCTCACATCCTCGCAGTTGGTAACATTCCACCATTGCCACCACCACTCCCTTCTTCCTCCTAATCTGATCTTGACATGTCTCAGAATAATGAATGTGCTGGCAGAGCCTCAGCTCAGAGCATTGATTTATCCTGGGATTAGAGCAGTGTTGAAAGCCAAACAATAGCAGAAACAATCCCGTGCTGTACACTCACCCTTTAAATGCTGGGCACTTGGCTTCCAGTTAAAAACCACCCAGGGCATATTTCTCCCAGACAGAGAATCCCAGAGTGGTTTGGGTCAGAAGGGACCTTCAAGCAGTTCCACCCCCTGCCATGGACTTGCACTATCCCAGTTGCTCCAGGCCCCGTCCAGCCTGGCCTGGAACACTCCCCGGAATGGGGAGACCATAACATGAATGGCTATTGAACACTGTTGGCTGAAGGCTCTTGGGAACAGTGGGTGCAGCTCCAAGCCAGCACAAGACAGGGGGGCACTTTCTGTCTTCTGGAGTTTGCCCTGTGGGCCAATGTGCTCCATTTCCCAAATTATTTTAGAACAGATTTGTTACTTTCCATGCTGGTATAAGCTCCAAAGCCTCTCTGACTGACTCGGTAGGAAATAAGGAAGAGTAAACAACTATATTTAGTAATAACCAAGAGCAAGTAAACACCAGTGGCTCTCTAGTGCTTTCTGCAGTCTGTGCTTGTGTCTCCCAGAGACCCTTAATGCATCAGCTTTGCTCCTGTTCCAGCTGTGCACAAAAGCTGGAGGCTCCTGCGTGACCACCCTGGACGGTTACTACGTGGAGTCCGTCATCTGCGTCATCCTGGGCTTTGGCTGGTGGTTCTTCCTTGGACCAAAGTTTAAAAAGCTGCAAGATGAAGGACAGTCCTCATGGAAGTGCAAGAGGAGCAACTGATGCACTTCAGTGTTGGATGGACCAGCAAGGTTGTTTTAGGTTTTACCACAAAGACATATCTAATCAACACCCAGGAGTATCGGTATTCTAATGGCACAGCAGTGAGATGGGGTGGCCCAGGTGTGGCAGGTTTGTGTGTGACACCAGTGCCCTCCCGAGGACACAGGGGCAGTTCAGAAAGCAAAGGTCCAACCCTCTGTCCTCCCTGCACACCCTGCACATCCCTGAGCTGCAGAGCCACAGCTGCTGGCACTGCCCCTGCTGATCCCATGCTCTGGAACAGCTGCTGGTGCCAGGGCTGTCCTGCCAGCTGGGCTCCAGCTCTGCTGTCACACAGACATGACCTGACAGGGGGTGGCCTGGGCAAGGCTGCCAAAGGCATTCTGACCTGTGGGTTAAACGTTGCACTACAGAATTCCTTGTGGGGAGATCAGTGTGAGATGTCTGTGGGCTTTGCTTCTTCTCACTCTCTGAACTGCAGCCACGCCTCAAAGGATGAACCGTTCCACAGAGCCTTTTAAATGTATTTTCTGGCTTTTATAAGCTTTAAAGATTTATAAGAAAATATTTTTATAAACAAATGACATTTGTTTAATTTATTTCTGCTGTTTCAAAGCATTTTGATTTACATTCAAGGTACTTTCTTGAGGACAAAATGCTGTAAGGTAGGACTGGAATAACGCACAATCCTCTGAGCCTCGAGTCCTGCAGCTGTCACTGGAAGGGGCAGCAGTTGGGCTTCCCAGGGGAGGCCTTCAGAGCAGGGGAGTTTGAGGGAATGAATTGATAGTGTTAGTTTTCCTCCATGTCATTAAAATTTGAACATTCCTTCTCTCAAATCAGTGGGAACACCCTGACTTCTCCCAGCTGGGGGTAAGACAAGTGAGTTGGTGAGGACAAAGTTGCCAAATTCCCAGTGAGCTGGTGCACAACTCATCCTCACATAAATCCGAGGAGCACAGCCCAGTGGTAGAGCTGCTGCAGAATGAGCTGCTGATGCCATGTGGTGCAAACATTCCCTGTGCATTTTCTCCCCTGCCCTCCCTCCTGAGTGCCTTAGTGACCCACAGCCCACGCTGAGAGGGCACTGGGACCTCGCTGGGTATAAATGGTGCATTGCTATTAAACAGGAAAACTATTAAACAGCCCTTGGAAAGGTACCTGAGTTTCTGTCTGTGTTTCTTGCCTTGTCAGTATTTGAAGTATTGGGCTTGGAGGGTGTTGGGGATCTTTTGCTAGTCCGTATTTTGGGGAGGAAAGTAAATCAATACCAGCTTTGGAGCGACTGGAGGGGATGGGTGGGTGTGTACCCAGGGTTTCCATGGCATCAGGAGCAAGGAGGGATCTGGGAGGGTCTCGTGGCATCAGGAGCAAGGAGGGGCTTGGATGAGGTCAGTGAGACCACGTGCTTCCCTGGGCACTGACTCCTGTCCCTCTGTCCCTTCCCTCTCACAGTTTGTTTCAAGTACAGCAAAATCAGTCAAGCTGAATAAAATCAGATCGTTTCTATTCCCCAAGCTGAAAGTCTTCCAATTTCCCCTCTGCATAAGGACAAAAACAACATAAAAATGTATTAGAGATTCCTGGCTGCACCTCTCAGTCCCAGCCCCATCCCCTGCCCTGCATTAACCACTTCAGTTCTGTGTCCTCACTGGAACCAGGGGCCACTTATTTAATCACAGCTTGGCCAGACCTAGAGATTTGGTTTTTAAACTTTCTTGGCTTTGAGGAAAAATGTCTCAAGTGCAGATGAGAAATTCCCAGGTTTTGTAGAGTTGGCTTTTTACTTTGTGATTTTGTTTCACTGTTTCTAAAGGTGCCCCTGAAACTTGGTGTAATAAAGAGGGGTGGAGAATTGTTTATTAATCATTAGATGATCTCAACAACATGGAAGTTACACATAAATTCCAAACCAGTAGGAATACCTATGAAATGTGGCCTAAATTAACTGTTTACTCTTTCAAACTGCTGGCACAGGTGCTGGATTAGTGCCTTTAATCTAAGTAGCTATTTTGTAAGTCAGAGATGTTACTCTGGGCCAGCCCATTAGCGGGTTGTTGATGAAAAGCACCAAACTTCTGACATTGTTGCTTTGTTCTATCAACCCTCTCCTAAGTGATTTGTGTTCAAACATTAGAAGTATTGCAGACTTAAACTCTTTAACATTAACAAAAAGAAAGAAACAAACAAAACACTAACAAATAAAAGCTTTCAAAAAGAGAAGAAAGGAGCATCAGGCAGGGTCAGAGGAGGTGTTGGAAGAGTTAAAATCAGAGCTCAGCCTGCAGAAGGGAAGGCTCCAGGGACACCTGAGAGCCCCTTCCAGTGTCCAAAGGGGCTCCAGGAGAGCTGGAGAAGGACTGGGGACAAGGGATGGAGGGACAGGACACAGGGAATGGCTTCCCACTGCCAGAGGGCAGGGTTAGGTGGGATATTGGGAAGGAATTGCTGGCTGGGAGGGTGGGCAGGCCCTGGCACAGGTGCCCAGAGAAGCTGTGGCTGCCCCAGCCCTGGAGGTGCCCACGGGGTCTGGAACCGCGGAAGGGGCGGCCGCTCCTGGCCCTGCCCGCCCAGCGCGGGTGTCCCCCTGTCCCTGCTGTCCCCCCTGTCCCTGCTGACCCCCCTGTCCCACTGTCTGTCCCACTGTCCCCCTATCTCGCTGTCCCCCCCGCTGTCTGTCCCCCTGTCTGCCCCGCTGTCC
>VWZD01000645.1:342822-384272 GCA_013396695.1 Sakesphorus luctuosus
TGAACGCGGGGAGGGCTGAGCGCGCAGCGGGGACAGCAGCGGAGTCGAGTGGGGACAGGACGGGAGCGGAGCGAGCCCAGCTCGGCGGCCGCGGTGAGTGACCTGTGACGGGACTGTGTCCCGGGAGCCTCCCCTGGGCTCTCGCTTGCGGTCGGTGCTGTTTTTCCCCGGTGTTTGCGGCCGAAAGTTGAGGGGAGGGTTTGCAGGGTGTAACTTTGCTGAGTTTCTCGGTGAAGCGCCGCTCGGGTCCCGGTACCCAGGAGCGCTCCTGCCGCAGGGCCGGCTCGGGGCTCTCGGGGCTCTCCTGCGGCTCTCCCGCGGCTCTCCCGCGGCCCCTGCCCCGGCCCGGCCTTGTTTGCTCTTTGGGTCCGTGATGGACCACGCGGGATGAACTTCAGCCACCCCCGGGGCCAGCCCGGCTTTCTCCCTGTGCTCTCGGGGCTGCCCTGGCCCGGCCCGGCTGTGTTTGCACTTTGGGTCCGTGACGGACCGCGCGGGATGAGCCTCAGCCGCCCCCGGTGCTCTCCCCGGTGCTCTCGGGGCTGTCCCTGCCCGGCCGTGTTAGCCCTGTTCGGTCCGTGATGGACCACGCGGGCCGAGCCAGACCCGCCCCGGGGCCAGCCCGGCTCTTTGCCATGTGCCGCGGGCGGAGCTGCCCTGGGGCTGTGCCACAGCCACACCTGGGGCCGAGGAGCTGCAACCAGAGCCGCTGGAACCCCACCGTGCTCAGCGAGGCTCTGCCTCAAATCCTGCCCGCCCCGGGGGCACAGACACCAGCCCGGGGGGAACGCGCCTGGTCCCCACTTGGAAGGGGCTGGAGTGGGTGCGAGGTGAGAGGAGCCCTCCCTTCTTTGAGGGGTAATAACGTACTCCATAAACCATTTTTCGGTAGAAAAAGGAAGTACAATGAGCTGGGAATTAAACTCTGTGCACGTTTTGTTGTTGTTAAGCAACTCTGTAATTCTGGGAACTTCAGCTGACCGAAAAGTGTTTTTAGAAGAAGTGTTATTAAATACCAGCGAGAAAGATATAAGCCTTATCTGATGGAGCAATCATAGGCTCTTTGTTTAAAGTGTGCTTTAACTCCTGAGTTATAAAGCACAGTGTTTGCCTGTTTCCAGGGGGCTCTGGATTGACTTGGCCTGTATGTTGCAAAACTTAAAGGAAACTAATGAAAACTTCTGGTACTTGTTCTGAAATGTGAAAGAACAATTGCAGGTAACAGTGCTGGAAAGAGGGGCAGGATTCAACCCTGCAGAGAAGCACCTGAGTTACAGGTAATGGGGGATATGGAAGGCAAATCCAGAGTTCTGGGGAGGTGAGAGACAGCAGAGAGCAGCGCTTGCTCTTAAAAACCTTCCTGGTTCTTTAAACAGCAGCTCCCTGGAATGAGTTTAGAACCCTACTTTGTTTTATTTGTTTTTAACTCTAAAGGATGCTTTTTTTTTAGATTTAAAAATGCCAGTAGGCTGTTAAAGAAAAACCCCTGAAGTTTTATCAGCTGAGATGCAGGATCTGTGAGGAATGATCGGAGCGGCCGCAGGTGCTTGCTGGTTCTGTGCTACCTTTTGTCTGTGCAAAGGGGATCAGCTGGTGGGGTGGGATCAAGTGGTGCACAACTCATTATTTTAGCAAGCCAGCCCAGCCTGGGAGGTTGCCCAGGGAATTGATTTAATGCTGCTGTCCTTTCAGCCACCGAGGGGGGTGTCCCGCCAGCACTTTGATCAAAATCACCGGCGTTTGTGAGGGAGAATAAAATTTTCACTCCATAAAAGCAAAGGAGAGGCCACCTGCTGTTAACAGCTCCTGGTTTTTCATGAGCTGGTCTGTAATTTAAAACACTGTCAAGAAATACTCGTGGCAGTAAAACACTTTTATGAGCATCAGAACACAGAATGGAAATCAGTCCTCTGTTCAATATTTAGCTTGCCCTTATTTCTGGGAGAGGCTTCAATGCCCAAGCTGTGTGTTTCTGTTAGCTCTACAAAGTAATCTTTTTATCAATGGAATGGTTTGCCTTTAATAAAATATGAACGAGTGTTTTTTTTTTTAAGGTGTCACCCAAGATCCAATTCAATTTTAATTGATAACCTGGATGGCAAAGCCAGGGCAGCAGCCACATGGGGTGGTGGTGGAGATTGGTTTTGTTTGTTTGCTCTGGGTGTTTAATAAGTTTAAAGAAGTCTGACTGTTAAAAAAATGTTACAAACACTTCAGATTTGGAAAGCAGAGGTTTGTTTCCTGGTCAGATAGAGACCTGCTGTGTTATCTTCAGTAGAACAGTTTTCTGCCTGTGTCTGCAGAGGAGTGAGACTGCCACACATAATTGGCTTGTAGGGTCTTGCAGAAACTCCTCTAATTAGTGCTTCCCATGCAGGTGGATGTGTTGAAGGGAAGGTGCTGTAGAAACTCAATTATTATGGTGTTTTTCACTCGGCATAGTCGGGTGCAGTCCTGGCTGTGGCACTGGGAGGGTGTTGAAGCCACAGACCAGCCAAGCGTGGTTCCCCTGGGCATGGGATCAGCTGGTGTGACCCTCGGGGTCTGTGCTGTGCCAGGCATAAACCTGACTCTGCTTCCAAGTGCACCAGGGGAAGGGGCTTCCCCTGGAGTCCTGCTGGGTTAGTGTGGGCTGATCTGATGGCCAGGAGGGAGGTGTGTGTTCTTGTGTACTCCTTTTGGTTTATTTTCCTCCTTTCTGGTTTATTTGAGCAAACTGGAACTGTTTTCTGTAGCAAAGGTGGCTTTCCTGCTCCAGTCTCCATGGGCACTGAGGGCACTGAGGTTACTCCAGAGATCTGAGTGTGCCTTCTCCCCTCCTGGTTAGGGAGCCTTTTGCTGCTCTTCTGGCATTACAGGACTGTCTGGTTGTACCTGGGTGGCTGAGCGTGATGTGGAGCAAGATCTGAGAGATGGAAGGGCAGGTTGGGGTGTCCACAAGATGAGGAAACACCTCCTACTGCAGGTGGGCCCTTGGTGAGGTTCTCCCAGGGCAGTGGAAGGGCAGGGGTGGGCAGAGCTGCTGGCACAGCTGGGAAGCAGACACTTGTTGCAGAGCTGGAAAAAGGCAGGGACACAATGCTGGGGGTGGCAGTGCCCCTGGGGAGGCTCAGCCAGCCCCTGAACCGTGCAAAATGCTCCAAGGGGCTTGGCCATGAGGGTTACAGATCTTGGCAAGAGATGTCTGCGTGAGACTCTTCAACCTGAAGTAACTCAAGGTTGCTTGCAAGACACTTCAAGTGGAGACAGGCTCTGGTGTGAAGTGGTCCATGCTCCCTCACAGCCTGGATTTATTGGAAATGACAGAGTTCAGGCACACTGAGCATGACCAAGCGTGTCCTGAGATGGAGGGTGGGATGAGCTGACTCTTAACAACGTAGGTCCAAACCAGGCAGTGCTGAGCCTCCTACCAACATGTTTCTTGTTCTTTGCTTGGCCTTTGTTCCACCCACAGGTGAAAAAAGTGGAAGAATATTGGCAATTACCAGCTGTGTCAATTAGTGTCCAACACAGAGGGTCTTGTGGTATGACATGCCCTCCCCTTGAGTGCCCATTGATCAGCAGCCAAATGCACAGGGTGCAGGTCATCCATGTGCGTGGCTGGCTGTGCTGGCACAGGTCCTTTCCAGGCTTCTAATCTTTATCTTCATATTTTATCACATTGTTGGAATGACTGTGCTGCAGCAGAGCAGCAGCCAGGGCTGCCCAGGCCAGAGCAGGAGCTGTAAGCTCAGCACTAGCTGCTCCAGCTGTGGCAATGGCAGTGCTGCTGAGAATAGTGTCTGCTCTATCAACTTGTTGTGAAATACTCCTGGTGAGAAATGGATACCCTCAGGTGGGATCTGGTGTGCTGTGTGCCACCTCCTGCTTTTTACAGGGTATGTTCCTGCTGATCTGTTGAGAAGGAAAAGGTCCTTCTTAAAGCTGTGAAGTGATCTGTGGGAGAGAAATGTTTATTTTAATTTCTAGAAAGTGTTCCTAGGAGACCAGCAGCCTGCTGGTGTTGGCACTCTCACCAGCATGGGAACCACTGGACTGAGTGGTGGGAATGGGCTTTATTTTCTTGACCATGTGCTGCAGTGGAATTCTTTGGAGTCCATAAAAGTTTGTAAGCTCCAGAGTGGGAGGTAGAGTTGGATTCTACCCCTACCCCTTCCAGATTTTACCTGGAGAGCTGAGGCATGAGGGGGAATCTCTGGGGATTCATGGTCTGCCTCTGAGATGAATCAATTCCCCTGACTCTGGGAGCGTTGATATTGGGGGGTGGCTCTTCTGACAGTTCTGGGCTTGCTGTGCCTTCCTCTGCCTGCTCTGAAGTGCATGGTCATGGTTGTAGAATGATTTGGAGAAAACAGAAAAGATTCTCCAAGAATATAACAGGATCTGAAGATGTGTTCTTGGTGCATAAACCCCATAGCATTGCCAGTGTGCTGAAGTGAGTTGTCTCTCTGTAGATTAGGACCTCCAGTGTAGAAAGGCTCTTGACCTCAGTATCTAGAATTTGAAAGGCTTTGTGCAGCAAACCCAGGAACTGATCTGGGTTGGTGAATTGGTGTGCAGGGAGCTGGCAAAGGCAGCAGGAAGGTGTGCAGAGCTCTGGAAAGCTGTGTAAGGAAAACATCATGGACACCCCTCCATGTTTGTCTGTTTGTGTCTGGTGGGATGAGTGTTCAGGTGTCTCCTGAAGCTGTGCCTGCTGAGTGACAAAAGCACGCTGCCCTCCTGGAAATCATTCCCTAGAGAGGAGAAAAACAAATTCCACTTAGGCCTCTCGAGGAATGGGGAGCAAATGCTAATTCCCTTTCAGTGTCTGTTGCCATGGGGAGTCAGATCAAATCCTTTCTAATGCCTTCCTCAGCAGCAAGTTGTGCTGACGCTGTTTTTCGTGGCTCCCCAGAAGGAGCGCAGGGATGACTGGGAACAAAAGCTCTATGGGGGTTCAGAGCCCTGGGCATAGCAGGGGCTGCTGTGTGGCTGGGGTGGGACAGGTGAGGCTGTCCTGGGCACAGGTGGGCACAGCTTGGCTGCTGCCTGGCTGGGGTGGGACAGATGAAGCTGTCCTGGGCACAGGTGGGCACAGCTTGGCTGCTGCCTGGCTGGGGTGGGACAGGTGAGGCTGTAGGAAGGGGATGTGGCACTGCCTGCCTGTCACACCTTGCCTGGCCCAGGTGGAGCTGGTGCAGTGCCCTGAGTGTGCCCAGGGCAGGGTACAGGAAGGGGACCCTGGGCAGGGTGGGCAGTGATGAAATGCTATTTCTGGCTCATCAGTTGCTGTAAAATGAGAAAAGATTTAGAAGCAGCTTTTTAAATGCTTAAGCAACCTGACATCAGTCTGTCTTCATCTGGTGAGTGATGCAAGTGCTCTAGAGGGAGAATAGCCAAAATACCAGGTTAAACCCAGTAGAAATTAAAAGTGCAAGTACCATATCTGTATCCCAAATTCACACTCTCTGACCTTTTCCCTTTGAACAGAAAGCTCCAAGAGTTTCCAGTTGCTCCCAGCAAATCCCCAGGAAATGTTTCTTTGCTGCCCCGACCCCTTTGGTGCCAGCACCCTCACTCCCTTGGCCTCATGGCACCTTCAGTTAGGGAGCTCGTCTGTCACAACAATAAACCAAACAAAAATCTCCCTTCCTAGAGAAATAAGAAAAGGATCAGGTCCTTGATGTCTCTGTTTTCTGTTACCAAGTATTGTCAATAATATTTTTTTTGTGCTGGAGATATTTTTGGATAAATACTTGCAGTTCAAAGGGGAGTGTAACTTTGGGGATATTTTGAAGCTTTTTGTTTATACAAGATGCTTTAACTTCTGGAAGGTAATGGTACATTTATGAAACAGTTTATACCATAGGTAGGCGAAACTTTGTTGTGTAAGTTGTGAAAATTACATCAATTTGTGGGGAGAAATGTCTTTTGTGTCAGCATAATGCACCTTCCATGTGATGCAGCCAACGTGCCGTGCCTGCTCTGCCTGGCTCCCATATGTGTGACTGCAGCAACGTCTATGCAGGTTATTTTGAGTGAATGTTGGTATTTGATGCTGATTAAAGAGCAGATTTGCACAGATGATGTGTGGAGCCCTTAGAGCCTGGGGTTGTGTGACAATTAAATCTAAATCTGCATGAATTTAGACCAGCTTAAATGCTTAGTAATATTTGGGTGACTGTGGCTTAGGGGAATAAGAAGCCCAAGACTGCAGATGGGTGGGTGCCCCATGAAATATTGTTATATTAGGGTTTTCTAATCTCTTCAGATTTGGTTTCTAGGTCCAACTGTGGCTAAGCTTTTCAGCCAATGGCTTCTTTGTTTTTTGGATGCTGTTTTCAAAAAATGCAGCCCTTGTGCTCGAGTTTGAGAGCTGTTCCACCAGAGGAGTTGTCACTTGGTTTAGGAAGTAAAGCCGTGGACTGAAAATTGCCTGCTGATGGCTACTAACAAGTTAACCTAGGAGAGAACCTGCAGCAGTTTTTAGTACAGTCCAGGGAGAGGAAGCTGGTGAGAAGAGCATGGATTTTCCTGGTTGCATGTTGTGGTGTGAACGGTCACGACTGACTTCCCTGCCTCTGGGCAGTACCTGGTATTGCTCAGTGACAGGAAAACAAAGGGCTGTGCCCTGGGACTGTGGAGGGAACCTCCTGACAGAAGTGTCTCATCTTTGATTGCCACCACAATGTGTTTGCCAGCCTTTGGAAATGATGCAGAGCTTGGCCTGGGGTGTTTCTTTATTGAGCTAAGAAACTGTAGAGGAAAACCAGCAATGCCCCCTGGGCAGCCCTCCTGTTCCTGAGGAGGGCAAGGAATCTCCTGCTTCCTCTCAAACTTAAGGTAAATCCCCTCCCTCCCTTCTGATGATGCTGTAGCTCTGTTGTGAACCTGAATTGCTCAGCTTTTCAGTCCCACTTCAGGATTCTCGCAGGGAAGTCCAAGGTAGGTCTGCACTGTGCTTTGGGGTTTGTTTGCTGTTTGCTGGGAGGTACCTGCCCACCCCACACGTGGTGGTAGCAGAGATGCTGTGCCCCCACCACAGTCACAGCTGCCAGATTAAAGCCCAGCCTTTCCCTCTGGACTGTGTTCCTGCTGCTTAGTGCCAGCCAGATGGTCTGTCCTCCCCTCCCTCCAGGATCTCTAATGCTCACAGCAGTGCTCTGGCCACAGTTGGAGCTGATACAGCAGTGTTGCCATCACACACTTGGAGTGTGCTTTGTGTGACTTTGGGTTGCTCATGTCTAACTTTTGTTGTTCTTCTATTCCTTTATGTCAATTGTGGAGTCCAGTATCTCCAAATTATTTTTCATGGTAATATTTATCATTGATTGGTATCTGAAATGGGCATAATGTGTAGTCCCCTCAATATATTCAGTGTTTTCTGGACTCTGTTTCTGTTGAAGACAGAATTGCCAGGCACATGCACTTCATTCATCATCTGAGGCCAAGGAAGGGATCAGTTTTTTATGAATCATGTTTTCAGCACGTGTGCACTGGGTAGGGGCTGGCTCAGTGAGCTCTGAGACTGGAGCTGTGGGTTTGTGGGAGGGAGGTGCTGGTGCCCTGCAGTGTCTGCCCTGCCCTCAGGAACAATCCGTGGGGTGTGATGGGCCCCACACTGTTACCTGTCCAGGTGCTGCTCCAGAAACCAGCAGGGAGAGGGCAGGTGAGAAGGGAGGGAGAACAATCCCCAGGCTGTGAACTGCTCCACTGCTGACCTGTCTGTTCTCGGGGCTGTCCCAGGACTCAAACAGTTCTCTCTGGTGCTGAGTGGATGTGTGCTTGGTACCCTTCTCACGCTGGGCACCTGCTCATGTCCAGGTTCAATGGTGTGATAAGTACTTGGATGATGCTGCTCCTTTCCAGGATGGTTCAGAGTTACAGCCCAAGCTGAGGATGTTTCCCTCGAGTGCTGCTCCCCCTGCAGTGCTGGTGCCATGCCCTGTGATTCCCTGGAATGAGGGAATTCCCTGCCCAGCTTACTCAGGCATGGCATGGGTGTTTCTGTGGGCGAGGGGGGACTGCAGGATACAGCCAGACTGGGGGGCAGGTGTGTTTTGGTGTTGAGGTCTTGCCATGAGAATTCTCTCACAGCCTGAGCAGAGTTTTTGTATCCTCTGCTAAATTCAGAAGCATCTGCCACATTGATCTCCACAGCTTTAATAATCAAACAACTCAATACAGCATGCATATAATGTAACTCTCCTTGAGAGGGGTTTACCCACTCTCTGATAACAAAAATCCTATTTGTACATCTCCTCCATCTCTATGGATCCACTGTTTCTGCATGCACACATGATACATAAGTTTAGTTATTTGTTGCATCAATATTCTTTGAACAATAGCAGCTTCTATTAATAACGAGCAATATCAGTTTACTTCCATTAATGACTTGAGTGGTACCAGTTTACTTCCATTAATAACTCCTTTGTGGTGTTCTGCTCAGTGGAACTGTCACAGCTCTTTGGATTGATGTCTCTCATGGAACACAGTGCTCAGAGCACAGAAATGAGGCAGCTGACAGGTTTGATGGAAATTAATCAGCTAAAATAGAAGCTACAGTTCCTTCAAGTTGCTGTGTTTCTGCACACCTCATAGCAGACTCCTGGGCTCAACTTCCATATGAAAACACTTTATTCAGGTGTAAAATAGGTGGATTTCTGACATGCTGGAGTAACTCCTCTCAGGCAGCAAAGCAGCCACTGCTTTGCCCCTTGGAATGACCGTGCCAGGCTCAGGGCTGAGCCTGCAGGATTTCTGCTTGTTGTGAAAGTGATACCCCCAAGCTGGGAGACCTGCAGAGTGAAAAGTGAGGAGTGTTTTCAGCTCTCTCTGAATTGGCTGCTCTGTCAAGTAACTACAGGAGCTGGTTTTGAACTCAGATTTATATCTGGTCAGAATTTTGGTAGCTTTTCCCCCCAAATAGTTTTGGTGGTACAGTCCTTTCCTATATAAACATAATTACCTGCTTACTAACACTTTTTGCTCATTTATTTTACATATATAAAATAAATCCTACAGGCATAACCTGTGCCATGTTCTGTTTTATGGCATGGACAGGATGTTTTCTTTCTGCTGTGCTGCTGTTGTTGAAATGGTGCAAATTTGTGTACAGTTCAGTTCCTAAGTGCATGTTGGTTTGAAACGATGGTATTTGGCCCAAGTGTGGGGTTGGTTGGGTTTTTGTTTCCCTTTTCTTGTACTGTGGGGTAAGGCATGAGCTTGGCTGGGCTCTCCCAGAGCTCTGTGAAGGAAGTAACTTTCAAGGCCATCCAGAAAACTGCTGGTGTTTCTTAGGAGGGTTTTCCTCTGGGGTGTTTGTGTCAGCTGGTGCAGCCCCTTTGGGATTCTGCCTCCATCCCTCATGTGCCAGGGAGAACCTTTGTTCCAAGGGGCCACCGTGGTGTGGGAGGACCCTTTGTGCAAGAACAAAGGGGGATTGTATCGGCATGAGCCGTGAAAAAAGGGAGGGGAGGGGGCTGAGGGGCTCTCTGAGGCACTGCAGGGATGTATTGATAGCAACAGTTCCCTGGAAATCTGCCCCTTGATACCGAGTTCTGTGTGAGAGCTGAGCCGGAGATAAGATCTTATTGTGTGTAAATTCTTGGTGATGAATATTTGATGTGGGTTTTTATTTGAAACGGTGCCTCTTGTGCTTTTCTAGCCTAAAGCAGGAGCCTGGCAGTGGGCTGGACCATGGCACTAGAATTGTTCCTGCACTTTGAAAGTAACTAACAGTTTGTGCCTTACTAATTAAGGCTGCAAGAGCTGCCTGTTTTAATGCAGGCTATAATCAAAGCTCATGCCTGGCAGAGGCAGAAGTCCAGAATGTAGATGCTGAAGTCTGGTCGTGGGTATTGCTGCTTGGTGTTCCAAAGTTGGGGAAAATATGCCTTTGGTGTAAACAATGCATGGGCCATACCCAAACCAGTCTGTAGTGGGGGCTGTGGAAGTTTTCAGGTAGAGCAGAACAGAACCAGGTGTTTTTGGCTCTTGCCTGTTGTGGACCATTCAGACCGTGCGTGCTCCCTGCAGAGGCCGTGGTGGAGAGGGACATCCCAGCTCTGCAGCAGACCTGGGACAGAAACACCACAGATACCGGATTAGTGTTGGGCTGTCAGTGTTTAGAGTTTGCACCGATCAGGAGTGCAGGTCAGTGTCATCACTTACACTCTGTCCCCGAGTTACTGCCTTCAGCCCCACGCCTGGTGGGGACAGAAACCTGCCCACCCTGCAGAGAGGAGCAGCCCTGGCAGGGTGACTGAGAGCCCAGCAGCTCCCTGGAGGAGAGGGGAAAGCTGGCTTCTCTCTGCTGTGCCTCCAGGTCTCACAGTCCTGCTCTCCTTCTCAGCCCCTTCCCTGAGCTCATCCCACTTTGCAGCCCTGCAGGGACAGCCTGTTTTGTCCCTGGGGTTGTGGGGTGAATCAGGTGAGAGGTGCCTGGTCCTGACACGGGTGCTGGGGGAGAGGAGGTCTGCAGATATTTCCTGGCTCTGCACAGTCAGCTCCTTCCCCTCCATCACTGCAGGAAACACCATTCATGGCATGGGTGTTCTCCAGGTTCTTCTGTTCCCCTCTAGCAGACAACAGTACCTGCACCCCAGGAAGTGATGGCAGCTAAAACTGATCATTAAGGATCACAGGAGTCCTGTTGACTGTGATTTCAGGGTTCTTGTTCTTTTTGTTTCGAGGGACATGGATCTGTGTCCCTCAGCAGAGCTGCAGTTGGGGCACTTGGTGTGCTGTGGTGTTTCATTTGGTTGTTACTAAGGCCACCTGGCAGTAGTTTTATGGGGAGACCTGAATGGCAGTGTCCTTACATCCTGCTAGAATTTGCTTGGATAAAGACAGTTGGAGTTGTTTGTGCCAAGCGTGGGTGAGGAAGCAGCTGGGTTGACCAGAGTGAAGGTGGGAGGGAGATAAAATGGGAGACCAAAGTGGATTTGTGACAGGAAGGTGTGCCTGGATTGCTGAAACCAGATCTTGAACTTAATAAAACAGCAAAGGGAGGAGGATCCAGTGAAAGGATCAAGGAGTCCGTGGCTGAAAAGAAATATGAAATGCTGGTGTGTCTGGCTGAAACCAGAACTGTGCATAATGAGTTATGGAGGGATTTTTGCAAGCTACAATGTGCAAAATAAAGGCTGAAATTCTGGAAGGGGCTCTCAGGTCTCCTCAGAGCCTTCTCTTCTCCAGGTGAGCACCCCCAGCTCTCCCAGCCTGGCTCAGCATTGCGTTTGTTGCTGTTGGTGATCAGCTGTGCAATGGCAGCATCACGAGGCAGGGGAAGCAGAAAGGTGGTAAAGCAGAGGGACAGTTTACCCTACCCTTCAGCACAGGGTGGCACTGGCACTCCGGGCTGGGAGCACCTCTGTGCAAAGCTGGGATCCCTTGGGGCTGGAGGAAGCGAATTTTGGGTGGCTGATGTAAATGCTCCTCCTTAGAGGTGCTGCTCAAACATCCTGTCCATGGGAGAGTTTATCCTAAGCTGCCCTAGGGCAGTGACTCTACTCTGGTCTCAAAATCAGCAGGTGATCAGGGGCTCAAGCTCTGCCAGAGAAAATTGTAGTTGGATATCAGGAAGAAATTCTTTGCAGAGAGAGTGCTCGGGCATTGGAATGGGCTGCCCAGAGAGGGGGTGGATTCCCCATCCCTGGAGGTTTTTAACCTGAGCTTGGCCGTGGCACTGAGTGCCATGATCTGGTAAAGGGACTGGAGTTGGACCAAGGGTTGGACTTGATGATCTCAGAGCTGTTTTCCAACCCAATCCATTCTATGATTACATTCAATTCAATTCTTTTGTATGTATAACCTTCACTTGGGGACGAGTTACAGTTGTGTGGTGGCATTGAATGTGTCTGTAGGTTGTTAACTCTGGGACAGCATCATTGCATGGATTGCATTGATCGTGTCCCCGGGCTGTGGGGTGGCAGTGACAGCAGTGGCCCTGGTGGGGTGGGCTCTCTGCAGCAGCTGGCACTTGCTGGCTGGTGGCATCCCTGCAGCCCCATCCAGGTGATGTGCCCGTGCCCTTTGCCTGGGTGTCTGTGGAGATGGGCACGTTTGGGGAGTGAAGAGCTGTTGTTGTAATGTTTGTGTGAAGCCATTGAACTGCTTTGCACCAAGGGCACAAATAACTGCGGTGGGTGCAGCAGGTGGGCACTGCTTGTGCCCGAGCCCACAGTTACCTGCTCTGGTCTCCCTTGCAGGGTGGGAGCCGTGGATGGTGAGCAGGAGGAGGCCTCGCCATGAGTTACTGGAGTCTGGATAAGAAGAGCTGTCTGCAGTACTGCCGGCACTTCCTGGCGGACAACGGCGTCTTCCACGGTGAGTTACAGTCATTGGAATTGTTGGCTATTCCTGTTCCTGCTGTCCCAGGCATTCCCTGCCCACTCGTGGATCCTGCTGGGGACCCCCGTTAGTGCTGGGGGGGGCACGGAGACCCCCGTTAGTGTGTATGAGGAGTCAGAGACCCCCATTAGTGCAGGGGGTGTGTGGGGACCTGTGTTAGTGCAGGGTGTGTGTGTGTGTGTGTGGGGGCAGGTGTCTGGGGCCCCCCGTTAGTGCTGGGGGTTTTTCTCAGGGAGCCCCCGTTAGTGCTGGGGGTTTTTCTCAGGGAGCCCCCGTTAGTGCTGGGGGTTTTTCTCAGGGAGCCCCCTTTAGTGCTGGGGGTTTTTCTCAGGGACCCCCCGTTAGTGCGGGGTCCCTTCCCGGGGCTGCGGGCAGTGCCGCACGGGGCCGCCAGGGGGCGCTCCGGGACCGCCGCCCCCAGGGCTGCAGGGCCGGGCACCGACAGACAGACAGACAGACCCCCGGCACCGCCGGGCACCGACAGACAGACAGACCCCCGGCACCGCCGGCCACCGACAGACAGACAGACAGACAAACCCCCGGGACCGCGGGCTCCCTTGCCGCTGCAGGTCACATACTGTGGTCACGCAGTTGTTGAAGGATCCTTCCATAGCGAAGTCACTAAATACTCCGAAGTAATTTTGATATAAAATATTTCCTTTTCAGGATTTCTTTTACATGCTTAAAGCTTGATATGTCAACTAGAGGCCAGTGTGTTCCCCACACAGATTTGTCTCCTTGGACACAGGGGAGGGAGCAGTGCTGAGCCCAGCCTGTGCCCCTGTGGTGGGTGAGGGACCACGAGGATTCAGGAGCTGTCCCTGCCTGGAATGGATTCCTGCAGGTCTCATCTAATAAGAGAGCTGGGCCCCTGCCTGTCTGCTGGGAGAGTGACTTCCTAGTGCTTTTCTGAGAGGCCCAAATCCTGTATTCCTTATTCCCTTTGAGGTCAGCAATTAAAAACCGTCACTTCAGGGCAGATTTATGGCACTATTAATAACATCAGCGTGGAATGCCTATGAATTAAAGATAGAAATACTCATTTCTTTCAAAGCAAAGGTAATTCTTTCCCTAGAGAACATACATCTCAATTTGCAGCGTATTTGTCAGACCTGGGGAAGTTTGCAGCCCTCTGTAAACCAGACTCTCTCTGCATTTCTGTCACTGTGGTTGTGTCACCATCAATGAAGTTAATGGCTTAGTGGGAGAATTAATCATCTGTCAGTTTGTGGATCTTCCTAATGAAAGCCTGTTCAGAAATAACCCCATTTTCCCCTGTACTGCTTTTTTCTTGCCCATGGGCACTGCTACTTCTATTTGGGACACCAGGAGGACGTTAATAACTTTGTAAGTCAGTCTGACAGTGGCGTTGTCACATTAATTCCTGTGTGTGCTGCATCTGGGGCTTGTGTTACAGGCAGAGTTCCTGGTGACCCTGTTATCTCCCTGTTTTGTCTCAGCAGTTCTGAAAGTAGCTGTTCCTACTTATTTTACTTGTGCTAATTATCTTTTCTTCTTAAGTACTTTAAACAAACTTTTTGTTTAAACTCTGTGGCCATAATCGTAATTAATTCTCTCAGTTTCTAATTTTATCTTCTGGCCTCTCCACCTCTTTCCAGACCTGTGTCAGTGGGGTCTGCCCACCACTGGTGGGGTGTTGCCTTCATTCTGCTCTTCCCCAGCTGCTTTCACTGGGAGCAGTGGGATGGTTGAGTGGCACTGGGGCTGTCAGGAATGTCACACACAGTTGTTGTCTGTGACTGAACCTGTGAGCTGGAGGAGCTGCTGTGTCTGTGACTGAGCCTGTGAGCTGGAGGAGCTGCTGTGCCTGTGACTGAGCCTGTGAGCTGGAGGAGCTGCTGTGCCTGTGACTGAGCCTGTGAGCTGGAGGAGCTGCTGTGCCTGTGACTGAGCCTGTGAGCTGGAGGAGCTGCTGTGCCTCAGGGGCAGGGCAGGGAGGTAAAAATACCCCATGTGGTCAGTGGGTGTTCTGAAAAAGCACAGGGAGAGACCTCAGGACTGGAAGCACCCACAGAGGGGCACAAGAGGAAATTTGCTGCTTGACTCTGCTGCTCTCTGGTGTTTCCTCCATCCCCTTGTGGCTCCTGCACTGCTTTAAGCACTTGAGCAGATGCTGTTCCTTTTGCTCACCTCCAGCTGAGGGGTTCAAATGCAAGAACTTGTGGACTGCATAAATAAGAATGCTGAAGCTCTGTGTTTCTTGGGAGTAGTTTAAATGACTTGTGGAAAGAAAAAAACCTCAAACCCAACCAAAAAGCTCCAACAACCCCCAAACAAAAGCGAGGTCCCCAGAGAAACAAAGGGAACAAAAGATGGAGCAGGAACACCCACGTGAGGCTGCAGCCCTCTGGAGGGCACAGTGTCCCTGCAGGAGAGGGCACCTGGCTGTGGGATGCCTTGGGGCAGGATGTCCCATCCCTGGCACTGCCTGGCCTTGGAGCAACCTGGGCCAGTGGAAGGTGTCCCTGCCCGTGGCAGGGGCGGAATGAAATGAGCTTTAAGGTGCTTCAAACCCAGAGCAGTCTGGGATTCTGTGATTAGTCAAAGGCAGATGCAATTTTCAGTGTTCAGGATTGCAGTGAAGGTGTTGGTGCCACGAGGCCCAGCCTAACGCAGTTGTAGTCAGTAGTATTTGAGCAAGGGGAGCTCAGAACAGTCAGAGAAAAGGGCTCCAGAGGTGGAGAGGAGCTGAGTCAGGTTTGTTTAGCTTGGAAAATCAAAGAGTGAGAGGGGATGTGACTGCTGGCCCTGAGTGCTTTGCAGAGGGAAAGCTCAGGGAGGAAAAGGCTTATTGGAACTGATGGGGAAGGTTGGCACAAAAACAAATTGAAAATTGTTCACAAATATATAAAATGCACAGGGAAAGCTAGGGTACCTTGAGCTGGGGATTGCCAGTTTTGGGAAAACTGTTAAAGCATCCTCTTTGTGCTCTTGCTCTGGAGTTGTAAGTGTAATCAACAAGCAATGTATCGACTAATGGGATTATAAGACTGGGAAAATATTTATGTGGCCCCAGTCGAATTCCTGTGTACAGTGAACAGCAAATGCAAACAGCAGTGCTGCCATTCCATTGAGGAAAACGCTGCTGTCCGTGGGTCATGCAGCTCTGCCACACCATAATGATTCCTTGAGACACCTGCATGTTGTTGGACAGGAGAAAGTGTTGATACACAACTGGGGGCCTTTGCATGGGGCTTTAACGGGTTGTCTTTGAGTAATGACTGACACTGGTGCGTGCAGTGAAGTACTGTGTGCATCAGCATTGCCTAAGGGTTTCTCCTGATTTTGTGATTCTATTAGGAAAAGCTGCTAATGGCTGCATTTGCAGGATATTGAAATTCTCATCTGTTTGTCTGAATTTTTGGTTACAGAATGGAGGTTGCTGCTGTGCCTTGTACTCTGGGAAGTCTTATCTGCCCCGGAGCAGGAGTGTCAGTTTTCTTCAGCAGCAGCAGCGAGATGCAGCAGTGTGTGTGTGTGCAGAGAGGAGCAGGCTGGGGGCAGAGCTGGGGCTCAGCTATTCTGGCAGCTCCTGTAGAACAGAGCAGACAACCAATTACAATGTTTGGAATAGCCTGGAGGATTTGATGAACCCACTTTCTTTTCCTCCCTGTTGCAGGCAGTGCCAAGATAAAAGTACAGCATCCCTCTAGGCTTGGAGAAAGAGGGCTTTCTTATTTTCACAGGGTTTTTAAGCTGTAAATGTGGATCAGATTTTGTTTATTTGCTGGCAATAATAACAATGTGGGAATGGCTGTGTTGTCAAAGCAAACATCCTTCTCCTTCACTAGTGCATGTTTGGGGCTAAAAGTATAAAAAGGAAAGAATTCCCAGTGTGTGTGGAATAGCCCTTCCTGTGGCTCCCAGTGCCTCCCATCAGCAATGCAAGTCCTTCCCCAGCCAGAAGCTGCATCTGGGTAATTGAATTTATTATCTTTACATCTGATCATTTTATTTTTTCCTTAAGTTTTTTGAATTCACTTATGCTTATGACCAATCCAGTAACTCCAGAACTTATCGTGGTTGGTGTAAACCCTCTGCTTGAAGGGAAGCAGAGATTCCATGCCATGTCCAGGCTGGGGTGGGACAAGCAGAGATTCCATGCCATGTCCAGGCTGGGGTGGGACAAGCAGAGATTCCATGCCATGTCCAGGCTGTCCTGGCCTTGCCAAGTTTGGTTGCTCGATTGCCTCACCTATGAAAAACCATTGCCTGGATGTTCTGAACTGAGGCTGAGCCTGAAAAGTGACACAGGTCCTCATCATCAGCATTTTTGGGGCTTTGTTTCTGCCTCCCAACTTGTGCTGAGGAAATGGGTGGGGAACGTTTCTTTGCTTCAGGCATCTTGAACTTTCATACCCAGTGAATAAGAACATAAAATTCAATTATGTTTTACTTTCTATGCAGCAAAATGGTGTATTTTGGTTTTTGGAGCACAATAGTTTGGGGGTAACAATGCTCAATCTTTGCCAAATGGCACACACACATTGGGGCTGCTGTTTGCTGCGGGGCAGGGCTGTGCAGTTGGCTCTGCTGCCCCTCGTGTGAGCCAGGGCTCCAGGCACAGAGCTGCAGATGCCAGATGCAGAGGGCAGGATTCAGCCTCAGCTTCATAACCGGCTTCAGCTGGAGCTTTGTAATGATGTTGGGCAAAGCAGGACAAGGCAGTAGTGCAGGAACTGGTATATTGGTTCATATTCTGATTTATGTAGTGAAATATCCACAACTCATTCCTCCAGGCAAGCAGATGTAAATGAAAATGTATGTGCAAGAAGGACACCAAAGAATTTATGTACTGAAGTTCACTTAGATTACAAAAGGGCCTAAAATGCCTGAAGAAACTGTCTTGGTGCTTTGTTGGAGAGCCTGTGTCTGTCCCTCCGTCCATCCTTTGCTGGAAGGAGGAATCTCGTGTGGGATCCGTCTCCACACAGTGTTTAGGTGGTTGAGTTCCAAAGCCAAACGTTTTCCCCCTTCCATCCCAGTGTGTTTCTCAGCTTTCCATAGAACAGCGTCTTCATTAATGACAAATGAGTTGATAAAAGCTTTAATCTGATAAAAAAGACAAGTTTTCCACGCAGCTAATACGAAGTTTTATTCATTGCTAGCTAACTTTCCATGAGGAGTTTGTGTTGCAGTTTAGGTCTAGGATTAAATTTGGGTGATGAATATGAAAATGTTGGTATCTCCTTATTTCATTATCTATTCACTGTGAGAGGTGTTAGTTCTCTAAGCATCTCTTCTTGCTCTTTAACAGAATTAGGCTTTGTGCTGGTTTCCAGCTATTTTGACAGTGGAAAAGGAAAAACCAATGAGCTAGAAAATGAATCTTCTGATGCTGTCATTTCAAGACTGTTAGTTAAATGATATTCTCATTTATTGGAAAATGAATATTTTGCGGTGTTGTCTCTGTCCAGTAATCTGAACCCAGTTAGATTTGGGCAGAAAATCTAAGTAGGCAAAGCAGGCAGAGAGGTGAGGCTGCTCCCTTTCCTACCAAAGGAAATTCAATTATTGGGTTGTGTGATGCCTATTCTGGCCCAGTGGTGATGGCTGAAAATACATCCTGTTGTCTGCTGGCCATTGATGTCAATCAGCTGCAGGTAATGGCAAAGCAAGTTTTTGTTCAGAAATACTGTTTGTCGCCATCAGCTCTGGACTCTGCTGGACCTTTGCTGTGGCACCAGGGAGCGTTCCCAGCAGGTGCCGGGGACTGCCCTGGGAGCAGGGAGGGGATGGAATCCCTGGACCCATGGGAGGGTGACGCTGCTTAAATCACATGTAGGGGCAGTGTCAGGTGGTATAAAATGAACTTTTTGCCCTTTCCCTCTGCAGACAGACAAACTGTACCATAGTGTGTCTTTGGGGCCACATCAGTTGCAGTTTGTTTTGGAAGTTGAATTAACCTGCAGCTATTCTCACACCACTTGGAATGTCTCCTGAGTTACATAAAGTGTTCATTTGTTTGCTGTAACATTGTACCCCTTATAACTTGCTTGAATTTCCAAAGCCACAAAGCATTTCAGCGATTCTGGCTTTAAAATGAAGCTTCCCTTGAAGACAAAATAATGAAGAATGTATTCATGAGTGTGCAGGGTTTGTGACAGAGCAGCTGTGGTGTTAGAGATGCCTGTGTACAGCCCATCACATGACGGATAGAGTGGTAGGAGCGTGTGTGAATTTGCACTTAGCACCTTATCAAGTGCAGTCTGATGTTAAACTGTGCAGTGGTGACAGTTTATTTTTGTTGTTGAATTGCAACTATAGCACATCAGTTCACTTGAATGCAGATGTGTTGATAACTGTCTAGAGGCTTCAGAGTGAAGATGTGATTCGTTAATGTGGTGAGGTGAGAACCGGAGGTGGGATAAGGACGTGGCTGCCCCATTTCCGTTGTTCTGACTAGAATGGGTGACACTCCCCTCGCAGTGTGACTGCTGCCGTGTCCTGCCATCCACACCTGAAATGCCCCTGGAACTACAACCTGAGGGCAGCCAAGACCCCTCCTGCAGTGGGTCTGGGCTCTTGTTTCATTTTGCAGGTTGCTGGCCATGGAGCACACACGCCCTGCAGTGTGTCATGGCCTGGGGGCTGTGGGAAGCCTGGCTGTGTGTGTGAGCAACAGCTCAGAAATAATGATCTCTCAGTAAGAAAAACATGTCAGCTCCTCTTGAATCTTGTCTCCCATCCCACTGAAGTTCTGCAGGCAGGTAGAACTATGGGGGTTGAGGGTTTGGGTTGCTTTTTTTGTTTCCTTCTCTGTCACACTGTTCATCCTGTAACTTTTTCCTGGCATGCACTAGACAGATTCTGTCCTCTTACTGCTGTCACAATGTTAGAGAATACAACTGGGAATTCCTTTGGTGTGCTGATGTGAATGTCACTGTGGAGGAGCCAGCTGAAGAGTAAAACAATTAGAAAATGGGATAAATGAAAGATGTGAAGTGCTGTATATGGAGCTGACTTTGTTCTTGCTGTGCTTTCCAACCCTGTGTTCCCTCGGGCTCTATTGTAGGTAAGTGCAGTTTATGTGAGTCTGAATGTTTGTGCCCATTGCTCCCCAGGGACTGTCACCCCCTGGTTTCAGGAGCAGCCCAGGATTTCTGCAGGAGCCCAGTGGGGTTTTGCAGCTCCTGGGAGAGTCAGTGCTCAGCATCTGGTGGGGGGCTTTGGTTCTTATGAAATGCACAGCTCAGTGATGCACAGCCCGAACAAACCATTTGCATCTGTGCCCTCCCTGCCCTCCTCCTGCAGAATGGCTGTTCCCCCTGGAGTCAGGGGCAGAGGCAGGATAGGGGGCACAGGATCCAGGGCAGAGGAGTGTGGTCCATGGGGGTTCTGTGCTCCCTCCTCGCAGCATCCCAGCGGCAGATGCTGCTGGAGTTCCTCGGAGCGAGGGTGGGTGTTCCCCCCTCCATCCAGCCTGCGTCACTCTCCCATGCTGTGGCTGAAGGGTGGTAATCCCTGCCCGAGCAGCCCCCCTGGCTGCCTGCAGGGGTTCCTGCTGCTTCCCCGAGTGCAGCTGCTCTCCCCGGGCTCCAGCAGCTCAGCCGGAGCTCTCCGTGCGCCAGACCCGGAGCAGCCGCTGCTCTGCATCCCCCCGGCAGCAGCACGAGAGATGCTCCCGGCTCCTCTCCACGCTCTGCTTCCCTCCTGTCGGCAAAGTTGGCTGCTGCTGCCCCTGGGTTTGTGCTGTGGATCACCAAGGGGTCGTTGTTCATCCTGAGGAGCAGAGCTGGCAGCACTCGCTGCACTTCAGGGATTGCTTTCCACATGTGGTGGCTCCGAAGGCATGAAGATTGAACCGAGGCTTTCCTGCCAGGGAGAATTTCCATTCCACTTGCCAATAATGCATGAGTTAAAAAATTAATGGCAGACCTTGAAGTATATAAAAATTTGAGTCCAGAAAAAGGTAAGGATGTTTGAGGATGTTTGAGTTTGGAATTGCCGTAGGATGAGCTCGTAATGTTTCTGGAAATGCTTGTAGAAAATTCAGGTAACTTAATCCTTCTGTTTGGTAAGTTATACTGGATTTCTGTGGGCATTGCTCATATGAAAAATGTGGGATGTTCTTGAGGGTTTAACAAGAAAACTTGTAATTTTTGTACTGACCTGAAGGAACATTTCTCTGAAAATGTGTAGTTTGCATGTGAGGTGCTGCTCCTTTGGTAAGGGCAAACTGCACTCGTGTGTTAGCTTAAACCACTGCAAATGTATTTGCCTTGATCCAAAACATTCTTGACCTTTTCATCTGTTGGGCATTTTGCTGTGGCTTTCTGTGGAGAAGAGTTTCTGTTGCTTTTTCTGGTAGCACTTATAGATAGTGTAACACACATGTAGATGATGTGTGAGATTTGGATGAAACAGCATGGGATGAAAGATGTGTCTTTTCAAGAATTGTGGGAGATGGTACAGAAAAGGAAGACATTTTGGGTAACTTTCTTCAGTAACTTGTGATTTTAATGTCTGATTTTGTTCAGTTGAAGTCAGTGCTGGATGGAAAGTGGCCATTGGCTTAAGGCTCTAAGTGGATAGAGGGTAAATGCTGTAGAGAGGAGAAATCATGGTACATAAAGTTACTTTTTGTATTTTGTTCATCCTTAAAGATTATGTGCTTTTAAAGAAAAAACTAGCAAATACATTTAGCAAAGAGCTGGGCTGCCAAAATTGGGTCGCTCAGAAGGCATTTTCCTGACAAGACTATCTGTAATTTAAAATCAAACAAACTAGTCTAAAATTAAGCCACCAAAAGTCATGGGGCATACTCAGAAATATCATTTTGCCCAGGGTAAATCAGAGCAGTGCTGAGGGATGACATAAACTGTTGTGTTTCTTTGTATCTGGAATTGTAGATTTTATTTGATATTTTTTGTTGAGGGAAAGTTACTGGGAATAGACACAGCTATTGTATAAGAAATTCAGGCTATTTGAGGAAGAAGTGAGCTGTAGATGCTCTGAGGGCAGAGCCTGCTGTGCTGGAGTTGGAGTGGTGCAGTGCCACAGCCCCCGGGTCTGTGTGGGAGGCTTTGGGTACCCCTCGCTCTGCATCAAGGTTTGATGCTCAGGTGAAGGAGCCCAGGTGTTACTCCATCTGCTTCCCGAGGCTCAGGAGGTAATGGATATGGCCCCAGTGAATAATTCACAACAGCCAGCTCACCTGGAGGGGGTTGGAACAGGCTGCAAGGAGAGCATCAGGTTTAACCTTTGCCTCTGGTGTCAGTGTGTGTGCAGATCCCAACACTCCACACCGGAGCACTCGGTGCTGGTGGAACTGTGCCTGAGGTCTCTGCAGTCCCTTCTCTTCCCCAGATCTAACAGCAATAGTGCCCAGTCCTGTTGGTTTCCTTGGTTAGTGATGCCGCCACCCCTGCCTGGGGGACGGTGAGGGTGTCCCTGGCTGTCCCTGGTGCCCGGGTGTGGTGGCACCGCGGTGGTGTCGGGGTCATGGCTGGGCTCTGAGGGTGACGGCACAGCCCTGGTGTTGTGTGCTGTGGGCATGGACGTGTTCCCAGCCGGGCTGGGGGGCACAGTGCCTGCTCCCCGTTAGGCAGGCTGGGCTTTGGCACCTCTGGCACTGACAGTGATCCCGGCAGGAGCACCCCCCGGGCACAGTTAATGCGCCTGAGGGTGCTGTAGGATAACACCTGCATCAATGCACACCTGAACAGGGGGGCACTGCCCCAGGTCCACAGTGAGCTCTCCTGGGAAGCAGCAGCTCCAGCAGCTTGGCCGTGAGTTCCTGGGTGGCTGCTGGCACTGGGAGTGAGAGATGCTGGAGCCTGGAGAGGGATTGGCACTGGGACACAGCGGGCACTGCACAGACCTGCCTTGGCTGTGGGGCTGGTCTTTGACTGGTGCTTTGTAGTTCTCTGGTGTTTTATCAGACACCAGGGATGCAGCTGGCACAGCTGAGCTGAGAAACAGCCCCAAATGCAGCAGGTCTGATCCCGGGGCCCATGGCAGCAGCCTGTCCAATATCACTGTTAGTGCTGCTTCAGGACTGTGTCTGCAGCTGTCCAAGAACCTGTAAAACAAGAATTAAGTGTAGACTCTGGAACAGTGGTCCAGAAAGGAATTATGGTCTGAGTGGATATCGAAGGCATCAATCCCCTCCTGGGGAGAACTTGGTCTTCCACAGGTTTAATTCCAGTAGTAATTTAAATCTGTCTCAGCACTTGCACGTGGCAGCTGTGCCAGGTGTGAGGCCTGGGGGAGGTTTGGTGTGTTCTGGGGGTGTTCCCTGTGTGAAGTGAACTGTCTCACCTGCCAGCCTGACCAGAGTGGCCTTCCATGGCCCTGGGGAGGGTCCCAAGGATGCTGGAGCTGGATGCTGAATGCTGAGGGCTCCATGAGAGGCATCTAATCGTTCTGCAAAGCCAAGGGCACAGTAGGCCAGTTAGTGACTGGTTATGTGCTTGTTAACTCCTTATATTCTCCTTTCTTTTGGTGCATATGTGTTAATCTACTCTTGTTTCAGTAAATGCACGGAGGGCTGTGGTGTGAAGCTGGAAGGGTTGTTGCAGTCGCTGAAGAACTGTTGCCTTCCCAAAACTGTGTGGCACAGATGGAAACCTGGGAGTTCAGTACCCCCTTCAGTGCTGTGCTGTGCTGGGGGCACTGGGTGGCAGAGCAGGGGCTGGGGAGCAGAACTGGCTGAAGGAAACGTTCCCAGCTTTCCCCAGCACTGAGTTGGCTGCAAGAGGAGATGTGTGTGCTTGTCTTCCCTCTTCTCCGTCAGAAGCTCATTCCTTGGGGGGCAGCCTGGCAGCATGGGCTACTCCCTGTGCTTTTGGGATGGCTGGAATGAGAGTCCTGAGAAGCCAGCAGAGGCTCTTCTGTGTGAGGGACAGGAAATGAGGCTGTAGGGCAGGGCTGGTGCCTGGGCTGTGGCAGGTTATCAATATCCTCAGCACCACCACAGACAGGGGGTTTGGAGGTGTTTGCACGTTACCAATAGAAACATTGATCAGCATGAAACTCAGCTGCACAAACCATCATCCTTTCAGTCATAAAATTACTTTGCTGTTTGAGACTGTCAGTTCATTGTTTGCCCACAGATGACTCACTGTCAGTGACTTGCTCTGGGGTAATTTAGAATAGAATAGATAAACATGTTTCTTTAGCAGAATGACTGTTTCTGAGGAGTGTGAATAAATTAGTTCATATCATCTGTTGCGATGTAGTCTCCATTCATTACTGTTAAAGGTTAATTAACTCCCCCTTCAGTTCTGTTCTGCAGTTTTCCCTCCCGTTGCTCTCCAGTGGAGCCCCAGAGGTGGGTTGGTTTGGCAGCCCGAGGGGGAGGCAGCTCCGGGTCTGGAGGGTTCCTCTTCCACCTGCCTCATCCTGCAGCTCCAGCTGCTCCTTCCCCTCCCAGGCTGTGGTGCTGTACAGGTGCTGAGATTGCTGGCACACGGTGCTGTTTGCTGATGCATTTGCAGACATCAGGACTGACTGCTCTGGAGCTGGGACAGTTTATCCTCTGCATGGCTCCTGTGTGGGAACAGGAACAAGCTGCAGGAAGGGCCTGGATGTGGGTTTTTTTCTGTTTTTGTTAAATTGGAGAAGTTAAGCAGGGGGTGTGAGGTGTAAAGGAATGGTATACTTGGAGAGGGTGTGGTGGATGAGGGGATCTGACCCAGCTCTATGTTGTGGTGGGAATTGTGTTTCCCTGGATAGTAACATAGAACAAAGGCAGGCTGAGAACAAGACAGGCTTGGTTCACGGGTGTATGATCCTTATTTATGTACTTATTGATTTGTTTAGAGGGCAGATCTGGGATTCTGGAAGACAAAAAGCTCGTGGCTTACTGTTTTCCACCTGCTTCCAGAGGCTCCTGGGCTGCTTTTCAGAGTGGTCTCTGGCAGTTCTGCGAGGCACTGTCGGCTGAGCTCCTGTCTCGGCGCTGCAGGGGTGACTCAGTGGGGCTCCTGGGAGGGAGGTGTTGCTCCTGGCTGGTGCCTGGGCACTTGCCAGGCTGAGTGCTTTCCTTTGGAGACATGGCCAAGACCCACAGAGGGATTGCCTCGTTCTGCTTGTGCTCTGCTACGGCAGTGAGGAGGGTGCTTGTCCTGAGTGCCACTCCTGAGCCTGGCACGGCAGCACCTGCTGCTCCTCCTCCTCGTCCAGGGGCAGTGGGAATTCTCCTCCATTTCTCCAGTCTCCCGCTTTTTCCACATGCTCTGTAGTACCATAATCAATTGCTGTGCCCTCCCTGCCGAGGGATCCTCCCTAAATAAAGAGGATTAGGATGTGCAAACTTAACTGTGTTTGCTTAATAAATCTGCACTCCTTGTTCGCCCCATTGATGTGACAATGTGCTTTGGCAGCTGGCCATGTCTGTGCTTAAATGATTGAGCTTTTCAGTGTGGATAAAGCACTAATTCCACAGTCTTAATGGAAAACTTACAGCCCTCAGTCCTGCTGTGATGCAGAGGAACCCACAATGAGCAGCTCTGATGGGGGCTGTTTCTGAAGAAGGGATGAAACCTGGGCTGATTGCATGAAAATAATGACTGGAAGTTTGCCGAGCTATCAGAAGGAAGGTATCCTTGGGCAGAGGTGGAAAATATGCATTATTCCTGGTCTCTGAGGGCTGCTCTCCCAGGCTTCAGTCGCTACACTGAGGAGTTGCTCCCAAAAAGGGGGTCACAGCCCCTGTAAGTGGGACACTGTCCTGTCCTGTCCTGACAGTGTCTCTGCATTGCACAGTACTCTGTGAAGTCTCACTGAGGAAACACAACTTGTGATTAAGGATCGTTAAAACACTTCTGAGATGATACCATAGTGCCAGGCTCTTGTTTCAATGCTTCTGGTTCCTCTCTGATCTCTTAAATGCCAAACAGGAGGGGGCCTCAGTCTGGGAATGGGTTCTGGGTGCTCCCATGTCAAGGATCAGCAGTGGAGGAGGCAAAGGGCAAAACCCCTTCTCTTGGAATGTGGAAATAAGATGAGTTATTGATCATAGCAGAGCATTGAGCCAGCTATGTCAATAGGGGAGGCTGAAAGAGCAGTTTCTGTGAAATATGTTACTCAAAGGTGACTTCTGAGAGTGTCCACTACCAAGTTCTTGGTTTTGTTTTGTTTTTTGAAAAGAAAAAAGACAACACCAGGCAGACAGATCTAAGAAGAGCTGAAACTATGGTGATGGGTTTTGGTTACGTTTGGAATTGTTTCCCCTTTCTGGGTATTATTTGTTTTTGTAAAGCTTCACCCCTGCCTTGTTTTCATACAGTTTGGTGACTTTACAAGCATGAGTTGTTTTCCAGAGCGATTTCCATTGCTGGTGCACCATTCACAGTTGTTTTGAGTAGTCCCAGTTTGTGTTTGGTTACTCATTTGGATTCTCTGCATCTCCAGGGCTGAGATGGGTTGCCTGTGCCCTTTTCACCTGGGCCTGGCAAGGACCAGCCCCAGCCTTGGGTGTCTTTGCTGGGGCTCTGTGACTTCCGCAAAGGTTTCCTCAGATTTGCAGAAGTGTGAGAGATTGTCCATCTCATGTCTGTGGACTTCCCAGAGATTAGGATTAAAGCCACTGTAAGAAGCTTAATGTAAAATTCCATAGAGCTGGAAGAGTGGCTGCAAAGCAAATTAAAATCTGGCATAAAGTATGAGCTGTGGCTATTAAAGCCAGTCCTGCCTGGGGCTGTGGTTCCCCCGGCCCTGGGTCTGCCCTGCTGGCCCTGTGGCTGTTACATAACACAGCAATCAGCACTGTGCAGACATTAGTGCTGGTATTTGTGCTTTTCTGGGGGATTTGGATGGAACCTGCTCTTGGGGGGCTGCAAATGGGGGCTTAAATGGCTTTTAATTGCATTAGTGTGAGGGCAAACTTAGTGTGCTCAGGATGAGTAAATGATGCCAAACAGGATGTTGAGGAGATGCAGAGAACTGAGAGTGTTGGGGGTTTGGTTTTAGGGTTTGATTTGATCCAGAATATCTTCACTACTTGGATTGTGATAGTTTAATTGTGCACTGGTCTCCAGTGTAGGAGGTGGTGGCTGTTTTGGAAAGGACCTTGGTGATCATCACCCCAGAACCACCACCGTGTTCACCACTGAACCGTGTCCTTAGGTGCCGCATCCACGGGTTTCTTGAACACTTCCAAGGATAATGACTCCACCACTGCCCTGGGCAGCTGTGCCAGTGCTTTACAACCTGTTTTGAAGTGCACAGTAAACCCTAAAATACTGAATACAGGGGAGAGGAGCTGATGGTGCAGTTGAAAAAGTATGTCCTGTGTTTTATGGGTTCCTTTTATCTCCTCAAGCTTAATGTCAGCTTAATGCAGTGGATGCATCTCATTTAGAAACCCAGTTTATATCCTCTTTCATAATTACACTTCTCAGTGTTTGGTAATGCTCTTTATACCTGATTTAATCTTTTTGTTTTGTCAGATGGCTGTAACATTAAGTCCATAAGAGCAAGACATGAGACCAAACCTTTTGTCATTTTGGTTGCACTTTGAAATATTAATTTCATAACATATATAATAGGGGAAAAAAGAACTGTATTTGCAGACAGGGGTGAGAAATTTGTATTTCATCCAGATTTTGCTGTAGGCTCTTGGCATTGGAGTTTGGCTACTAAGGCTTAGGTAGTGGTATTTTCTTGAATGGCTAAAACTCAAAATATAGAAGCAGAAACTGCCCAGCATATCTGTTTAAACTTGGTGAGCTTTTGTGGGAGTGGCTGTTGGTTTCCCTGCTGGGATGTGTCTGTGGAGCAAAGTGCATTTCCAGTTTACTGAAATGCCACTCAGTGTCATGTTTTAACTCTGAACATTTCCCTTCTGGTATTGACTAAAGGGTCCTGCACACCTTAAAAGGCTGTGGTGGGGCCCAGCAGCAGGGTGGCTGTGAATGTTGGGAATGGAATCCCGTGGATGGCCAACTCTGGATCCAGGGAGAAGCCGTCAAATCGAGGGCAGTGTCAGGTTTTGGGGAGCTTCCCATGGGAAAGGTGCTGAGCCCGTGCCGTGGGAAGGATGCTGAGCCCTCCCTTGGCCATTGAGGCCCTGGCGGCCCATGGGGATGGATCAGAGCCGAGCGGGATGGTGGCACTGCCCGCTCTGGGCAGGATTAGTGCCGTGGGAGCAGCTGCAGCTCCAGCAGCAGAGGAGTCACTGCTCAGCCAGGAGCAGCTCCGGGAGGACACACAGGATCCATCCCCGCTCCCCAGGGCTCCCTCCCCACTCCCCGGGGCTCCATGGCTTTCCTCCTGGCCTCCGAGCTCTCCCACGTGCTGGCGAGCGTGGCTGCTCCAGAGAAGGTCGAGCTGGCACAGATGGGTCTGTATCTGGTTTGCACTTGGAGAGAGAAGCAGCTCCTCCCCAAAAGGAGATGTTTGTGCTGCTGGGAATGATTGCCATTGCTTGAGGAAAAATTAAAAATTGCTATTTGAATTCAGATCTGGTTTGCTTTAGATGGTTTTTTGGAGAGGGAAAAATAGACTGGTATTTCAATATTATTAAATCCCATTAAACTACAGAATGTCTGGGGGGATGATTTTGGACTGCCAGGTTTGCATAACTCTGGAAAGAGAAGTGATTGTAGTTTTCAGGGTTTTTTTTTTCACTTAAAGCTTTAAACATCATCATGGAATGGGTTGGGTTGGAAGGGACCTTAAAGACCATCCAGTGCCTGCCATGGGCAGGGACACCTTCCATATGTAATGCGTAAGTGTATTTCTTTATTTAAACTTCCAGATTAATTTTCTTTCATCTTGTAACATAAACTACATTGTGTTCTAGTTTAACTTAATTCATTTTCAGGCTTTGGGCAGAAAATGCACAGCTAGTCTTTGTGTTAGGAAAATACCCTCTAATGGGAACCATGTCTTGGTTCCTGAAATGTTGATATGCATCTGCATTGAGGAGCTGCTTCATTTACTCTGTGTTCCTGGTTTATCTGCAGGATTGGATGTTTTTCTGGAACCTGCTTCCCTATTTCTTAGTGAAAGCCTTCCTGCACTGCCCTTCTGGAGCTTTATCCTGCCTTGCCTCTGCTCAGTACCTTCCCCCGATTCAGATGCAAATGTGCAGTGTCTGGCGAGACTGGAATTAGCATTTTGAGAATAGATTTGAAAAAGACCTTTTTTATTTGCGTGCTTATATTTTATAAATAGCCTGGATGGGAGGATGGGGTGTTTTGTAAATGGTTTGCAGAGCTGAAACCCAGTGGGCCTGTGATTGCTGTGGCATTTCCATTACCTTAGTCCGTTCTCTAACGTGGATTCTTTGTTATTAACACCTCCACAGCGGGGATGATGCAAAGAACTCTCTTACACATTTACTATCCTTTAAACGTTTGAGTTGTGATGGTATTTCCTTGGAACGGGGAAGGCACAAGCAGAAAAGATGGTGCTTCCTTGGGCACCAGACTGAATGCAGGTGGGGTTTGAGAAGTCGACACTGTTGAGGTCCTGGGCAGGTTCTTTCTGCTCTTCTCTGTCTGTGCAAAAAAATGTTTTAAAATCTGTTCCATATAGCTTTGATTCTGAAGTCTGAAAGTATGAATGTGAAATGCACCTCTGACAATTACAAATGTGATGTAGAAATGTTTAGGCAATTGAAAGGATGAAGAAGGAACTGGATTGCCTTTTACGTTCTTTATTTCCCCCCGAGGTTTTGTTGGCTGTAATTGTCTGAGCGTGGCCCATTTTCTTTCTCTGTTAAATAAATGTGAGTCTTTCCCTTCTGCCTTTTGCTGACTGTCCCCAGCATTGGTGAGAACAGGGTGGGCTTTTCCTCTGACAACTGAGCTGATGCTAATAGAGACTTACTTGAGAATGAGTTTGTAAGATTTGACTAATGCCTGCCAGCCTTAGGTGCAAAGAAGCAGCTTTTCTGTGTTGAGGAGCTTGTTGCTAAACCTCTTACTGAGCTCAAGCCCTGCTGCAAGTGATCTCTGTTAGTGAAATCAGAAGGTGCTCATGGTCTGTGTGCCAGGCTGATGGAGCAGGACACACCTGTGTATCCACACACAGGGAGGACCTTTCCTTACAGGGCCTTCACTCTGTGCTGGGGTACAGCCTCGTGGGTGGGAATCCAAGACAAACTTGGTCTAGACTCGGTTCCAAAGGGAAAGGCTGGGTCTGCCAAGAAAAGCTGTGCCTGTGTGTATGGATGTTGGAAGTTTCAGAGACTGTTTGTGCTTCAGTTCTTCTTTCTTCTCTAAAGCTCTGAGTTGTCCATCTGTGTTGGTGTAAAGGTTTGCGTGCCTGGTACTTGGTGCATCTTCAAATAGATACACGTTAGGACTGCCCAGCCAACGTGTTTGACTCAAACTGTTCAGATCTTGAGGGGCTTGGCTTGGTCTCACACATATCTGGTATCTGTGTCTGGCTTATGTCACTTTTCTGATGTATCTTAAAGCCCTTCCAAACTCCCCTTTTGCATGTGTGGTGATTGAGGGAGTGCCATGTATTTATGGACATCATACAGAACACGTTTATTGCATTCATGTGATGCTTTCAGAGGATTTTGGTTCTGCTCAGCTCAACCCGAGTCCTCTCATTGCCCCAAGAAAGGCAGCTCGGGGCAGATGCTGCTCCTGGTGGAGTTACTCAGGGTGAGCTTTGGCTTTGCCAGCTCCCTGTGTGTGGGGGAGCCATGGGGCCATTCTGGTGACAACCTGCTTGACCAGTGTTCAGATGCTGCTCCTACTGGCTGTGATGTCTGTCAGAGGTGTTGGGAGCTGGGAAAATAAATCCAAGCTGTGGCAGAGAGGAGTGGGAGGGCGAGTTAGTCTCTGCTGTGATACTGAGGAGCACTGAAGAGAGAAGTGGTGGAGAGAGGAAGGGTGATAAGAAATAAAGACAGAGCCAGACAGTATATTTGGGAGTTAGCCAGAGTGTAAACAAATCACCCAGGAGGTGAATTTGGACTGATACCAAGTGAGGAGAGGCTGTGAAAGGATAAAACCAGGAGAGGGTAATTTAAGAGCATGGATATATACTGAGATAGGAGGAAATGTTATCTTGATCCTGGTGTTTGGAGGGCGGTGGGAGGGAAGATGTGAGATGAAATGGAAGTGATGGGTTTATTTTAGTCAAAACAGAGAAACAAAGCCTCAGCCTCCGGATGGGATGGGTGGATAAAAGGGGGTCATCACAGCATGTGCTGGAAGTGTGGTGGCAGGATGGGAAGGGTGTGACTGTTGTGTGTGCTGGGGAGGAGGCATTGTCTGGTACAGTGCTGTGAGCAGCTCTGCCAGTGGCACAAACACAGGGTACAGAGTTGTGGAGCCCAAAGGAGTGGGGAGTTTGAGTGATGTGCTCACCAGTCCAAATTCATGGAGTGCTGGGGTTTAAAATTGCAGTACTGAGTATAGTCATATAAAAAGATTTAAGTGAGATAAGCATGGAACAACTATAAAATAATTTCCTTCAACACATGGTAAAGTTTTTTTGCTTCCTTTGTTGTGAAGGTGTTCTGACAGATGATTAATTCCATTTTCCTATGTGGAGAAGTTAGTAGTGAAGAAGGAACAGTGTGTCTCACAGCAGTGATCAGTCTGTCACCAGTGGTGCAAGTGAAAAGTGTTACGGGCTTGGCAGATGTGGGAAGTAAGTCATGTTATTAGTGGAATTGAGGGGTCATTCAGCTGAATTTATTCTGCTCTGCTTCACAGTTGAAAGATGCATGAGTGTCATGCAGTCTGGGACTCAGATGGTTAAGCTGAAGAGTGGAACCAAAGGGCTGGTCAGGCTCTTCTACCTGGACGAGCACAGGACCTGCATCCGATGGAGACCCTCCCGGAAAAGCGAGAAGGCCAAAAGTAAACTCCTCGTGTTGCTGTTGGGGTTTGGGCAGCTCAGTATGAGAATGTGAATTACAGAGAGATCAGTTAAAGAAATGCTGTTTGGTGCTTCATTGAAATATGATGTGCTGCTTACATGAAGGTCTTCAAGAGTGTGGGCAGAGCTCAGCCACCTGAAAGCTGAGGATTGAGGAGGGGCAGTGTCGTTCAGTCAGATGGGGACATTTTCTGTAGGGTTATATGAAATATGAGCAAACTGAACTGCTGAACTCTTTTCAATGTACACATCACAGATTTAAATACAGAACTTAGAAGAGTTTAGGCTGAGGTTTCTTAATCCTAACTGTGATCCTTTTCTCAGGCATTATTACATCCTGCAGTGACTGGGTAGCATTATTTCTCCTTGAAGCTGCTCCTGCTGCACTGTCTCAAATTGGAAATGCAAATAAGGAGTTTACTGAATAAAATAAAGGCTGGAAGTTCTCCAAACTGTCACGGAGCCTTGAGATTAAAAACAAGCAGTTGAGAAGGCTGCAAATAGTGGCAGTTGGTGTTTGTGGGGCAGTGTGTGCTGTGGAGGAGCTGTGGGTGCCATGGCACTGGGAGCAGCCGTGCCCCAGCATGGCCATCCTGCCTGGGGAGCATGGCTGTGGGGGGAGCAGCCCTCTGGAGCCCCCCAGGGCTCACTGGCCAGGGGGAGGCACTTGGAGCCTGTCTCCTCATGCTCCCCTTTGTGTCCTCAGCCCTGCCATGTCGCAGGGAGCACGTGGAGCTGTGCTGGGACTTGGCGCAGCCAAAGCAAGCAAAACCTTCCAGTCAGAGAGGGCTTTTGGATGTGGAGATGTAATATTAATAAAGTTTAGTGATTCTTAGCCTGCATAATTCAGAGCTGTCTAAACCAGAAGGAGGCTGGCTGCTCTCTGAGCACGTCAGTTTGTGTTTCCCTCTGCCCACAGTTGTCATCGACTCCATCTACAAAGTCACCGAGGGGCGGCAGTCGGAAATCTTCCACCGCCACGCCGAGGGCAGCTTTGAGCCCAGCTGCTGCTTCACCATTTACCATGGCAGCCACCTGGAGTCCCTGGACCTGATCACGTCCAACCCGGAGGAGGCTCGCACCTGGATCACGGGGCTCAAGTACCTGATGGCCGGGATAAGCGACGAGGACTCGCTCGCCAAGCGCCAGAGGACACACGACCAGTATCCTTTGCTGGGCTGGGCTCCAGCTCCTCATTCCCCATTCCTGGCTGGGCTCTTGGTGCTCCAGTGTAGGGTGTCCTTTCACCTCCTATTAGGTGACCAAAACCCTCCCATTGACTGCAGTGGAAACTCGAGTAATGGGTTTGACATGGACACTTGTATGTGAGATAAAACATCAGCTGTGCCTTAGGGACTGGATTAAACTGCAGGAGGTCAGGGGATAGTCTTCCATTTTGTTAATGAAATTCTTTTTGAAGGGTCAAACCAGTTATTTCTACTTATCTCAGTAAATACTGACCCCAGGATGATATCAGCATTTCCTGTCATCTTCTGTTTGCCCAGCTGTGCATTTACTCTTCTGCTGCAGCTTGCAAAGTCCCTTAGAAGATGCTGATTTGAGGGTGATACTAACTGAAAACTAGTACAGATGAAACCCCAGCACTCTGAGATTCTTCCAGTAAACTGACCAGTAACTCTTGGCCATCTCTGTTTCTCTTGGTGTAAGTCAGATCTGTGTGTTCTTCTCAGCCTGGTTGATTGTCAGGAGCACAAATCTTTAAAGCTCCCTAAATGTTTGTTACAGCCCAGTAACCAAAATGAACTTCGTGTCCACTGAATATTTTCCTGGTGTTCTGTTTTTCACTGCTTTTTACTCAAAGAGCACTCTTCCCCCTAAACAGAAACAAACAAAACCCAAAGCAAGCCAATCTTGTTTAAAATTGTAACCTGTCTGTTCTTCTGCCTCATGGAAATCTCCAGTGGTCACTTGTAAATACTCCTGGAGAATGGATACACTTGGGTATTGTTGATGTGTTTTCAGTGCTGATTCTGACCCACACGGGCACAGACCCATCTGGGCTGCATTGCATGCTCTGCTGCACACACCCCCCCTCAGCTTGCTGGGTTTAACCACCCTTTTCAAGCTGCTCGGGTCTGCTGTGTCTCCTCTCCTGCTGAAACATCACTGCAGGTTTGTTTATCAGACGTGGCAGCTGCCAGACTGCACACAGAGTGATCCTGTGCCAGTCCCAGCCAGTGTCAGAGCTCAGCCAGAGGTGCCGAGGGGTCTGTGTGCGAGGAGGGGCTGAAAGGTGCTGGTGTGAAGTGGAGAAGTTCAAGTAGAATGAAGGGAGAGGTGGAAGAAGATAAGAGCAAGCCCAGCAATATTTGAATATTTAGGAGTTTGTTCTAGACGAGAAACCAGCAGCAGAAATGGGGAGTGGGAAAGGGCTGGTGTTGCAAACTGAGCTGTAAATAATTGCCATAAACCAGTTCTGGTTTTAAATGTTTGAGTGAAACTGCAGTAAGGGCAGGGAAGGGGAAAAGGCTGGTTCCCCTGCCCAGGGGCTGTGCCCCCTCTCCTGGGAAAGGGCCCAGTGGGGGCTGTCCTTGACTCGTGTGCAGCTGGGTCAAGCAGACCTTCGAGGAGGCCGACAGGAACGGAGACGGGCTGCTGAACATCGAGGAGATCCACCAGCTGATGCACAAGCTCAACGTCAACCTGCCCCGCAGGAAGGTCCGCCAGATGTTCCAGGTGGGGTCCTGGGGGAGACTGAGCCAGTTTGGGGCTATTGCTGGGCAGGTCCAGAGCAGGATCTGCAGGTTGGGACTTAAAACTCTGTCCTTTCAACACCACTCAGGTTTTGTCCAGCTCTTACCTTGTGTAGGCAAAGGTGCATCAGAATATTGTTTAAGTGGCATAAACCACACAGAAGATAAATTATCAGTGTTAGTCTTTCAGCTCCATTATTGTTTTCCTCTCTGTGGACTGAATTGTTCTGTGCTGGCATTGATGGACGAGGAAGTTACTCTGTTACTATTGAAATCTTTTTTCATTTCCTCTATGGAAAATTATTTAATATAAACTGACTTTATGAAAGTAATTAGGGTTTTTTTTAACAACTTCCTCATACTTGACCAGAATCAATTTTTTACTTTTGTTGTCTCAAAACAGTTCCTATTTTTCACCAGCCCTCATTCTTACTGTAGGAAAGGAGAGATAAGCCAAGGACATAAAGGAGAGGAAAGAGGTTTTGTCAAGTCTTCCAAACCAGTTCCAGCCAAAAGCTGGTTTGCTGTAAAACATGAAGAATTTTCTGTGGTCAAAAGTGCTTTATTTGTCTGGCATAAAATCCACATTAGAGATACATCTCTGGAGCATTGAGTTACTCCCAAAGAGCTGAAGTGTGGAAGCTGTTGGGGTTGTGTTGTGGAGATGAATTCGGGTTGTACTTGTTTCCAAAGATTATAAATGTCATTTAAGATACTTTGTAGATAAAAACTATTAAAAATCCCATTCAGCACCACATAGCTGGGAATTATTTTCTTCTCAGAAGGAGAAGATGGGAGTCTGTAGTTTGGATGACAGTGGCAGTGAAAGGCAGGAGAGGCAGAGTTGTGTAGCCAAGTCCTGAGAGGGGGGGAAAAAAGGTAGTTCTGTCTTCAGTTCCAGAGTGTGTAGGATGGAGTAGGGCACTGGTCCTGGAGTGGGGGCAGGATGGGGATGCTCTGCAGCTAGAGGGCTTGCCTTTGGTGTGTCACTGCAGGGACGAGCCCACAGGTTCAGAGCCAGGTCAGTGTGGGAAGGGCTCTGCACAGAAAGGGTTCTGACCTGAACAGGGGCAAGAACTGTTTTTAACAGCACCTGACTTGGGAGTGGCAAGAGGGGTTATAAATAGAGGACAAACACGGGATATACAGCTCTGAACAGAGGACATGATTCAGGGGAACAACAGCAGGATTTTGTTTCAGTTTGTCTCCATTATCTGCCACAGCCCAAAACTTACCAAAGTTGGAGCTTCCCTGAAGTTCTTTTTTCATAGAGACCTACATGGAGCTTGCCTAGAATATATTCTTTGTTTGGAAAGTGCAGAGCAATCCTCTTAGGCAGATGTTCACAGGAAAAAGCTTGTATTAGCATGTGTTAAGTACTGCTTTCTTCCTACCTCTGAGGAGAAACAAAGAATCAAGACTGGGGATGTTTGGTGTATATTTTGGTGCAGAGTCTTTTTGCTGCTGCAGACTTGTCCCCTCTGCAGAGTGCTGAGGGGCTGAGAGTGTTGCAGATTAAATTTAAGTATATTTCAGACTGTGATACTGCTCTGAATGTTTTAAAATGTCAGACTGTTGTTGGGGAAGCCACAGGGTGACACTATTGTGCCCCTTGCTGTGTTTTAATCCAGGATAACTGCAGGGCACACAGGAGGGCAACAGCTCAGGGTAAAGCCCAGGGTAAGCCTCTTTCATGAGAAATTAATTCAAAACTGAAGAGGGAAATTAGAGTTTCACAGGGAATCTGTGGCTTTAGTGTAACAACTGTTTTCACAAAAAATCCAATAGATGATGATTTAATTTTGCAGTTATTTTACCCTGCCAGGATTTGTGTCTGATCAGATCCTTGCAGACCAGAATTTATTACATTTCTGTTGGTGTACTCAGGTCCTGTTGTGTTTTATTGCCCGAATTCACCCGTGTGTGCCATGCTTAGCTGAGTGTCTGTCTCTTAGGAAGCAGACACAGATGAGAACCAAGGGACCCTGAACTTTGAGGAGTTTTCAGTGTTCTACAAGATGATGTCCTTACGTCGAGATCTCTACTTGCTGCTCCTCAGCTACAGTGACAAGAAGGATCATCTCACTGCTGAGGAACTGGCTCAGTTTCTAAAGGTGGAACAGAAGGTATGGGAGTGCTTTACATCCATTTATCTGGTCATGTCAGTACATTCAGGTATAGGGAAAGAATATCATGGAAAAGTTTAGCTTGGGGCAGAGGGTAAAGCACAGATATAACAGAAAAAAAATCTGAAGGCTTTATTATTTTTTAAAGTACTTGTATAAAGAGTTTGAAGCTCTTCAGACAATTTTTGAAGTACCCAGGATAGTGGTATGAGAGGGCACTCAGGGACCTGGAGCAGGAGGAGCATGTGAGAGAGGAGAGGAGCTGACTTTGGGGTGCACAAGGGCGTTTTGGAAGTGCTGCTGCAGCAGAAGAACCAAAGTGACTGTCAAGTTCTGCCTCCTCTTCTCTTCTGCCCCTCCTCAAAGCACTGAGTGTGGGCAGGGTTGTCTGCTGGCACTGCTTTGCTCAGCATTGCTTCAAACCCAGACTGAGCTCCTGGAGATGAGCTCTTGGTTGTGCAGTTCAGAAGCACCTTGTGCTGCCTTTGCCTCTCCCACTGCCCATGAGGGGACCCACCCCTGGGTGCTCCCAGGGCAGCTGTGCCAGCCACGTCCTGGGCTGGGGCAGCATTGCCTCCCAGACAATGCTCCCAGTCCTAAGGCAGCTCCCAAGAGCCTTTTGCTCCTGCCTGGCTGCTTGGAAAGCTGTGGACAGTCTGTCCCCCTCCATCTGCCACTCGTTTGGCAACACTTTTCAATATTCTGCAGCCTGAGGATAGAACAAAAGCGGGTTGGGGTTTTTGTTAGCTTGCTAAACTGGCTTCTTTTTTTAGAAGAACTCCCTGTTGCCTTCACCCCAGGGCTTGTGAAACAGATTATTTCCACTTAGGTGCAGTTAAACTCAACTCCTTGCTGTGGAAATTGGAATTACATGGCTTCAAATGTCAGAGGAGCAGAGAGCAGGCTGGTTTCCTGGGGTCACTTCTGCTCCTGGAGTTCTTGTAGTGGCTGTGAGGGAGGAGCATCCCTGAATGTCCAGTCATGTCTATATGCCTGAGTGTTGTCCCTTTGGGAGTGTCCTTCATTAAAAACCACTGTCCCTGTCAGAGCTGGTCCCCCCCGAGCTGCTGTCCTGCCCCATGACATCCACAGCAGGATCTCCAGGCTCTTCTCGTGCCACAGCCTGTCTCATCCTTGTCTTTGAGGAGTGGGGCTCAGGTGAAACAGGCTCTACAAAGACCCTTTTTCCTGAGAAAGGGCAGCTTTGCTGTTTCTTGCCCCTCCGGACTTGCCTCCTGGAGTGGATGCCCTCGTGGTGCCCTGCCTTGGACCCTGAGTGGGGCTGCCCCGTGTCCGATGGCTGCCTGTCCTTCCCTGCTTTCTGCTGCAGCCACATCACAGGTGCTTTTGTTTCAGGCACAGCAGGGCCCCCTCTGACTCCTGTGCTGACAGGTTGATGCCAGGGAAAGGCTGTTGGCAGTGTTCCAGCCCTGCAGAGTTTGGTTCTGGTTCTGTGAGCAGGAGGTTCCCCAGGGCCCACTCCCACTGCTGCCCTGCCATGGCTCAGCTGCTCTGCATGGCCTGAGACAAGGGCCAGCCCCCTGAGCTGTGGGCCAGCAGCCCTGGCTGGGCTCCATGGCAGTGCTGCAGGGGGAGATGGCCCTGGTGTGCCCTGAGTGACAGGAACCATGTGGAGATGTCAGTCCCACACCGTGGCTGTGGCACCAAACCACTCTGTGCTTAAAGGGCTGCTGTTCATGCAGCTCAGAGCAAGCTGGTGGCAAAACCCAAAGGCCTGCTCGTTGTCCTTAACTGCAGAGGAAGTAACTGTATAACCTCAGAACATGCACATGGAACTGGAAAGCTCAATTACTCAGTATGAGTGAACCTTTGGAGTTAAGCCTGCTGAGACAGTGAATTTACTCCTCTTGTTCTTTTTTTGTTATCCTGTGCTGTTCTGCAGCATCTCAGGGTTGTTGGCTGAGCTGGGAGATCCAAATGGCAGGTTTGGAGCAGGCAATGTGCTGAGCTCTGCTTTCCCTGTGCAGGAGAAGAAGGAAGGGGAGAAAGGCTGGAAAGATCTCCCAACTTTTCCTCCCGAGACAGCACGTGGGTGGAACTGCTTCACTTGCCCCCTGTTACTGCACTTCTGATGCTGACAAGTCTGTTTTTCTCCTCCTCTGGTGATTTTTCATACTTAGGCTGTAGCCTTTGAGGTGTTATGAGGGATGGCCCCACATTCCTGAGGAGGAGCTCAGCACTTGGCAGCAGCAGGCCCAGAGGAGGCCACCCAAGCTGCTCCTGAATGTCCCGGCTGAATGCTGGGAATACTGACTCCAGGAAATCATGGAAAGCACAGACTCATCAAAGGCTACAGGCAGAGCAGAGTAAATGGAGTGGGTTTGGCCATCAGAAGGAGAAGCCCATTAATAACAGAGCAGTTCACAGAGGGACTATTTTTGGATTTAAATAGTGAATACTGGGTAATTTTCATGGTGACTGACCCCATTCCTGCCCTTGCCTGGAGCAGTGATGGGAACAGAGGGCACTGCATGTTCCAGCCAGTGCCACAGGTCAGGGGGCTGAGCACAAACAGTAAACCCAGAGATGGTACAAACACCCTGCCAAAGGTTCCAGTGCCAGGGTTGTCCTCCTGGGATTTGGTAGTGCAGGAAATGAAATCCACCCAGTCTTGGTTCTCCCTTTGGTTCTCTCCACTTCAAGAGGAGAGAAAAAAAGATGAGTGATGGAAGCTGCTTCTTTCCTTTAATTTTAAAGGAAATACAAGTGTCACTTTCTAAGTGCCCTACAAGTCAGTTAGAACTTCAGCTGAGGAACTTCATCTGTGGCCAGTTGAAGCTGTTGACAAAACTTCTGTTTGTTTCAGAAGTGGTGCTGTTTTTAATTTCAGAATTTAATGATTTCTTTCCTAGCCTGTGTTTTATATTGAACTCTCTTGGAAGTAATGAAATCACAGGAGTGGAAAAGGCATGAAAATGTAATCAAACCCTGCCAAATCTTTTTGCATATCTAAGAAGATTTTATTAAAGAATAAAACTTCATAGTTCTCATTTCAGCACTATTGCCCAGTGCAACTATTAAGGGTACTAAACATCTAATTTTCATCTTGAATCTAAAATGACACAGGTTTTAAATGATGGGTCCTGCTCACTCCTGTTTGTCTCCTCTAAGTTAAGAGCCAGGAGGCTTTTGCAGCACTGACAAAAACTTCAGTGGTGTTATTGACTGGCCTGTTCACTGAACTCAGTGTTTGATGGTCAGGTTTTTCAGCTGGACCCAGAAGTCTAAAGTAGAATTTCCCAAGCTGGTGATATGATATTAAAAATAAATGCACTGACACTGTTGATTTTTGTGCAGATGAATAATGTGACACCAGAATATTGCCTGGACATCATACAGAAGTTTGAAGTGTCAGAAGAAAACAAGAAGCAAAATGTTCTTGGGATTGAAGGTAAAAGTTTTGATTTCAGAATGAGTTTTGTCCTGATGTACTGCAGTGGCACAGAATTGCTTTAGTGGTGTTGTGGTGCAGCTCCTGGTGTTTGACTGGGACAGAAGCTCCCATAGATCAGAGTCAGGAGTGTGGGTGGGTGTTTGTGAGCCAAGGGGGAGATGTGAGTGGGTGGGGTGAGGCAGCAGCTCCTGCTCTCCAGCATCCATCACAGCCATCCTGCAGGAATGGGATGGGTGCCCGAGGCTGCAGGGAGTTATTGCTCACTGTGCTCATAAACACAAACCATCCCACACCACGTAGTTCATTCTCCAGCCTGCTCCAAGGGAAGGAATGGGAGCCAGGGCTGCATTCTGCCCTGGCTCTGCAGATCTGTGCTCCTGCACAAGCCATTGATTTATGCTGATGTGAAATAAAATGTGGATAGTTGCAATTTCATTGGGGTTTAATGCCTTACTCACATTGTTTGGGAAAGCAATTATAAACAGTATTATTCAGAATCCAACTTGGTATCAAATCAGACTTGGAGATGAAATGGATTAAATGCCACGGTGTGTTCCTTTGCCCAGAAGAGAACTTTGATGGAGCAGCAAAATGTACATGGTGGTTTGGGGTGGGGGGATGTAGAAATGTTCCTCCTGTGGTATTTAAATCCTGAGTGTGACCCCCTTCAACAAGCTTCTGATGTGACCCAGGGCACTGCACTTCAACTGAAATAAGGAAAGTAAAATGAACAATCTGTGACACTTAGAAAGTATTTCTGCAAGCATTTCTGTTCCTCTTAACCTTGCTGCTGCTGCTTTCTCTCAGTTGCTTTCAGAGTTGGTGTTGTTTGTGCTGTCCTTTGGAAATATTTTACATTTCTCATTCTTGGAGGAGGTATTTTTAAACCTTTTTCTGTTCAGTGCTGCTCTAATTTATGAATACAAAGCAGGTATCACCTTCTTGGATACCCTTGCAGAGTAGAGAAATCTGTAAGTTAAGTGAAGGTGGCTGGGTTAGTGAATTGGCCGGGGTGGCCTCTCAGTTCTCCTTAAGTGGCTGCTGCCCTGTGTGTGCACCATCCTCGGGCAGGGCAGGGCTGGGTCACAGCACAGGTGCCAGCAAGGGGCTCGGGGGCACAAAGGCATTGGCTGCCACATCAGGACATCCCTTTGGCTCCCATGTCTGTATCCAAGGTCAGATCTTTGGCTCTGGAGCAGTGTGTGCCCTGCTGTGCCCTGGCCGTGGTGCTGGTCACTCGCTCACGTGGCACCTTTGGCTCTGGGGCAGTGTGTGCCCTGCTCTGCCCTGCTGGCCGTGGTGCTGGTCACTTGCTCATGTGGTACCTTTGGCTCTGTGTGCCCTGCTCTGTCCTGCCGTGGTGCTGGTGGCTGTGTTGGCACCGTGGCAGCGCCGTCCTGTCCCTTCCCTCCCCGCAGGTTTCACGCGCTTCATGCGCAGCCCCGCGGGGGACGTGCTGAACCCGCTGCACTGTGCCGTGCACCAGGACATGGAGCAGCCCCTGTGCAACTACTTCATCGCCTCCTCCCACAACACGTACCTGANTGGGGTGGGATGTGGTGTCTGTGGTGAGGCTGCAGTCCCTGGGATGTCTATGGTGGTGCTGGGCTGGAGTGTCTGTGGTGGGACTGCCTGTCATGGGCTGGGGTGGGACTGCCTGCCCTAGGGTGGGACGGGTGTGTCTGTGGTGGGACTGTCTGCTCTGGGGTGGGATAGGGTTCCTGTGGTGGGACTGTCTGCTCTGGGGTGGGATAGGGTTCCTGTGGTGGGACTGTCTGCTCTGGGGTGGGATAGGGTTCCTGTGGTGGGACTGTCTGCTCTGGGGTGGGATAGGGTTCCTGTGGTGGGACTGTCTGCTCTGGGGTGGGATAGGGTTCNGCGGCCCCTGTGCAACTACTTCATCGCCTCCTCCCACAACACGTACCTGAGCGGGGACCAGCTGCTGTCCCAGTCCCGTGCCGACATGTACGCACGTGTGCTGCAGGGCGGCTGCCGCTGCGTCGAGGGTGCGTCTGACGGGCTGGGATGGGGTGGGATGGG
>VWZD01000645.1:384518-466162 GCA_013396695.1 Sakesphorus luctuosus
TCTGCTCTGGGGTGTCTGTGGGGAAACTACCTGCCCTGGGGTGGGATGGGGTTCCTGTGGTGGGACTGTCTGCTCTGGACTAGGATGAGGTTTCTGTACTGGGCTCCCTGCTCTGGGCGGTGGCATGGCATTTTTTTAGTGAGACTGGCAGGTTCTGAGGGGTGACAGGTATTTCTGTGAAGCACAAAGTCAGTGGCAAACTCAAAGCATTAATACTTCACTGATTCCCTTCAGCAGTAAAGTCTTGGTTTTGATCAGTCTAAACTGCATTTTTTGTTAGGCACAACCATCTCAGACAAACATCATAAACACCATAGAACCCCAGACTGGTTTGGGTTGGAAGGGACCTTCGAGGTTATCCAGTTCCAACCCTCTACCATGGGGGAAACATGGAGATCACATTGGATTCCTAAGTTCTGCATGGTTTAAATAACAAAACATCACAGTCAGGTGTAAATCCAGGGTACAGTTAATTCATTAGGAGAAGTATCCTTGTGCTTGTCCATTCTGCATGTGATGGATTGGATGCTGCTCTTCATATAATCACTGATAAAACTGCAAGTTAAATTGGGAGTGGGAAAAGATAAATTGTTTTTTAATAGTTTGCCTTCAGAAGCAGAAGCTGCTTTCCCAAGGTAGCTCTAAACATTTCTTGATCTATTACACTTTTGTAATTTTATGTATAAGGGGAAAACATCAGTGTAGGATAAGGGGAAAAGACTGTTCTAGGTTACAGGAATCTCATTTGATTTAGGAAAAGACTGCCTTGTTAGTCCTGGCTCAGTTGGTATGTCAGAAGAGATGGAATGAGCCTTGTTGACACCTCCATGGTCTGAGTTCTGCTGGCAGCAGGATGTACAGGATCACGGGCATCTCTGACTGTCTGGCTCTTTGTCTTGCCAGTGGATTGCTGGGATGGCCCTGATGGGGAGCCTGTGGTGCACCATGGCTACACCCTGACCTCCAAAATCCTGTTCCGGGACGTGGCCGAAACCATCAACAAATACGCCTTTGTCAAGAATGAGTAAGTGCAGGCCAGGGTTGGAGCTGCTCCTGCTTTCTGTGGTTATCCCACGTTGCAATCAGCCATAGACTGTGGGGCTGCCAAGAGTTTGGGGCACATTTGTGGCAGAAATGGGCAGTTACATCCATGGCTGGTGTGGGAAGTGTGCAGGTGTTCTCTCTTCACACACAGCTCTGACTGAGGTTCTGTTTCCAGGTTTCCAGTGATCCTCTCCATTGAAAACCACTGCAGTATTCAACAGCAAAAGAAGATTGCTCAGTACCTGAAGGACATATTTGGTGACAAACTGGACTTGTCTTCTGTGAGCACTGGAGATCCCAGACAGCTTCCCAGCCCTCAGAGTCTGAAAGGGAAGATCCTGGTGAAGGTAACTTGCCCCTGGCAGCGTGTTCAGAATGCAGCAACAGTCAGTGTGTGACATTTATGGTAGATTTTCTTTGGTTTTGCAGAACCAGCTCATATCCCTTTAGTATCTAAACACTCTCCTACAGTCCACCCTTGGACAGAGTATTTTGGAGTAGTATAACAGTGAGAATGTCTTGCCTGTGCTGTTGCCCTGCTGTGAGCAGCAGCTCCTGGAGTGAACCTCTTTGCTGTGTTCATCAGCTGTGGTTGTGGCAGAGGAGCCCTTTGGAGGGAACTGGAGGAGGCCCTGGGGCACTGCAGTTGGTGCTGTGGGCAGGATTAGTTCTTTGAGCCTTTCACTGCAAACAGATTGGCTCTGGAAGGAATTTCAAAGACCAAGATGGAAAGAATAAGAGAGAAGCTCAAGGCAGACCTTTGAGAGGATGATTAATAGACTTGTGGCTTATTGGATTGTCTAATTTATTTTGGCCCATGGGGGCAATTACTCTGCTGTGAGCTCTCAAGATACTATTTTCCCCCTCTCTCCTCAGTATCAGTGTGGCTACAGGGATTCCCAGTTTCAGTTTGAGGTTGCTTTGAACATGTTTCAGTGCACAGCACTGAGCTGACCCTGGCCTGGAAATCCTCTGAGTGATTTTGAATGTCACTGCCTTGGTTTTCTGGGGTAGCTCTGGCTGATGAACTGTGCAAGCACATGGGGCTGGTTGGTGTTCAGGGCTCCAAATGAATGGTCAGTCTTGCAACCAGCTCAGCAAACCTGGCCTGAAACACCACCCCAGTGCTCCACAGGCAGGACAGGTTTGGTGCTCTGCTGCTCTGAACTGAACTCCTGAGCTGCTTTTCCAAGACTTTCCAGTGGGGTCCCCCAGCCCTCTGTGCTGAAGCCCTGTGGGTCAGTACAGACTGGAGTGGAGCTGAGCTGTTTTCAGAATGAGGAGTTCTGTTTCAGGCGTGACTGTATCCTTGCACAAAGCCTTGTCTTCCATCTCCTGCTCAATTTAAAAAGCTTTATTGGAAAAGATAAAATCAGATTCAGGAATCAGTATCTTGTTGAGAAGTAAGCCAAGTTCTCAGCTTTTTGCTATTATTTTTGTTCTTTTTATACATTTTCCTTTGAAAGGCAGTATTGATTGATTAGCCAAACAATTTCAATTAATGACATAGTTTTGATCTTGTTAGTGTATGTAGGGTGTCTTCCAGTAACAAATTCTTGCAGAAATGCTTAAAATATCAGCTGTGATAATCTGGGTCCTTGAACCAGTTTGCATGAGACTCTGAAAATGATTTTTAAATGCAGGTCACAGTTTACATAAGGAGTAGTTGAGGAATGGGCAGTTTTGGTCTTTGCATTGAGTAACTCTGAGCACACCTGCATTTGTTGTGATTGGCCTTGTCTCTTTGCAGGGTAAGAAGCTGCCCTGCAGCCTGGCAGCAGATGCTGAGGAGGGAGAAGTTTCAGAAGAGGACAGTGCTGATGAAATCGAAGACGACTGCAAGTTAAAGCCCTGCTATGTATGTGCACAGTCAGTGCCCAGCCCTGCATTCCCTTCCTGCACTGCCCATGTCCTGTTCACAGTCCTCAGCAGATCAGAGTTTTTAATTGCTAAGGTTTTGATTCCTAAGTCAGGGGTATGCTGTTCTATAGGATCCATTCTTATTTGCAGTGCCTGGTTTGAGTCTGTATAGTCCCTATGACTGTTGTTAACAGGAATTCCTTCCCTTTCTTACTGTTTGGAGCAGGACTCTGATGATTAGGTTGTCTGATCTTTGGAAGGGAGTGTGTAAGTGCATTTACTGAGAATTCCTGCTCCTCTGAGAGCCAAGGTGGGGCTTGTGGCACTTGTGGGACAGAGAGTGCCCCAGGTCATGGGGTGGTCTCTGTGGGGCTGTGCTTCAGTGGGGCACTGTGAGCTGTGTCAGAGCCATGGAGAGAAAGGCAACAGGGAAATGGCACTAAAAGCCACCAGCAGAAGAGGCAGATTGTCCACAAAAAGCCTTTCCTTTCCCAGAGAGAGGAAATGTTGGGAGTGTTGGAGCGTGTGACCCCCTCGGGGCAGAATCACCTGCTTTGACTGCATTCCTTGCCTGTCTTCCAGAGTAATGGTGCAACTGAGCACCAGGTGGAATCTTTTATAAGGACAAAACTGGAATCTCTGATAAAGGAGTCCCAGATCAGGGACAAGGAAGACCCTGACAGCTTCACTGTGAGAGCCCTGCTGAAGGCAACGCACCAGAGCTTCAATGTGCACATGAAGCAGGTACGTGGGGCTGCCCTTCCTGCTCTGGGAATGCACAGCAGTGCAGTGTGGTGCACACTGACAGCTTGGGAACACTGTCTGAGAGCTGGTTTTATCCAAAATGAGAGCTTGGAGCCATTTCAGGAAAATATCTAAGGAGGCAATTTATATAGTTGACCGGGGAGAGTGTGTTGGTTCAATGTGTTCTAGTGGGGTTTATTCCTTGTAAAACTTGGAAGACACTGGTTCTGAAAGTGCCAATGCTGCAGATGTGTGTCAGGCAGTTTGGATTGTGTCTGGGTTGTTGGGGAAAGCTCCCTGTGCTGTCCCCTTGGTCCTGTCACAGCAGGCCATCAGAACTGCAGGCACTGGGGGCTGTTTCCTGCAGCATTAAACAGAGTTGTGCTTTTCTTGCCCTGAGCTGGATTCTGGGTGTTTAGAACTGATTTTTCAGTGCTCTGGATAAGAATGATGATTTTCTTCACACTTTTGACATCCAGCTATTTTTGTAAAACAGTAAAATGCATCAGAATTTGGAGTGTTTCAGCAGTTCCTGCCCTGAGTCCAGGTGCCCACTCCTTACCCAGCAGAGGGTGCACCCCAGTGCTGTTAAACTCAGGATTTCCTGTGCAGGTGTGCCTGCCCTCACCAGTGTAGTCAAAGGTCAGGCATGTGTAACTCTGCTTTCTCCACACCTTCCCACTCTGGGGGGCTTAAGGATCTGCTGCCAATCTCTCTCCAAAGCTGCACCTGTGAGATTTCCCTGCAGCCAGGAGTGACTGCAGAGAACATGCTGTGCTTGTGCTGCTGCTGAGACATCTGGGGAGGGTTGTGTGTGGTGGGAAGGAGCAAAGGAGGCCAAGGACGAGGCCTCTGACCCAGCAGGAGGTGATTTGCAGGCTGTGGCTCTGCAGTGTGAGACCAGGAGTTTGCTGCTTCCCTCTGGCCTCCAGGAGGTCAGAAAAGGGGGATTTCAGAGAGCTGACTCCTTATATCAGTGAATAGGATCAGTTGTGAGCCATTTCAGTATTATTTTGTGTTGAAATAATAACATTTGACAAGCTCTCTGTTATCTGGGAACTGATTGGCCCCTGGAGAGCATTTGAGAGAGTTTTGGTTAAAGAATGCAAATTTCCATCAGGTGTTGGATATGATACCTGAGATTGCCCATTAATGTCAGTGATGTGCCCAGAATACTGAAATACTCCAGTGATGTGAGTGCATTATTCAAACATCTGCCTGGTAATATTAAATGATAGAATTTCCTAATTGACTCACTTCAGTTTATGAAGGGACATTTAGAGATCTCTTCCCCTGCTGCAACAGTCCTGTGAAGATTGATTGTGTGTGACTGTTGTTTCTAAGGATCTTAAAGCAATACTGAGCTGAATAATTAGGGATAATTAGTTAAAACAATTGCAAGATAATTTATAGCAGTGTTGATGTAGATCAGAGAAATCTAAATGGTTCAACATCCTGCTGGTTTGGTGTTTCTGTAACTCATTAGCTGGCTTTGTGTACTGGTGGTGTAAAGCTCTTTTCCAGTAGTTCCTGTGTAATTGATGAACCAGAAGGAGATCAGTTGGGATATTTTCCTACTTTTTCACAGGTCATTTTCCTTTACTTCCTTACTGATCTGCCTTTCATTTCCCCAGAGACTTGCTATGAAAAATAAAAATCTGCTGAAGTTTGTCTACGTCTTACAGAGTGTTCCAGCCTGAGCTGGACCAAACCTCTGAACAGAACCACAGAGGTTATTGATTTTCCTAGACCTGAATGAACCCTCTTGTGCCCAGATTGCTCTGATAGCCAGGAGTGAATCCAGCTCAGCACTGAGCAGGGAGTAGCTGGACTTGCTGAAATGCTGGGGGAATATTCTTCAGCTTTGTTTTGCTCTTCAGAAGATGAAGGGCTGTGTTTTCTGACAGAACAAGCGAGGTGCTGCCAGGAGTTATCCAGCTGATGTCTGGGGCATGGCTGGGAATGTGAAACTCAGACTCCAGGCTGCCTGTGCAAAGTCCACATTTATCTGTTGGGAGATTATTTCCCCTCCCTGTTCCTTTGTGGCTGTTTTCAAGAGCACTAAAAGGTTGTGAATTGTTGCTCCTTGCCTGGTTTTGCTGGACTGCTTTTTCTGCCTGGTTTGTTGTTGTCTTGAGTGTTAACATCACTACTTTTCTTTACTGTTAGAGGATTTTAAGCCATCAAGTACATAAAGAAATTAGGAAAGTCCTGTAAAGAAATTCTGAGTTTCAGTTTGTGTTCACAGATGAGACTTTAACTCACTTTTATTCTCTCACATGCAATCACTGTACTTCTCTAGTAGTGAACAAGGCTGACATACAAGAACCTGTACAGTGTTGAAATGATGCCTTTTAGAAACTGTAGCAGACTCCTGAAAGACATTTCTGAAGGTCTCTGGTTATACTTCTTATTGCACTTTCTCTGCACAGAACCTGGACACAAAAGAAGGTGGAAAAAAGCCTCATGGTCGATCATTAATGGGCAACTTTGGCAAACACAAGGTGAGTGCAGTGAGAGGCTCTGTTTGCTGCCCTGGGATTGGCAGCATTCCAGAGCCCCTGGGAATGTTTTACTGCCTGAGATGAGCTCTGTGGGCATGGGGGCAGGGAGGAAGGGCTGTGATTACACTGGTGTCTTTATTGCTGCCCAGAAGAGTATTAACTGCCAGCAGGATGGAGAACCTTTAAAAGGAATAGAAAGGATCTTGTGTGACTGAAAGCTCCTCTTTACCAGTGAGATGGAGTTGTTCATTTTCTGATCAATCGTGCAGCAGCAGCCAAGCAGCACAGACAGATGTCTTGGCATGTTCTTGTTTTCCACACAGCTGGCAGTGCCTGTTCACTCAGGGCCCAGTTTGAGCTGTCCCAGCCTGGGCAGTGCCACCCAGGACAGCTGTGCCTGTGCCTGCTCCAGGGGCTGCTGGGCCCCAGGGCTGCCTCTGGGCTCCTGCTCTGCACAAGGGGGTTCTTTCCCAGTCTCCTGGTTCTGCACATCCTGTCTGTGTTTGTGGAGCTGCCAGGCTGCGCTCCCTGCCCTGCTGAGCCAGGACAGAGCTGACAGAGTTCACAGGAGTGTGAGGTCTCATTGCACAGCTGGGCAGAGCAGCCACCACAAGGGACAGTGCTCCCATGTTTCCTCCCATTCCCATATCCTGACAAATGTGTTCCTGCCATTCCCCTCCCCTCTTCCCACACTCCCACAGTACCTCAAGGCTTGGATTTATGGCCTCGACATGAGCTGTTCCAGCTGAAGGCTTCCTCCCTCCTGGAGTCACTGAGGAGACAGAAAGGGAGGGAATAAGCAGAGGGGCCTGTGCCAGGTCTGCAGCCTGTCCTGGGCCCCCAGAGCCCCCTCTGTCCCCAGCCTGCCGGGGCAGGGACTCCTGCTCCATGCAATCCATGGTGAGGGCTGCAGGGAGCACACTCTGTGACCAACAGTCTGAGCAGTGGTTTAGGAAAAACAGCACTTAATAAATGTTTCATAGAACTTAATCAGCCACCAGTCCATCTGCCCTGAAGCCAGGCAGGAGCCATCAAAGATTCCCTGGGCAGATGGGATCAGGACTTGTATTTACCCCATAGTTCAAGCTCCCATCAGTTTAAGGTGCTCTGTGTCCTTCAGCACCTCTGGCTCCGTGCTCAGGGTTACTCAGAGATTCCTCAGAGGTTCCTCAGGGTGTGTTGGCACCTGCAAGTGCCTGCTGTGCCTGATAGGGCGCTGCCCATCACACCCTGTGCTCGCTGCTGGCCAGACATGCTGTGGAATGAGATGGCACAGACAAAAGTCAGCCACTGAAATCTGCTGGTTCTGCCAAGGGCTGGAAAGTATGTCAATAATTTAATTACTCCACCTAATTATCCTAATGGATTCAGCAGGTTGGAAAGCCCATTTGTTTCACCTCTACTGAAAAAAATAAGGGTGTATATATAGATTTTAAAAAGCCAACCAATGATTGTGTTGTGGACTGAGGCCAGAGGGAGCTGCTGAACTTCCCCCAGTGCCTTTGCCCCTGAAGGGCTGCCTGGGCAGGCAGGTTCCTATTGATAGTTTTGCAGATACAGAATGACCCACCCAGCAATATCGACATGTGCTGTTTTCAGGCAGCTCTTGTGCCAGGTGTATCCATGGATAAACTCTTTAAACTGCCAGTGGAGGGACCAGGATACTAAAGCTGGAACTTTGTGGAAGTTAACTGGGGGCAGCACCCTTCAGATTCTGAACCTGAACCACGCAAACGATTTCCAATGTAGTCAACTTTGTCAGCACTGAACACAGCAGAGTAAATTATGTTCAGTATTAGGTTATCACAACAGGAGAAAAGAAATCTGTGCTCAGTGAGCCATATGAGCAAAAGGATAAGGAGCTCTCAGTTACGTTGTTAATTACCTCTTGATGAGAGGGGAATTAAACAACTCTCAGAAGTAGCTGTGGTTACTGTTACAAAAAGTATAATGCTGTTGAAATTGGAAACTATGAAATCAGAAGTGCTTATGAGAAAAAATTGTGATTTTGAGGTTTTAATGTTTTTATTAAAGCTGTTTTCTTTACTGCACACCATGATAATATAGAGCAACTTGAATGTTTGTAAGTGGATCAAAAGGAAGCAGAAGGATGTTTGAAAAGCTTGCCCAGACTCTGTTCTGAACTTGCCTGGTGAATTTGTCAAGTTTTCCATACTGGGGGAAGCACAGGAAGGTCAAAGCAGTGCTCTGTGTATGGGGATCCTACTGTGTGTTAAACAGGACCCAGTCCATGGGCATTCCAGCAGGACCAGTGCCAGGATGGTGGGGCCAGGGGGTCACTGTGCCTGTGTCAGGGGGTGTGGGGAGGGTGTGCAGAGCACCCAGTGGGCTGGGCTGGGCTGAGCATTGGCAGAAACAGTTTCCTGAGGCCTGGCTCTGCTCACCAGCAGCTAAACCTGCTCTGTGGCTGTGGGGCTGGATCCTGGCCATGGGAGGGAGTGAGATCAGGGCACGTGTGCCTTGTGCCGGCTTTCCTCCATGGAAACCCCCCATGTGCCACCAGGGCTGCTGCTGTCAAAGCCCCAGAGGTCACTTGGGGTCTGACAGGGCCCTGGTCCTGAGCTGCACACCTGCAGCTGCCCCTCCTGCCTGAGGTCACCACAGCAATGTGGATTTGTGGAGCCACCCCAGGGACTGACCAGCCCTGCTTGCCTCTGTCCCACAGAAAGCTGCCAGGGCAGCAGCCAAGCACCACAGCGCGTCAGATGAGGAGGAGAGCCAGCAGAACCCCCCTGGGAGGGAGCCAGGGCACCCCCACAGGTGGGCCGGGGCACCCCCACAGGTGGGCCGGGCACCCCCACAGGTGGGCCGGGCACCCTGGAGTTGTGCAGCTCAGGCAGAGCCAGAGCCTTGCTCGCTGCCATCAGCAGCTCCGTGTCGTTGCCTCAGGGATGTCTGTGCCCCAGGGCACTCGTGTGACACACATGTCATGTCTGTCACAGCTCAGGGGGTGTTTTGCTGCACCTGGTGTTTGGTTGCATTGCCTGTCACAGGTTGCAAACAGCAATTACCCTTAAAGTGAAAAGAAGTGTGACAGCAACACTGTGCTCCTGGAAAGATGCCAATCCCCATTTTGCCTGCTGTAAACAGTGCTCAGAGCAAACTGTGCAGGTTAAATAAGGTGCAGCACAGCCCAGGCAGCTTCACTGCACTGGAGAATGTAAAGAAAAAGCAAGCAGTGCCATTGAGAATGCTGCTGTCACTGAAATAAATGCTCCTTGGTTTTGTCTAGAAGAGCCACGGTGGTGCAGCTATTTCATCATGTTATAAATGAAACATTTTGTTTGTGGAGGTGGAGGGGAACAGTTATCCCAGAGCCCTCTCCGGGGAGATTTGCCTCACACAGCTGGCTGCCCACAGTGTTTTGTTTCCTTATTGATGGAAAGAACAGAAAGGGGGATAGAAATATGCTTTAAATGCTGCAACTGCTGTCTGTGCTGCCTGTGCCCCTCAGACTGGCTCGCCGCAGGAAGACCGTGAAGCTGTGCCGGGCGCTGTCCGACCTCGTGGTGTACACCAACTCTGTGGCTGCCCAGGACCTCGTGGATGATGGTACAGGGGCTGCTCTGCCTGTGGCACTGGGAGAGGACAGCAAGAGTGCTGCTATTAGTGGGTCACAAGGACTAGAGCAAAGCCAGAGCCCAGCTGGGCACTCCTTCCCTGGCACTGAGGTGCTTCGGTCATGCTGACAGCAGCAGATTTCTCTGTGGATTCTCCAGGGTGGTCCTGTCTGGGGTTCTGGAGGAGAAAAGCCCCCAGCAATCAGCTGGAGCTCTTGCTTGGCTTTCAGTTCTGGCAATTGAGGGCAGTACATAAGCCCCTCCTGGAGGGGGAAGCCAGTGCCCTTCAGTTACACGAGGTGCATGGTTTGTGTAAGACAAAACAGTCTATCCTTGTAACTTTGGGCTAAACTCATGTTCCCCTTGATTAATACCAGTGTAGTGAGGTCTGAGCTCAGGCCCCACCTGGGGCTGCTTTGTCACCTGTTTGTTTCACCCTGGTACAGGGTCCACAGGGAACGTGCTGTCGTTCAGCGAGGGCAGAGCCCACCAGGCAGTGCAGCAGAAGCCTGAGCAGTTCATGCTCTACAACCAGAGGCAGCTGACCAGGGTCTACCCGTCAGCCTATCGCATCGACTCCAGCAACTTCAACCCTGTTCCCTACTGGAACGTGGGCTGCCAGCTGGGTATGTGTGGCAGCCAGCCTGGCTTCCCACGCCCTGGGCATGTGCTAAGGAGTATTATCTTTAATGACACCTGACTTCTCTCCTTCAGTGGCCCTGAACTACCAGTCTGAGGGACGTGTGATGCAGTTAAATGAAGCGAAATTCAGGGTAAATGGCAACTGTGGTTACGTCCTCAAACCTCAGCAGATGTGCAAAGGTAATGTCCTGCTGTGCATCTGTCACTGTGACTCTCAGGCCTTTCACAGTGTCTTCATGCTGATTTTGGGAAGGCATAGGAAAGGAAAGTAAGAACAAATGTAGAATCTTTCATATTTCCATGAATTCATAGAAGAGAACTTCAAAATTAATAATGGCTGCCCCATACTCTTGTTACTTCTGACTGAACTTTGGCTATATATCTGCATCTTGGGGGGTGATGCTTATTCTGTGTGTCTTCCTTACCCTTCTCTTTTTTCCCATCTTTTAGGCACATTCAACCCCTACTCTGCTGATCCACTTCCTGCCAGTCCTAAAAAGCAGCTGATTCTGAAAATCATCAGTGGGCAGCAGCTCCCCAAGCCTCCTGACTCGATGCTGGGGGACCGAGGAGAGGTGAGAGACTGATCCCAACAGCTCCATGAGAGCTCCTGCAGTGACAGGGCAGCACGTGGCTCAAATAAACCTTCTCCTTATTGAAATACATCAGTACATTGCAGAGAATCTCAAGCTTTTGGTCCCAAGATACTGCATTTTCCCCCAGTCTGTGTCCTGCACATGATGTTTAAGAACCAGTTTGCTTTGTATTTTAAGGGTGACTTTACTTGTTTGGAAATCAGTCATAGCTGGTCATAGCTCTGGAAACTACAAACCATAACTCCGCTTGGACTTCATGAAACCATTTCCCATGATAGTCCTGCTGGAAAATTGATGTCAGTCAAAGGGTTTTGAATTCTCATATGAATTTCTTATGAATTGACCTTCACTTGTGTCATTGCTTTGCTTTTAAAATATTTTGTTTTTAAAAAATAGATCATAGATCCCTTTGTTGAGGTGGAAATCATTGGGTTGCCTGTTGACTGCTGTAAAGACCAGACCAGGGTGGTGGATGACAACGGTAAAATAATCTAAGTGATTGCTTCTTCTCAGAGTATAATATAAAGTAATTATAAATTATTCAGAGTCTGTTATTACTTTCTAAATTGCAAAGATTTTCATCTGATGAAATCAAATTATTGTGTTTTAACAAATTAATTCTGCTTTTTAGACAGAATTTCTGGTGTGGGGAGACAGCCAAGCTAGAGGTGAAGGGCAAGAGCTGTTCACCACATTGTCTTTCTCCTGGCTTGTTCTTAAATCTCCTTTCTGCAGAAGTTAAAATATCTCTATCTGTCTGTCTCAGCTCTGCAAGCCCCCATCTTGCCTTGCTGTCCCTGCCAGCTGCCCAGGCAGAACCATTTTGTTTCTAAAGCAGTGTAAGAGGCAAATCTGTCACACTGAGTGACTGACATGATGGAGGCCGAGAGTGCCCAGATCCAGCTGAGCAACAACAAGTGATGTGTTGTCCCTTGTGTTGCTGCTCTTGCTGTGCACCATGAACACTGAGGGTGGCCCTTGCTCTGGAGCTGTTTCCCACCCCTGGGGTGTTTGTTCCACAGGGTTCAATCCTGTCTGGGAGGAGACTCTCACCTTTACCATCCACATGCCCGAGATAGCCCTGGTGCGGTTCCTGGTCTGGGACCACGACCCCATCGGGAGGGACTTCGTGGGGCAGAGGACTGTGGCCTTCAGCAGCCTCGTGCCTGGTGAGTGCCATGGCTGGTCCTTGGCCTGGAAACCTGTGAAGAACAAACAGCCTGGGCCCAAAGAGGAGGTTACCAGCATGAGGTGGTGTGTGCTGGTATCTCTGGGAGCTCAGGGACGAGCCTGCACAGCTCTCCTGGTATCTCAGCGTGGGTTATTCACCAACAGCTGGAGGAGTTTGGTGTCTGTGCTTTGTGAAGTTACTGCTGGTGTCCTTTGTAACTTCAGTGCACTTTGTGCTGGGGTTTTAGAGAAACCTGTGAGAACATAAGTTTGGTAAAGGTGGCCTACTTTATTCACATCACTTTTATAGCCAGTCATTGCCAGGTGTGCATCACATGCAAACTGCTGGTTCTTTGGGATTATTTGTGTGCCAATATTCTGTTCCTGTTTCACCAGGCTATCGCCACGTGTATTTGGAAGGACTGACAGAAGCATCCATATTTGTTCACATAGTCATCAATGAGACCTATGGAAAGGTGGGTATAGCTGGAAACTTGCATCTTCTGATAAAAATGGATTTAAATACAGCACAGAACCTCACAGGGTCTGTGCTGGGGTGCCCAGGAGGCAGAAGGAGGAGGCTCAGAGTGTGGGGGAGATCAGCAAGGGAACCACAACACACCATTGCTCTGCTCTTGGTGCTCACGTACTCACAGGTGTTCCTCCTGTCAGCACCTCATAATTATCATATCTTCATGCAGGAAGTGCATTTCTTCAGTGTGTGGAACTGATTTTATTTTAGAAGTAAATCTTGAGAACTGTAGTCGTGCCAGAACATGGTATTTGACAAGCTATTTTTAGCAGCCAATTTAATCTAAATTAACCTAATTTAATTTCAGGGTCTAGTGCATACATTTTGCTTTTCTACTAATTTTGAAACATTTTTAAAATGAAAGTAAAAGCACTGCTTTTTTACTGCATTTTGCTTCAGCTGCCCTCCTGAGCTGGTTACAGGAGGTCACTGGAGATAAACAGCACAAAGAAATGAGGGCCATGTTAAACAGGGTGCTGAAGTAAAATGGCACTTTTGCAGTGATTTAAGAAACAAAGATAAACAGAAAAAACCTGCAGCCAAAAACCTGACCTCTGTGAGGGGTGTAGGTCACAGAGGTTGGCCCTCAGTCTTTGGCCCTTCTAGGGGAAGGATACACAGAATGTGGTGACAAACCCACAGTTGTGCAGCACCCAAGGAAATCTCAGAGGAACAAAGTAAAAAACAAACCACACAGAGAAAGTCCCCCATCTGAGATTTGGTGTATTGCAGATCCTCACTGAAATCCACTGCCCTTATCCTCCCTGACCCCCTTAGATCACTGAGAGGGCTCACAGCTCGGGTACATGTGCAGTGTGTACCCAGATGTGTGCCCCTCTGGGGGCACCTGTGCCATCACACCCAGCTTTGGTGATGGTTCACAGGGGTATCTTTGGCTGCTGCTCTTGGCTCACGTGCTCTTCAAAGGAGAAATGTGTTCCATAAAACCAGTAGGGAGCAGCTTCAGAGGGAAGGAGGGGGAGACCCACTGGAATTTGATCTCTCACTCTGCTCATCTGCTGCTTGTCTGATTGATGGGCAGTGATATTGTTGTTTCTAATGGGCTGAGTGCCTGTTTGCATCCATGTGAGTGGGGAGGTCTGGCCAATTGCTGGGACTAATAAATAGTTAGACTAATAAATAGTTTTAAATGCTTTGCTATGTATTAACCTTACTGGCTTGTGTAGCAGTCTTCAAAACATTAGCCAATGGATTTGCCTTTTTTTGCCTTTCAGTGGAGCCCTTTAATCCTCAACCCCAGTTACACAATATTGCACTTTCTAGGAGCCACCAAGGTAGAGCTCACGAGCATGTACTTTGCACTGCTGGGCACAGCTTTGCCAGTGGTTCCTAATGGCATGATCTGCAGCTGCCAAACTTGCATCCTTGTCCATGCAGGCTCTGAGACATCTGCATATTGCTTTGGTGAAGGCCATGCATATAAACCTCCATGCTGATGTGCAGCCTGTCACTGCAGTCACTTCTCACAGCCTTGTCAGCTCCCATCAGGGGACCTGGAGCAGCCCTGCTGTAACTGTGGCGGGCTGCCATCCTAGTGAGGAGAAACACAGACATGCATGAACCCATGGAGACTCAAGCTGAGGGCTCCTTGGGCAGAGTAGCTGTGAGTGGCTTGGTGTGGATTTTTGCTTTGCTGTGCTTTGATCTTTGTCTTCATCATTCCCCAACACTCTGGAAGCAGCTCTTTGCCTGGTGCCCATCACACACGCTGTGAGCTGACCCCAGGCCGTGGCTCTCCTGTCCTTTCAGAGCAAGCAGCTGCTGGGGCTGCGCGGGCTGTTCGGCAGGAGCGCCAGGCAGGGCTGTGCCGAGGGCGGCGGCCCCGGCGTGCGGAAGCGATCGCTGGGGGAGCGGCTGCTGCGGCGCACGGCCAGCGCCCCGGCCAAGGGCAGGAAGAAGAGCAAGATGGGCCTCCTGGAGGCTGCTGAGCTGAAGGACAGTGCCTCGGAGCCCACGGCCCTGCAGGACCAGGAGGGCGTCGTGCGGCGCCCCAGGCGCAGCCTGCAGGCACGGCCGGCCTCCATGCCCGTGGACAGGTACCTGCTGCTGGCACTGCCCTCCCCGGCCGAGGACACCGCCCAGGACAGCACCGGGAGGGATAACACAGCTGGTAAGATGCCTCCAAAATCACTCTGAAGTAGTAGTTGAAGTAGTCTGTTGAAAGGCTTAGCCCTTGTGCAATCATTTTATTCAACTCGAACAAGAGTTACTGTGCAAAATTGCCTGGGCTGAAGGTTGTAGGATTGTATCAGCTCCTCAAGTCAGTGCCACCCTGGAGAGCTGTCAGCTCTGCACACCTGGCAGATGAATTGCAGTCATTCCTGGAAGTGCTCTTAAAGCACACTTGCCAAATTTCTTTTTGTAATTTAAGGACCAACCTTCCATTGCACTTCATCAGTGTCTGGTCTCCTGTTCTCCATTTACTTGTGGAGACAGAGCTGCTGGCAGGGTGAGGTCCCTCTCCCCATTCTCAAGGAGGAAGAACAGCACATGGTTTTGGTAATGGTGTGCCTAAAGACTTTCAAATAGATGTAAAAGGGGTAAAAGCAGGTCAAACTTTGTATCCAACAGGCTTGATGTTTGACACTCAGCCTAGGTTATGGCATTTGATCAACCTATGTGGAAAGCATGGGTTAGGACAGAATCTTGGCCTTATGTAATTGATGCACAATACAATTTCATTCTTTACACAGCTGTTTTCTAAGTGTGTTCAGCAGTAACAGTCCTGCTTTTCAAATCCAGTTATTCTCATGACCACAGCCAAGTCTGTGTGTTGGACCTGCCTAATATTTGATGTACTGGAATACTTAAGTGGTCTAAGGAGCTTTGAGTACAGTGACAGTGATGTGTTAGACGTGCTGTCACCACCCTGAGATAGTCCCTAGTTTGGGGTGTCAGTGCTGTTTTTTGGGACTGGTTTTGGTTTGTTTGGGAAGGGTGAGTGCACTTCCAGAGGCTGTCCCCAGACCCTCAGCTTTGAGGGATAGTCCTGGGGCAGCACAGCCAGCAGCACCCTCTCTCTGCCCTGGGGGGAGGCAGAGGGGGCACCCTGAGAGCCTCTCTCAGCCAGGGGGTGACAGAAATGCTGCTCTGCTCCAAATCACATCAGCAACAGAGCAGCCACTTCCAGCACCTGCAGGAGCCACTGCAATAACTACCTGGCACAGATAAGGACATGTTGATAAGCCACCTTTCTGCTACTGGCCCCACATTAGGGCTTTGAAGGAGCAGCTGATCTGCACAGCACTTGTTAAAGAAGTTCCTTAGGAGAAACAATGAGCAAAGTCACCCAGGGCTTTTTCTACCACCACAAGAAGAAACTGTAGGCAGGAAAAAGAATGTTCCTAGTAAAGGAAGATAACACTGAAATGCTGTGTTTTAAATTAAAAGATCCTCCAGATAAGCCTGTGAAGATGATACAGCTCAGCCATTCCCTGCAACAGATGTAATAATTTCTTAGGTATCTCTTCCTAAAGTTGTTACAAAGGCAGGAGACACTTCCACACTTTCTGGAGGTCACAGGTACTCCCTTCCAGTAAAATAACATTTGTAGAAAGCACAGGCCCTGTGAGATGATTTAAAAAGCTGTCCCTTCTAGCTGTGAGGGGTGGATCCTTCCCCTTGGAGTCTGTAAGGCTTGTTCATAACCTTGTGGAAGAGACTGTCCCACAGAGACCTCTCTTGCTAAAATGCTGTGGCTGAGCTTTTCTCTGCTGCTTCACAGGATTTATGCCAAGGGGACAGTGTGCTATCCATTTTCTCCTACACTCTTTACAGAAAAGATAAATCTGCAAATCAAAGAAATGTGCATCTCTTCCATCCTTGTGTGGGAGCACTGGAAAGCGTGGGTGGTTTTCAGATTTTGGGGATGGGCATTAGTGCCACATTCATTAGAGGCAGTTCCTGCTCCATCAAGGGGGCTCAGTCACTGTTGGTGGGTGCTCAGGGCTCCCCTGGCTGCTTCCAAGCCTGCTTGATTTGCAGCATTAAACCCAGTATATATTAAACCAAGCTTACTCCTATAGTCCCTGCTTAATTAAGTCTCTAAAGGAATGAGTTATGGAGCTCAGATTTGGCATATAAAGACAAGTAGGAGGATTTGGTGGAGAAAACACCTAATGTGTGTTTTTCAAGAATTCAGCCCCTTGCTCCTGTGAATGCAGCATGCTGGTGGAAGACCAAAATGAAATCCTTTATTTGTAACACTCTGCGATAACCACATGTCTGGAGTCCATCTACTTGATGCTTTTTACTCAGCTTGAAGCATGCCTCTTATTTCCAAGTGTTGTGTGTTTTAACAGAGCTGTTTTGTTCTGTCTTTATTGCCACGCTTCTTTGTAGTACAAATCTGACTAGGAACACAGCTGAAGGTAATGCCACCTGCAAGCCATGACATGGTACCTCATCAACATTACTACAACAAATATTACATCACCTGCTTGATGTAATAGACATTCCAAGGAAGTTTCAATGAAGTGCCTGCAGTTGTATTTTTCCATTTATTTGTGTCACTCAGATAATTTGCACTAAACCTGCACAACCCCATGATTAAGTTCTGTCACAACTGTGCCTAATTTTGCGTTCTCCATTTGTCTGTCTGAGGACAAAAGAGTTGTTGATAGACAGAACCGAGTCCTGTATGCAACTAATATGTCTCTTATTCAATTTAGCCAACAGTGATGACAACACAAATGAGAAGGAAACGAAAGAATCTGTTTTTCCGTGTTTGGAGCAAACAGCAAATACTTCGAATTTGGGATCTCAGTTCAAGAGGGAGAATGACCAGAAGGATTCTACAGCTGAGTCTTTGGTACCACCTCGACAGGAGCAACCTGAACACTTAGTTTTTGCAAGTGGTGTAGCTGAAACAAATCACCTCACAGACTGTCAGGAAAACAACCTTTCTGGTGAAACTGTCCCACCAGCGCAGGACTCTGACTCTGAACTTTCCACAGAGAAACCACACAACAAAAGCTGTGCTGACAATAAAAAGGAAGCTGACACAAAGGGGTCCAAGGAGGGCAAAGTCAGACTAGTGGGGACTTCTCTTTCTCAAGAAGCAGAGGTGGAGAATCACAAATGTGACATCATCAAGAAGAGCACTGTGGCAGCTCTTTGTGTGACTGGCAGTTCCTCTCCCAGCTGCTCCCACAGCCCTGACCTGCACTCCACACTGGCCCTGCAGGACAGTGACATCTCTCGCCTCATTGAGGAGGTTTCCCTGGCGACTGAGAGCGAGCTGGACAGTGCTGTGTCTGCTCTCATTGGGCAGGGGGATGCCACAGGGGACCAGACCCTCCTGACTGCCCCCTCGAGCCTCCATGGCAGCAGCAGCAGCAACCAGACCTTCAGTGTGGTGGCTTCACACCCCCAGGGCGTCACTGGCCGTCTGAGCAGCCCCTGTGAGCACAACTTCACTCCCCCAAAATCCACCAAATCCCCTTTATTCTCCACTCCAGACACAACCGTGTTCTCCAACCCCGAGACTGCAGAGTATTCCATGTACACAGTTACCAAGGGGGCAGCTCCAGCTCCTGAATGTGAGGCCCACAGGGAGTTAGTTGGCAAGAAAAAATTAAATAGTCTAGAAAGCAACTTGCCTGGGTCTCCGTGTTGTCCACCTCTCTCTTTGCTAAATGCAAATCCCAGAAGAAATTGCGGAAAGAAATCTGGACCAAGCTGGGAAGGCCCTGAGTCTGCCAGTTCTTTTGCTTCCAGTAACCTCATCTTTGAGGAGATGCTGGTGGACCCTCTCCCTGGGGAGCACTCGGATAGCAGCAGCCTCGTGGAGGTCGATGGGGACTGCCAGGATGTCCTGGTAACTGCCTGTGAGTACAGGAGGGAGGACATGAGCCAGTTGGCTTCTCCTCTGAGGCTGAGGCAGACGCCGGGCACGGGGCAGGGTGGTGAGAGCAGCTCTGGGAGCAGCGTGGCCACTGGGCTCGGTGCGGCTTCCCGGGGCTGCTCGGACCCCTTCAGGACTGCTGGGGGTCAGCTCCCCTTTCCCGTGTGTGACAGTGCTGGGGCTTTGTGCCACCATCGCCCAGAGAGGCAGACAGATGTGCCGTGTGCCCCCGAGAGGCGCCAGCCCAGCACGGCCCCCACAGTGGCCCGCAGTGCCCTGCCCTTCCTGCCCCACACGACCCTCCCGCCGGGCAGCCCCTGCAAGTCCAAGAGCCTGGGGGACCTCACGTCGGAGGACATCTGCTGCACCTTCGAGAGCAAGTACCAGTACATCAGCAGGAGCTTCGTGCCGGCGGGGCTGGCGGGCACACGGAGCCTGGCACCGGCCGACGCGCTCACCGAGCGGCTGCGGCGCCTGCTGTGCCCGGAGCAGGAGGAGCTGCCCCCCGTGCCCTGCCCTGTGCCCTGTTCTGTGCCCTGCCCCACGCCCTGCCCCGTACTGTGCCCCATGCACGTGGATGACCCCGATGCCGGTGCCCAGGGCCTGGTGCGCAAGCTGTCCTCGCGCAGCCAGAGCCGCGTGCGCAACATCGCCAGCCGTGCCCGCGAGCGGCACGAGGCCGGCAGGCTGAGGGGCCCCGCCGCCGGCGTGGTGCTGAGGAACAAGCCCGTGGCACCCCCCGGCATGGCCAACAGGCACTCCACCGGCTCCTACATCGCCAGCTGCCTGGGCAGCCTCCCCGTGGAGGGCCGCGGTGCCCCGGAGGGCTCGTGCTCTGCCCTGCACCGCGGCTGCGGCGACCGCCTGCGCCCGCACGGCACCCAGCATGGCACCCAGGACCAGCCCGAGGTGTACTTCCTGCTCCGCCTGTAGGGCTGCACCCTCGGGGTGTGTGGAGTGTCCCTCTGGAATGGAGGGCTGGCAGTGCAAAACTCTGTTTGAGGGGTTAAATTACCCAGAAACACAATTTCATGCTGCTGATCCAGCCCTGGTTTAACGTGCCCCTTCCTACCAGGGCTGATGGGAACGGGCACCACATTCCATGGATGCAGCCCCGGTTTAACGTGCCCCTTCCTGCCAAGGCTGATTGAAATGGGCACCACATCCCATCCGTGTGGATGTGCTGCCGTGCTCCAGGAACGGTGCAGTTTGGGGCTGTGCATGCAGTGGGCATTGCTGGCATTGTGTCTGTAATGCCATGGCATTGTTTTCCTCATGTCTTGTCCTCCTGGCTGGAAAAACACTCTCAGTGGTTGCTTTTGGGCCCCTGTGCAGGTTCTCAGAGCTCTGTGGTGCCAGGGACGGGGGCTGGCTCTGGGGTTGGTGCTGGGCTGGGGCTCACTGTGCCCCACAGGCAGTGCCCCTGCGCTGGCATCACTCATTCCTACTTGGCACTACTGATTTTATCTTTGTCCATGTATGAGCTGTGGTTCTACAGCAAATGATTTGTAAAGTTAAGGTTAGTCCCAGCCTGTGAGTCACGTAGATGTGTCTTTGCCTGCTCTGTGGGGCTCTGTGACAACAGTTGTCTTCCTTTTTGGTCACTGTGTTGAATGCTGATTGTGGGACAGAGTGGAATGCAGGAGTAACTCTGAATTTATGAATCAAAACACTGAATTTCTGCATATTTTGTTACGTATTTTTGCTGTTGGATGTGTGTGTAGCTTCAGTGCAGTAGCAGATCCATTCTCTGTACATTTGTAATTTTATTGCTGAATTGTCAGTGGGATGTTTGAGGCTGACGTTGTAGAGGGACTATTTTGACTGTTCACTTTTTTCTATGAAGGCTGAAAGTGAATTGGGTGAAGGAATCTCAAACACCTGGAGCTTCCCTGTGGGGAACAACATAGCTTTATTTTGGTTTGAAGATATTCTTTGCCTTTGCTGTAAGTTTTTCTGGTATGTAAAAGACATACCTTTTACCTCTTTTTTTTGTAATGCAGAGTATTATTATTCTTGAAAATGTCATTAAAATAGATTTTTAAGCACTTGTTGACATGTTTTCTGAAACTGTAGCAAATGGATTTATGCTTTAACCAGCAGTAGTTGGTGACTGCAGACATCTGTCCTGGCAGGGACTTGCAGTAAGGGTTCAGAAAGGGAAGAATTCACTTGTTGCATGTGATGGTTCTTAGCTGGAGATTGGCAGCCGAGCTCTTGTCTGCTTTTTGGGTCAGAAGCCACATCTGAGTAGGTCTGACTGTTCCATTCAGGGGCTCTCACAACTGGCTGTTTTATCACCTGGGAGAGAACAGTGGATTTTCTTAAATACAAAACATTTTTCCTTGAAGGAGCAGAACCAGATACTGGATGAATCCCTTGAGCTTTGGACCTGGATTTCTATCTCAGCACCTGTGATGATGCAGTTTGGAAGGTGTGGCTGTGCAAGGGCCTGGTAAATAAGCACATGATAAGATCTCAGTCTCAGGAGGTGAAGAAACTGGAAGGCTGTTGCTAGTTCTAGTTGGAATTAATTTAGAAGCATTGTGTGGTGCTTGCAGGAGGTCAGAGTAGATTGTTGTGGTGGTGTTTTACCACTTAATGTCTTACAGTGTCCCCTTAATTCCAGATGGGGACAGTGGAGTTTGGCTGGACAAACAGGGCAGGGTTCCTGCAGTGCAGGCTCCAGCCAAAGGAGTATTTGGGGTTTCTTTATCCCTGTCTCACTGAAATTCAGATCACAGTTGGTTTGCACAAGGGGTTTTTGGTGCTGTGGCATTGGGATGTGCCAGGACCTTCTCCCCTCTCGGTGCTGGGGGCTCTGAGCCTGGAGGGACTCGAGTCAGAGCGTTCAGGGGACTCCAAGGGCTGTTCAAAGGTCCTGTGCAGACCAGAATCAAACATGGTGTGTGAAGTGTTTGAACAGGAGAGGGGGCTAAGCCAAAGCCAGAGACATTGTCTCCTGCTTCTGTACTCACAGAGAAGAAAGAAGATTAGTTGTAAATAACAAGTACTAAAAAGTCAACAGTGTTTTTGTACCTGTAATAGATATGGATTAAATTTAGTATTTTCTATTAAAGCAAGTGCCCCAGGGGTCTCCAAGATACCCCTCTGACCATCTGTCTCTCAATTTGCTAGAAATGGAGAGCTTTGAGGCTGAAAGGAAGAGCCTGAGGTGGCCCAGAGGAGCTGAGTCTGTGCTGCCCTTGCACAACAGGCAGGTGAAGATTCAGGGGGCAGTTCTGTGCCTGCTGGTAAAGGTGTGTTTGGGTGTTCACAGCACTGGGAACTGGTCTGGAACTGTTCAAGCAAAGCTGCTTGAAACTCAGCATTTCAGTGTCTCTTCCAGATAAGAGTCTGTATAAACAGTGATTTCTCCTTTGCTTAAAGCTCTCCAGATTGCCCTGAATCTGGAACCTACAAACAGTAGAAATGTAGGACAAGACCAAAAGATAGAACAAAGTTCAATACACCATTTTTCTGGTAAACTTGCACTTTTCTGTGTGCTAAGAGGCAGGTCAAGGTGGATTGGAGGTGGGCAGGCACTCTGCAGTGGAGTCACTTGGTGTAAATCCATTATTTTATGAGAGATTTACTGCATTCTGTACCAGGTTAGATTCTCAATTCCAGTGGATTTCATGTATTTTCAAGATTTCTATTATAATTTCGTATATCAATAGATCATCTTTCTTCAGTTTTTAGTTCAAATGAACACACTTCATTCTCTTTCATGGAATGGAAGGGACATAAACAAATGTTCCTGCTGCTCCAGTGGGGATGTTCCTGTTGAGAGAATGTCCTGGGACACCTGAACCTCCTGCTGATGCTCCTGTTCCAGAGGGAGATGTGCTGTCCTTCCTGGTGAGTGTTGGTGCCACAGCCCAGGACTGGGGTGATGCTGTGGGTCAGGGTGTCTGTGACAGAGCTGGGGGGGGGACACTGTGGGTCAGGGTGTCTGTGCCAGGGCTGGGGGGTGACACTGTGGGTCAGGGTGTCTGTGCCAGGGCTGGGGGGTGACACTGTGGGTCAGGGTGTCTGTGCCAGGGCTGGGTGAGGTGCCAGGGCTGCCCCAGCCCCAGCTGAGGTGCCCCATGAGCAGTGCTGAGAATCCACGCTGGGCAGCAACAGGAGTGGGGAGTTTGGAAAGCTGAGGTTGTTCCTTCCCCAGCCTGGATCACAACCTGAGGGGCTCTGGAGTCAGAAATAAAGCCCTTTCCGAGGTGTGACCACCTGGAGTTGGATTACAGGGAGCACTGGGCAGTGCCAGGGGTTCAGACATGAGGGGAGAACAGAGCAGCAATCTGAGTTCAGACATTTATAAAGCCATTTGTTTCTTAGTCCTTTCCCAAAATGAAATAAATCCTGTATGAACAAGGCTGCAGCTTGCTGAAATTCCATCCAGTGAAGGCTGTTGAGGTGCAGAGTCTGCCCCAAAGACAACAAGCAGTTTCTGCCCAGTAGAGGGGTCAGCAGGCCTGGGGTGCTCTGCTAACCTGTGCAAGACAGTGTAAATTAAGCTGGTCAAGAATCTGCAGAGAAAGAGGTAAGAGCAGCAAAATTGAGATTGGAATATTACTGTAAAGAAATTACATATTTTGTAATTCAGAAGCAGAAAGAGTCTCTGGTTACCTTTACAGGATTGTTTACTGGAGTAGCTGCTGCCCCTGCTCTCAGCAGGTGGGAGGGATCCATCCCACACTCCTCACTCCTGGCACAGGAGCTCTGGGGCTTTGCTCAGAGGGCTTTCTTCAGGAGTTTCCCATTCTCCTCTTAAGTAAGATGAGGTTATACAAGAAAAGAACTTTTCATGGAAGAACACCCATAATTTCCCGAGGAGCAGGTTGGGTCAGTTCTGTCCTTGGACTGATCCTCATTTGGATTTGTTTTGATAAGATTTTGATGCTGTTCCTGTTGGCAAGAGGGAAAACAACGTGCAAGCCCCTCAGTCCCACGTGCCACAGCGAGGCAAAGTGATTTCACTGCTCACAGATCTGCTTAGGCATGCAGGGGGAGAAAGAAATTGAATTTCTAGCAGAGATTATCTTCTAAAGTCCTGTGTTGACTGAGATAGAAGGAAATGAAAATGAGCAGTGCCTGGCTGGCCTAGTTGAGGTGGAATGTTGTGTGTGTAGAAAGTCATGGAAGTGGAAATGTCTTCAGTGAGTGAATTCAGTCTCTGGAGGGTTTGCCCCTGAGCTGCAGGTGGAGTCACGTGGATCTCATGCCTGCCCTTGTGCTTTGGCTCTGTGTGTGTGCAGTGGAGTCACAGGAAGGGAATGGGGAAAAGGCAGTTGGAGATTCTGAATGCCCTGAATTTTCACTGGTTGCTTGGCTGAGCATTTGCAAATAAAGTTAAATCCCATTTTTCCTGGTGGATGCATTTCAAAGCAAAGTGAGCTTCCATTTCAGACTCTGTAATGACATGGAAATAATTCCTTCATGTTCCAACCAGGGAGATGTTCTCCAGACTGAGGGACTCTGATCTCATCTGGCATGCAGGGAAGGAGCCGTGTACAAAATCACTCCATGGGTGGAACTCTGGTGTCCAACAGCCCAAAACTCTGAGTCTGGGTGAGCACAGGGGTCTGGGACACCTGCACCCACGAGAGGGGGCTGGGGCATCCTTGGGGTTGTGCCACCAAGGGCACCTTGCTGGTTCCACTCCAAAAGAGAGGAGAAGGTTCCAGGAGAAACGCCCAGCTGGGATCAAACATTCCTGCAGCTTTGCTGGGCTTTGTTGTCCCTGTCAGGGCCAGTCCTGGGGACAGAGCCCTGAATTAGATCCACTCCATGGCCTCTGTGTGACAGTGATTTCCCTGGAGCTCTTTGTTCCCAGTCCATGTGCTGTTCTGTAATGGCATTAGTTGGATGGTTAATTAAAGTACATCTGGATAGAGACTCACATTTGTCAGTGGAGTCAGACAGTATTTATGTGATCCCATTTTAAGGAGTAATAGTCTTAAGGAAGCACATTTTTAAGAGAGACAGATGTCTTGAAGAAGATGATTAATTCATGCTTAGTTTTCAAACACTCATTTAAGTTACAGGCTCTTTAAAGTGGATTCTTCAATTTAGTGCTTCACATCTTAAACATTTATAGTCAAAATCTCATTTCAGTTCAAGATGTATTTGTCAAAAGTGATACTTTTAAATTCAGTGGAGTTCTGCAAACGAGCCCTGCTGAGAGAACAGACTGGGGGAGCTGCAGAGGCTGCAGGGAATGTTAACTGGGCTTTCTTATTTCCAACACTACCAGGAATTTTTTCAGTCAAATGAAAATTCAGTTTCATCTGAGTGGATCCTCTTGCAGGGCAGAGTTCAGCAGGATGAGGGGGCACAATGGAGTGCTAAATGTGGGTTAAGTTAGTGCAGATTTGGGGTGTAGCTGAAGTCAGGGCTTGGAGCAACCTGGGCTGGTGGGAGGTGTCCCTGCCCAGGGCAGGGATGGGATGAGATGGCCTTTGAGGTCCTTCCAGCCCAAACAACTCAGATTCTGTGATGACTCCAGGATTCTTGATCCTGGATCATCCTTGGCATTTCCTGTGCAGGCTCAGCCCCCCTGGCTGTGGTGGCTCCAGGCTCTGCATGCCTGGGGTGTGGAAGGGGACTCTGCTTGGTTGGGTGCTCTCTGCAGTTAATCACTGGGAGTTCAAGCTGCTGCTGCAGTGCTGGAACACCAGAGATGGGGCCCTGCTGCACTGGGATCCTTCCCCAGCCAAACAGGGTGGGACAAAACTGGATTTCATCTTTCTGGGTTTCCCTGCAGCCAGGATGTGCTTTTATGAGATAGACCAAGATTTACTAATCAATATAGTTTTTAATTGGAGAGATAAATCCTCAGCAGCCCCTTTGGCTCTGGTCTGCACTCAGTGCCCACACCAGGCTCTGAGCCAGCCCTGCAGCAGGAATGCTGCTGGATGTGACAGCAGGAGCCAGAGGAAAGGGCTGAGCCACACATGGCCAGGCATTGGCTCTTTGATTGCCTTGCTGAAAAGCCTTTTTTTATTTTTTTTACTCAAAAGCTGTGTTTCTTTTGCCAGTAACTCAGGTTCATCCATGGCAGGGGCTGCAGGCCCTGCCCTGCTGTGGGTCTGGGCTGGGGTGGGCAGAGGGGTTGGCTCCAGAGCCACATGGAAAGCTCCTCTCTCTGCCCTGGCTTTGGCAGCACCTCCTGCTGCCCATGAAGGAGCTGCCAGAGGGGCTGGGCCAGGGTGGCCCAAAGCTGCTCTGAGCAGGTACTGACCCTGAGACGTTTCTGAGCTCTGTAATGATGGGAGTGAGGCCAAACTGAGGGGTTGGTCACACACAGCAGGTGTGTTGTCACTGCTCTTACAGTGGCAGAACGGGGACAGCGATGGCAGCTCTGGGGAGCTGAGCCATGGAAGCCTTGCCAGGCTCCCTCAGTGCAGAGCCTGCAGCTGCTGAGTGGGTCTGGGGGCATTTGGTGTTAAAATGGGGTTAGAATTAGTCAAACCATTACTTTTTGATTGATGGATAAGACTGAAATAGGATATCCAGTTTGGATTTCCCAGTTACTTTTCCAGAGGCCTCTGCTCTGCAGAAGGAGCAGGAGCACAACCCCTTTAGCACCTCCCAGTTTTCACCCCCAGCACAACACAGTGTAAACCTTCTGCTTTTGTTGAGGAGACCATTCAGGCAGCTCTTCTCTTGCCCAGCAACTTTCCTTCAACCTCTTAGATGTAACAGGATAAACAACAATGGAATATTATTAGGGATTTATGTTTATCCCTTGAAGTTTCTCTAGCATTTGTTAGTTTTTTCATACCACTCCTTTCAGGAACTTATTCCAACTACACCAGGAGTGATTTTTATGGCAAGTGATCAGGTTAATTTTTGGGAAAAAAAGGTTAAATTAATACCTTCTTACAGACTTTCCTTCCAGGCCATTTCCCAGCAATGCTCTTTGCCCCTCCGTGTCCCTCTGTGGGGATCCAAGATGTGGATGACTTTGATCTGTGCAGACCACAACAAACCACCTTTGTGTTGAGCAGAGACACAAGATTTTCACCCCCTCCACACCAGAACAAACCCTGGCTGCTCTCAGATACTCAGTGATCTGAGTTCTCAGTCCTTATTAGCAGATCTTCTCTTCATCCCTCACACTCAGCTTCAGATTTCTCCAGAATCCTTCCCCATGTGTGAGACAGGGTGATTTCTATGCAGGGGCTGTGCCTTGAACAGATGGATCTGGCAGCAATGCCATGTTCTCCCACCAAAACTGACAGGAGAATAAGTGGAGATCTTGTTAAACTTGGCTGTGTTACCCTGAGTGCTTGTTTACTAATATTTCACAGCAAGGCAGATTGGCTGACAGGGCTTTGCTCACCAGCCACTCAATGCACTGGCAGCTGCTTTTCCTTAACCTTAGAGAAATGAAGCTTAAAGAAATAAGGAAGAAAAGAGAAGCTGAGATTGTTGGAGCCCTTGCCAACTCCAACCCAGAACGTGATGAGGAAGCTCAGGAGCTGAGGGAGCCCAGGCAGCTCTTCAGCCACTGAACTACCCAGAGTTGCACAGCAAAGTTTGGTTTGGTTTTGGAAATCTCTCCAGCAGTGTGGGGCAGAACTGGGGCTCTGAAACCTCTGGGGATCTGGGGTGGGTTGGTTGGGGCTGGTTGGTTTATTGGGGTTTTTTGTTTGAATCAGAGACTTTGTTCTTTGCCCTTTCAAATGAAAACAAACCGTGCTCTGTGTTGGGTGAGCTGTGGGTGGCTCTGCAGGTGTTGTGCCCTCTGTGACAGCCTCACCTGCAGCTCTCAGAGCAGGGCAGGAGCTCTGCAGGTGCAGCTGCAGCTCCTCACAGTCCTGCTGCCTCTTCTGGCCCCTTGTCAGAGCTTTTTGCTGTCAGGAAACTGGATCAAAGAATCAGAGTGGCATTTGAAAACAAAGGAAGCTCCTGAAGGCCCCTCTCCCACAGCCCCTGCTCTGAACAGGTAAAACAAAGGTGAGAGGACAGAAACTGAGGAGGTGGGAAAAATCTTATTTGTCATATATATTTGAATCTGTGAACTGCTGGCTGGGGATAGAAAAATCTGTAGCATCTGACTTCCCATGATTAATTATCACCATTGTGACAGGACTGCAGTGAGTCCTGTTTGAAGGCAAGAGCTCTGATGGATCAGCACAGGGAACTGACTTTCTTAAGGATTCCTTCATCTTGAGCTAATTATTTTCCTAAGTGTGCTACACACAGTCCTGCTTTTGTTTTGTTAGCTGATCAACAACTTACTGTCATCCTTGGTTCCCTACACTCACATTCACTTCCTCAGCATCTGCTTGGGGCTTGCAGTGTGTTTACTCTTGGGCTGTGGCAGCAGAGAGAAGTGCTTGGGGTTTTATTGCTTTAGTTCAAAGTGAGAGCTCAGTTCCAGCCCTGTTTGTGGAACAGGAGGCAGTGCCTGAGGATCTGTGCACTCAGGGATCTCAGTGGCCAGGGCAGGTCCCTGAGGGAGCTGAGCTGAGCTGATCTCCAGCAGACCTGGCATCCTTTTGTGCAGGGAAGCAGACTGAATGTTTCCTGGGTGTGGAGCAAGTTATTCTGTGAAACAGCAGTAGAATGTCTCCTGTAAGCTGAGTCCATGGAGGATCCTCCTCCTCGTCCTTACCTTGTCCTGGCTCACTCACAGACTGTGCATCCCTGGGAATGCCCCTTTCCCTGTGCCAGCCAGGAAATGGGTGATTCTGTAGCAAAATGTGTTTTGCTGAACCATAAACCCCCCAAAATGTGCAAGTCTGACTTGTATGTACAGAGATTGTTCCCAGCCCTGTGTGTGGCTGCAACCCTGACCCACTGGAGGGAGGAAGGATCAGCCCCTGTGTGCAAGGAGGGGCTGGGGGAAATGCATTCCTGGCAAGGAATAGCCATGAACTTGTGATGCAAGGACCTGTCACATATCAAGAGACACAAATAACAAATAGGATGAATATGGATGAATTTCAGTAGGACTTCTGAAGTTGTCTGGAAATGATCCCCAGTCCTGCTGCAGTTCTGGGAGATTTCAGCCCACACAACCATCATCTTGTTCAGAGAATTGTTACACATCAAGCTGGAGTAGCTACAGGGGAATTGGTTGATTTCCTCTGTATTATACAGAAGGCTGAGTTTTATGACAGGAGAGGAAATGGCAGGACTAAATAAATGACTAATTCCTTGTAGCAGAAGTGCTGGTGCCATTAAACAAGTTAATGAATGACAACTGTTTAGACAGACTTGAGCCACCCTTAATCTTATAAACATTTTAATGGCAGAGGGGAGGGTTTATGAATGCTTTTCTATCAAGCCAAGGAACCATGGGCAGTACCTGGGAGTCAGCTGGGACACTGGACTGGAGGTGGGGTTTGTTACACCCATGTGGTGCTCCTGCCCTGCCTCTTCTCTGGGGGCACTCTGCCTCCCTGCAGTCTGGTCCCAGGTCACCTCTGCTGTTTGACATAGTTACTAAACCTTTATTTTTGTACTTTGAGGTATTTCAAACCTTGTCCTGCCTCAGTGTGGGACTCGAGTGTCCCGTCCTTGCTGGGAAGACCCAAACTGTGTGAGGAACCGTTCCCACCTGTCCCCAGGGGTGGCCAGGTGTGGGATGGTGCTGTCTCTCTCCCCCTGGGGCCAGTCCTGTGTCCTCTCCTGCAGGGCAGGAGCCAATGCCAGGGCAGCAGGTGGAGCAGCTGTTCCCATGGAACACCAGGCACTGGTGGGGTTGGGCTGTCGAGGAGCCTTCAGGGCCATTTCTGTCCCCCAGAGTGTGAAGTGTCCAACAGTTCTGCTCACACTGTCACAGCCCTTCTCCTGCAGAGCCTCCCCCAGGGCCAAGCACAGCTGCTGCTCAGACTGCTCCGTGTCCCTCCACCTGCCTGTGCCCTGCTCAGCTCCCTCTCCTCCCCTGCCCACAGAGCCCCCTCCCCAAATCGGGTGTACCACCCCTGGGGCACCAGCAGTGCTCCAGAACACCCTGCCCTGCCTGCTGATTCCAGGCTTTATGTGCTCCCAGAATGGTTAAGATCAGATGAGCAGCCTCACAATGGATTGAGGACAGAAAAATGTCCTGTTTTTTTCCGCACACCTGCATCATTGCTGTGTGCGGAATGCAGCCACAATGCTGCAGGTGTGGCTGGGGAGCAGCCATGGGGTCAGGATGCATCGATGCCAAAGTGTGCAGAGGGATCCCTCAGCATCAGGCTGGTTGGGAAAACCAGAACACAAGATGGGAAAGAGATTTAATAAGGCAGGAAATGCTCTGGCTTTGTTTTGTTTTTCTGGAGCAGCTGCTGGTGGTGAGGGGGATGCACACAAAGCTGTGTGACCACAGAGGGAGAGGGTGGAGCGAGGGCAGTGCAGAGACAGGGGGAGCTTTTATTCCATGTCACTGCTTGTGCTGGGACGTGCTCTGGTTGGTATTTAAGATAATCTGTGTGTGAGGGAGGATGGACAGACATGGCAAAGGCTCTCATTTTGGGAGTGCTCCAGCTGGATCTGCCTTCCCTCTGCAGTGCTCTGGGACTGTGACCTTGGTGACTGTGCATCAGTGGCTGGGTTTGTCACCGAGCTGGCATGTGACAGCTGGTTCTGGCTGTGCTGTGCCCCTGGCACTGAGCAGGGCAGGAGGAACCACCCCCGGGGGATGATGCTCTGCCTGTCTGGCAGCAGCATTAACGAGGCTCCCAAAGCACTGAAACTAATGGATATGCAAATGGGAACAAACATCAGCTACTGGGGGATGTCCTGTTTGGGGAAAGGCACTCCCATAGTTTAAGATCTGTAATTGGTTTAAGATCTATGTTGTTGTGCAGATATTTTTCCCACAAGAGGAAACATGCTGATGGACTTCAATGCTAACATGAATTACAGGAGACTCCTTGATAGTTGTTCATATTGGCAGTGGAGAGTCAAAGAGGCTCGTTGTGTTTCTGGTATCTCCTTCAATGAACTTGGAATCAATTGTAGCAGCAAATTAGGAAACAGCTCTAATTATGCTGAAAAATCAATGTTGAGAGGATTAAGTCGACCAGGAAGTAGCTGAGCAGTGTAAGGGCACAAGGCAAAATAACCTGGCCAGGGCAGCAGCACAGAGGGCAAGGATGGACATGAGTGGGTTTGCTGGGGGGGCCCTGGGGGGACTGCAGGGGAATGAGCAGCTGACCCAGTTCCACACACTGTTTGGTTCCAAGGGGGTGTTGGGAGAGGCTGAAGGGGCAGTGGTGCCCCTGCGGTGGCTGGCAGGAGCCTGCTCTGTCCCAGAGGTTCCTCTGCCCCTTGTGCTGAGCCAGGAGGGCCCCTGTGCCCCTGGGGCACAGCCCAGAGTCCTGCAGAGACCACAAACCTCCAGCCCAGCGTGAGGCAGGTCCTGCTCCATCCACATCCCTTCCTTGCCTTCCTGCTCCTCCCTCCCCTGAGCTGCCTCTCCCTCCTGTGTCTGAGGGGGGTGTTGCCCTGGCCTGGCAGTGCCAGCTGTGGGTGCCCCTCCTGCAGCCCTGCTGTCCCCCCACCTGTCACAACAAACTGCTCCCATGCATGTGGAAAAGAACCAGGAAAACGTGCCCCAGTGTGGATTCAGGAGCAAGACAGTGCAAGAGGATCATTCCAACAAAGGGACCGTTTCCTATTTACCTTTTTAATTTGAAATATTCAGAACAGTTTGAGAGTTTTGATGTGTGATGAACCCCTGACCTGTTTTCTCCCAAGCTGCAGTTGTACAGCCTTGGCTTAGCAATATATTGCCAGCTGGAATGGGGCAAAGTAAATCCACAGGCATTATATAACTTGAATTGGTTTATACAAGGAGAAGGGGGTATAATATCTTAAGCCTTTTAAATAAGGGATAAGTGCAATACTGGGAATTTGTTAATATTATCCCAGGCTAAATTCTAAAGTGCATTTCCAGGTGCAGCACTTGAAGGTGGGGCAGGTTGTTGGGTGGATCCTTTGCCTCCCTGGGGCTGGAGGTGTCAGTGGTGGGATGCCCATCCCTGCTGCCCTGGGTGTTGCTGGTGCTGCTGTGAGGAGCTCGGTGGGTACACCCAGATGGGTGGGCAGAGCTCCTCCTCCACCAGGAAAGGCAGGAAAGAATGTGTTTTCCAGAATGAATAGAAACAGTTGTGGTTTAAAGCCCAGGCTCTCCTGACATGTGGAGGAAAGTCAGCCAAGGGCTCCAAACCCAGCTCCTGCTGTCAGTGTTACTGAATTATATGTTAACATATTAATACAGAAAGGCTTGATACTGAATATTAATTGTCTCCATCTGAATGTCACATAATACATCCAGAATTTAAAGTCAATGTAATTACCTTTGCTACTAATTTAATTAGCATTCATTTAGAGGAAAACATCCTTTGGCATTTGACAGCATTTAAACTTTATGTTGCTTGTTCAGAAGTAACTCCTGGGGGAAAAATCACTTAGGGAATGTCTGAAAAATTCAGAAATATTTGGAAATTCAGCTGTTTCCTCGATTTCCTTCCCATGTGAATGCTCATACAAAAATAGGCCTCAGGATTTTAGAATCCTCATTTTGCATGAGGAACATATTAGACAATAATAGTTGTAACACTCACAGAATATACTCGGGTCAGTTTTCAGCAGCCTCAGTTTCTCTGGAGAGGAGCAGGAAGGGATTTTGTGCTGCCTTTGGGGTTTTAGTGTGTTCCAAACTGTTGGTGATGTTTGTAGCTGTTCCTGGAACATGTGGAATACTTTGATTTCAGTATTTGTGGTGATTTTGGAACCCAGAAACCTCCATGGCCATTCAGAGCACCTGCTGAACTAGCAGAGTTTGGTGCTCAGGTGGGAATAAATGGATAGTCCTGAGCTCGCCCAGGAAAGGTGGAATTCTGTCTGCCTGTGGGCTCCAATCCAGCCCAGAGTGTCACCCCCAGGAGGTGACACCTCAGCACAGCCACAGGCAGCCAGTCCCTCCATGGGGTTTGCTTGAAATTCAAACTTCAAGATCACTTATTAAGAGACTACTTTGAGAGATTAGACCCCTATTTTGGAGATTAGACCCCTATAAAAATCTTCAAAAGTGTCTTTTTTCCCCCAGCCCTCAGGCTGTTCTGCCTGCCCTGTTACTGCAGCAAATCTGAAAGCACTTGGGCCCTTACCCAAGATAAGATGCTTATTTCAGATTCATTTCAGTGAACCAAGAACAAACTGAAGCTGAGGAAAACCTTTTACTGATCCAATAATTTCTGCATTTTGCAGCAATTAACTTCAAAATGGTGTAATTAAAGCACTGAATTTCTGTGTGCAAAAATGACCAGTGAGGATTTAACAAACCATCTGCCTTCCAAACTAACCCCAGCTTTGGGAAGTTTCACTTGTGACTCCTTTGTCATTTGTTGCCAAACACGCTGATGCTTTGAGGAAATGCAGGTGAGTTCAGCCATTCATTCTCTGCCCCCTGAAAACAAGGGAGGGGTTAAGGGAAGTGGTGGAACAAATGTTGCCCATGGAAGTGTTTTCCAGGGCAGGGCTTTTCGAAAAGAGCTCTTTTCCCAGCGTTGAGCTTTTATCCCAGGGTGATTATTTTGAATTATTTTCTGGTGTCTGTGACAAGGGAATGTCACTGAGGTGGGAGAGAGAGGGAGGGAGGGCTGGCTCTTTATTTGCTGTCTGTGGGCTCAGTATCCCAAGAGGAGAGATTTGCATCCAGGACAAAATTAGTATTTCTCCTATTTAAACATTATGTAATATAATTCATTGTAGAAATATTTAATTTGTTAATTTTTCCTTCTCGCTCAGATGCCTTTTCCCAGCCCCTGAGCCAGAGTCTGGCCTGGCTGCCAGGACTGTGGGCAGGGATTGCCCTCTGCTGGCAGCCACCCTGCCCAGAGCAGGAGGAGTTCCAGGAGCCATTCCCACTGCTGGAGCTGGGGATTTGCTGAGGCCCAGCAGGTCAGTCTGGGCTGAGCAGGAACAAACACACGAGCTCTGTGTGCTCTGTGTGCCCTGGACATGGGGAGGATGTTGGGGGGCTGTGGCTGCTGCTGAGCAAACAGCCTGAGCCTGTGGGACAGGCCTGGAATGAGTGTGGAGCAGCTAATTAGGGAGCAATCAGCCTGAGCCTGTTGGGCAGTGCAGGTGTAACGAGTGTGGAGCAGCTAATTAGGCTGTGCTTCTCCTGGTTTGTGACTCAGCCCAGATCGGGTGACACTCCCTGGGGGTGGCCAAGGACAGGGCTTGGAGCCACCTGGGCCAGTGAGGGGGTCCCTGCCCAGGGCAGGGCGTGCAGTGAGATGAGCTTTGAGGCCCCTTCCAACCCAACCCATTCCATGAATTGGCTTCCCAAAGCAAAAACCAGTCAATTCTGGGAGCTTAGTTTGTGGCAAAATGCATTCTCAGTGAAGAACCCACAGAAATGAGAAAGGAAAGGAGAATTCATGTCAAACAAACAGCAAAATCCATGTTCCTGCCTGTAAATATTGCTCCTCGTTGCCCAGGTGGTCTCAGCAGCTGCCAAACTGCCCAGGCTTGGTCCCTTTGGAGGAGCCAGAGGTTCTTGAGGCTGAGGAAGGTGAGGGTCAGGCACTTCTTTGCCTGTGGCTGTTGGAGGTTTAGTGTGAACAGGGGCAAAGACACCCCAGAGAGAGAGAAGCTTTTTCAGAGCCCCAGAACACAAACTCTCTTTCCTGTGCAGAGTTTGGAGTCCAGCTTCCTTAGTTTCTTTCCAAACCCCCTTTTTTGTGCACAGAGGATGGAGCAGTGATGCAGCAGGAAAGGGTTCCTGGAAATGGGAGTGTGCTCTGGCTGTCACAAGGGGGAACTGCAGCCCCACTGCAGGAGCTGCTCCTCACACCTTTCCCAAGGGCTCGGTGCTTCCACCAGGGTCCTGCTCCTGAACCTGCCTCTGTTCTTACAAATCAGAGAATTTTTTAATCTATGCATGAAAATGTGCTTTTTTAATGCTTTTGAGGACCTTATCTCTGGTCAGATAAAACTTAGTAATATCTTAGTGGCATTTCAAGGCTTGCAAAGCATTTTGAATTATGTGATTTGTCATAGTAATTTTAAAAATGCATTTTGCCCCCAGCTCAGAGGGTTCATTTAAAAAGGAATATATAAACTATACAAAAGGAAAGGAATGAAGATCCCTCTCCTGTTCTCCCTCAGGTGGATGGGCTGCAAAAGGAGGATCCTCCCCAGGGAGGTGCAGACTCAGGGAAGCTGATGGCAGAGTCACCCTGGGGAGCAGGGAATGACTGAGCCAGTGCCCAGAGCTGTGCCAGGCCTGGCACTGCCACCACAGGGATCCAGGTGGCACTTGGAGTGGTGAGTTTGGAGGGTGCAGAGCTCCCTGCCCCTCAGAAATGTGTGTGCCCACAGTGAGTCCCCCTGGGACACCGTGGGGGATCTGCTGACCAGAATTCCATGGCACGTGGAGGGGTCCACAGGACAGGGCTGGTTCTCCAGCATATTTGCAGCTCTTTTTCAGCTATCTCAGCGTTCAGTGAGGGATATTTCTCTCTGCCAAGAGAAATGACAGGCAGAGCCCAAGCCCTGGAAACAGCCTGTGGAATTAAATATTTAGTAGCTTAATACATGGATTTTTTCAGGTCTTCAGTTGCATAGTGATCAAATAGATCAGCCTTCATTTTCATGATGTAAATGTGAGTAGAAGTAATGCCTGGCAGTTTCTAAGGGACCTTTCAAATGCTAAGATTGGTGGGACTAATAAAATGCATTTCATTAGACAAGCTGTCCACACAAACCTATTTCTTGAAAGCAAAGATGATTTTCTTACATGTTGGTCTGCATGTCACAGGAGTGTATGGCAAAGTCATAAAACAATTCAAGGCATGTAAATGTGGCTCTTGATTTGCTGGCAAATCAGGGGTTTTCTTAAAGGAAAAGCTCAATTGAAAGAAAGAAATGAGAGTTAAAAATTAATACCAGTATTACAAAACTGTATAAAGATTTTATGACTTGGAGTGTTCCTTTGTGCAGATGAGCTGGTCTGTCGCTCTAACCTCCTGTGAAGCAGTTTAGTCTGCAGCTGTGTTCCTGGAGTCTGTAAAACAAAGCATTCCTTTGCCAGCCTCCTGCCTGTGGGTGCAGATTTCCAGGGGTTCCCAGCACAGGGGCAAAGGCAGAGATTCAACACTCCAATGTTTGCTGTCTTGGTACTGGTGAGAAGAAGGAGATTGGGTTGTGCTCTCAACATATTGGCTGTTTTAACACCACAAATGGCCAACTTGCTTTGCCCAGTGGGTGCTGTGCCAGGGAGGTTCTGACAGTCCCTTCCCAAACATCAGGCACCAAATCCCTGGGATCCAGCAGAAAGAACACAGGAAATGTGTCCCTGGTTGTTTTCAAGCACTTGATATTTGCTGTCTCAGTTGTGCTCCCAGCATTCCATGTGGGATGTGCTGAGAAGGAGACCTGTCTCTGGGACAGAAGGGGAGGTTTTGCCTTAGTGAGGTGCTGTGTGATCCTTTGGAGCTGAATCTTTCCTGAGCATTGTCCAAGAAAGAGGCTCTGGCTCGGAGAGGGCAAAGCTGGAGCTCCCCGATGTTGGTTGGTGGCTCCGTGTGCTCTGACCCATCCCCGCTGGAGTTTGTGTGAGTGGACACAGGGCAGGGGGTGGGCTCAGGCAGTGGAGGAGGCTGAGGTTTCTCATGTGGGATCCATCATTGTTTCAGGAAAACCCATTCCCAACACCATGGGCCCCTGTCCCTGTTGTCTGTGTGGCCCAGGGTTGGATTGTCCCACCGGAAAGCTCCTGCATAACCACCCTCCCTGTTCAGGGGCTGGACATCACATTCCTGCCACTGCTGGCTGGCTGGTCTTGTTTTCTTAGGGATTGGACTCTGGCTTTAATCATCTCATTGCTCATTAACTTCCAGTGATGGTTGGACTTTGATGATCCTGGAGGTCTTTCCAACCTTAACAGTTCAGTCTCCCAGGGCTGGGACAGGATGGCTCAATCTCCCAAGGTTGAACAGCTCAGATTGTCTCCCAGGGGAAGGCTCGAGGCTCACCCAGCTCCTCTGTGGGCTGAGGGAACAGCCAAAGCAAGGGCTGGTGCATAAAGCACTTTGGATTCCGAGGTGGGATGCTCTGAAGGCAGTGGGGGTGTTGTTCCTTCCAGCCCTTCCCACAGCTCTGGCACAAATCCAGACACCTGCAGAGGGGTTTGTGCTCCCTGGGCCGGCGCCGTCTGCGGCTTCGCTGGGCAGAGCAGCAGTTGGTGAAGTTTTGGTACTCAAACCTGCCAGCCAAGGAATCCAAATCTTCCATTTCATTTTTCTTTCTGGCAGAGTCCATGTGGTTCTGAAGAAGAGAATTGAATAATTTCTAAACCATCAGTACTGTTTTTTCCCTAAAAATTGCTTCTCCCTCAGAAAGCCTCCCAGCCCTGCTGCCTCACTCAGTTCCTCCTCCTGCTTTTGTCCCCAGTTCACTGAGAGCACCGAGGACATTCAGAGCATTTGAAGTGATTCCCACTTACAGCAGGTAATGGGAATGAGGGGAAGGAGGTGGCTCCCAAGGTTGCCCTAAGTGAGACTGATCTGTTTGAGCACCTCAGTGAGCTGGAGGCCAAAAAAGATGTAATTCCTAAACCCAACTCCCCATCTGAGTCTGACTCTGGGTATGGAGTATCTCAGTGTCCCAGCATAGACACAGAGGGGAAAGCACACAGAAATTACCATGTAATTAGAAACACAAATGCAAATGAGGGAATTGTTTTTCTTGTGTGTTGTTGTTCAGCAGCAAAGCAGTAGATGTGTTTTGCCACGGATCATTCTGAGGTTTTGTGTCCTGTCCTTGTTTTCTTATACTTTGAAGCTGTCCCCCTGCTTTTTGTTTGGCTGTTGGACTGAGCTGTATTGTAGAATCAAGTTCATTCCTCAGTCCCAAACAGAAGATGTGTTGTTTGAAATAATGTCTATATTGTTAGTCCACTCTTTGCTGCAGTTACAACTTTCATCTCCTTCCCCTCGTGCTTTGGACGTGCAGGCCAACCCTCTGTGTGTGCAGCTGAGCTGGGGGGCAGCAGCCACAGGGCTGGGGGGCAGCAGCCACAGGGCTGGGGGGCAGCAGCCACAGGGCTGGGGAGCAGCAGCCACAGGGCTGGGGAGCAGCAATGACTCTCTGTCCTTGCTTGTGGCAACTGGACCTGGAAAGGTCCCAATCTCTGAAGGTCAGATGGTCTGTCAGGAATACGTGGGTCCTGGTAGCAATATTTCCATGAGATCAGATGGATATATATAACTAGGAAAACCAAACCAGATAGGATTCTTCTGGGAACAGCTGTGCAGCCAAGGAAGTCATTGTATCAGAGGTGGTTTGCTCAATAAATATATTGCACACAGTCATATTTCTTTTTACAACAAATTGGATCTTCCAGGTAAATTTGTCCTATAGCAAAGGTAGCCCAAGACAGCAAAGCTCACAGTTTATTCTTGAGTCTCAAAATGCTGTGACAGGCTGAACTGTGCATGGCATAATAAAGTGCTTTATAGCCCTGAGTTTTATTTTGAGTCTACACCTGTTTGGGGTCAGCAGTAATGAAATCACCTTCCCTGTGTGGTACCTGGGGAAGGACAGGCAGTTTTGAAGGAGAGTTGTTTTGCTCAAAAATGTAGAGAAGTGGCAGAAAGCAGCAGTCAGACATCAAGGTCTATCAAGGCTGGGTTGGACAGGGCTTGGAAGAACCTGGAGCGGTGGGAGGTGTCCCTGCCCGTGGCAGGGGGTGGGACTGGGTGGGCTTTGAGGTCCTTTCCAACCCAAACCATTCTGTGATTGTGTGCCATTGATGAAAACTTCCTTAGGTGACATGACTTGGCTTCAGTTACTGTTCTGGAGTCATCATCTTAGAACTCATGCCAGACTCCAAAGCCCAAAGCACGGGGACTGTTTATAGTGTGCAATAAACCATCTCTCCAGAGCGGAGTTTGTGTCTGATGTGAACCAACTGCTCAGTGCAGTGTGGCCAGAGCTCAGCGCTGCTCCCCCTCTGTGGTGTCAGTGTGTTCCTGAGATCCTCATCACACCAATGCACAGAACTGCATTTGAAACATTGCCCTGCCATTCTTTGTTCCCTTCCAGATGAAAGTGCTCTGCAGATGGACACAGGTCATGGAAGCCTGGGCCCAGTTTCCAGTCTGCATCTTGGACAAAACTATCCCTGTAAAAGTAACCAGACCCTGAGTTGCATTTCCTGTGCAGGTTTGAAGGCTGTGCCTCCCTGTACTGGAGGTGCAGGGTTGGGCATGGACCTGCCCCCTCCTGCTGTGCCCCACGGTGGGCAGGGAACTGCCAAGGGATCCCTGGGGAGCAGCTCCTGTGTCCAGGAACAGCCCCTTCCTTGGGAGGGACTGGGATTGAATGCCATTATAACCAGCTCTAGTCCTTTCAAAATCAAATACTTGAGTTACAAACTTGCTTGAGGACAAGTTAGACTGTGCTGGGATGAAAAGCCAGGATTTTTTCCACCTGGTGCTGTAGAATCTGGCTTTGCCTGAATTCCTGTTCTTAGGCTGCCTACAAGAGCTCCCAGGAAGATTTGATCCCACAGAGACTGTGTGAGGGGAGCAGTTCTGAAGAAAGGTGATAACTGATTTTTTGTTATGTAAAGTATTTAATCAACAAGCAGATAAGACAGAAATCATCTGGTTTACATCTGCATAATGTGTGTCTGAGCACTGTCCTCTCTTCTGGGAGCCCACAAGAAATTCCTGCCATTATATGAACATCCAGATTGGACTTCTCCAAAACATCCTGTCACCTGTTACCTGGAATGGCTTTGGAACAGCCATTTCTGTCCTTTTCCAGTTCAGAAACACAGGAAGAATTCCCATTTCTTTCCATCTCCAGGCACAGCTCTGAGATGGGGTTAGGTACAAGCTTGGAGGAACTCTCCTCCTGTTCCTGAGGGAAAACCTTTGGGTTGGGGCTCGTTGCTGCTGTGAGATGTTCCTGAGTGCTCTGTGCAGGATTTCATTTCCCCAGCACATGGGGAGTGGTTTTTTCTGCTTATTGGTCAAACCCAGGATGGCTCTGAGGGGTCCCCTTTGATGTGACATGGGCTGCTGTGCACTTTGTGCTTTGGGCTCAGATCTGGCACTTGGGTTTTGTCCTCTGGATCAGAGTTTGCAATGGTTTATCCTGTTTAGGACAAATAATTCTCAGGTTGTTGTAGGAGTGTTCTCCCTTTCACTTTGTTACCCACAGGAGTGATGCCAACCCTGGGCTGTCCCCTGGCCCCGTTCAGAGGGAAGGAGCCACATGTGCCCCTGTGCTTTGTGGACAAGGAGGAAAGATCAGCAAAGAACTAATAACTGCAGAAATACCTGTGCAAGCCTCCTGAGCAGGGCCTGGCTTGGCTTTGGAGAGCAGAGGGATGGGAGAGGGGGGGATTAACAACAAAGCAGCTCCTGCCACGCTCTAAATATGGGGATGGTCATAAATATTATCTGAACCTCCCATGTGCTGGTCTGTGGCTGCAAAGAGACCATAAAGCACTTTTCACCTTTGTTTCTCTCCCTCTTTCTCCACTTGGCTCTGGAACAGATGTGCAGCTGCAGGACCAGGCAGAGATAGCCTTGACTCCCCTGAATTCCTGCCTTTTTAGACAATTGAATGCATATAGCCAAGTCCTGGCAGCATGAGCCAGGCAGCTGCAGCACATTCCAAATATTGCTCTATTTAAAGCATCCCAGGGCTCCACAACAACTGCAGAGGCAAACCTGAAACCTGCCATTACACCAGCAGAGGGGCAATGGCAGAACCAGGTAAGATGCACAGTTAAATGTGAATGTAATGATATGTTAAAATTAATAAATCTGAACAATGAAATGTGAAAATAATCACCTACTTTTATTCTTGTTGATACAGTTTATGTGTTACTTTTCAGTAACAGTTGCCAGCTTAAAAGGTAATTCTATTAACAGCAGTGTGTTCAAAGTAGCTCGTAGTCCTCCTGTATTTCTGAATCCTACCAGTTTATTCTTTAGTGTTTTGTAGCTGTAATTTCAAGTTAGTGAACACAATAGAAGAGAAGTGTGTGAAATGAGATGTTTGACAGCATATCTGTGTGTAGCTGAACTCTGAGTGCAGTTCTTGGTGAACATGGAATAATTTAGATTTTAACACAAAGCTCGAGTGATAGAGCAAAATGAAATTTTAATAATGAGCTTTCCATTGTAAGCACACTTCACTGTCTCCAAGGAGAAAAGGCAGCTTATAAAAATGCATTTTATATCTACTGTCATTCTTTATTTACTTCACTTAGGCTTACAGCTGTGAGGGTAGCTGTGGTGTTGGCTGTGCACAGGTACCCAGGTAATGCTTGTCCTTGTAAAAGGAACTTTTGGTTACATCTTCATAGCTGTGTTCAAAGTTTCTAAAGACTTACCCCCTGGTTTTGCACCGTTCACTCTGGTGTATAAGGAGGAGAGTGAATTTCTCCCCAGGTACCACAGGATACTGAACGTTGTGTCTGTATTTCAGTTTTCATTGATGTCCACAGAATTCACACTGGTCCTGGTTTAACTGGGGCTCACATAAACCCCCCCATGGTCAGGAGATGCAGCAGCATGAGGAGAGCTCTGGCAAAATCCCCCTGTGCACCCCAGCAGGATCCAGCCCTGGGTTTGCAATTAGACCTTTAGAAAAATGGCATGAAATGATTCCCAAAGAAGCAGCTGCACCTCCCACAGTGTCAGAGCAGTAACAGGCTTTAAATTAAACAGGTAAGGGACTCTCCTGTGGCAAAAGGACTCCCAGTTTCAGAGCAGAATTTTATCTTGGCTGTGTGGTTGCTTCTCTGTTTAGTATTTTCATGACACACATGCAGATTTTCTCTCTCTGTGCTCTCTCCTTCCCTCTGGCAGAGACACTGTGCAGTGTCTGGGGAAGAGGTTTGTTGTGCACAGCTTTAAAAGACCACTGTGGCAATCCTTAAATTATTAAGCATCCCTCTGAGTCTGCCTGCTTGATCTAAACTGTGCAAGGTATTGTGAATAGTTTTACATAATTTATTAATCCCTTCAAAACCTGGAAATCTATTAACTGCAGAGAGATGTGCTCCAAGAGGCTGTGAGATATTGGTAAGTAATAGGATCTCAAAGGCTGTTATTCTGCTTTCTGGCAGATGTCTGCTGTTTGCAGGAAACTGATAGAAGGGTCTTTAAATCCTGATATTGTACAGCAATGTAATGTATTTATATAAAGGCAGTCCTGCTCTCCACGTGCCCCATGGAGAACCATGGCCTGCGCTGGGCTCCATGTCCCCTTGTCCTTTTTGAGCCTGTTTTAGCACTGGTGGGCAGCTCGTCCCATGGCTGTGGCTGGCCCAGCTGTCAGGGTTTCCACACTGGACACTCCTGTGTTATTTCCCTGCTGGAGAGGAGGAACAGCCTTGCACTGGATAATTACTCAGCCTGAGCTCCCTGTGTGGCTGTGGGGACAGGACAGGAGAGGGGGACAGTGGGCTGGGAGACGAGCTGGGACTCCCTGATGTGCAGCCCCTGCCACCATCCCCTGGGCCCTGGGAGCTCACAGTGCCCCTCACTCAGCTCCAGGCACACAGGTCTGCATTGGCTGTAGTGTTAAATCGTCCTTGTGTTTTTGGTTTATGGCTGCCATCCTACTGAGGCTCCTGGAAGGTGCTGTTGGAGCCCAAATCCTGGCTCTGCCGGGACTCTGCTGCCAGTCAGTGAGTGCAGATGTTCTGTGGAGCTCAGGGACTGTGCCCAGCTGCTCCCTGTCCTTGCTGCTTTTGGCAGTGCCAAGCCTTGTACTGGGCTGATGGGAAACACCAGAGCGTGGGCATCCCATTGGGCTTCTGCTCTGGGTTCTCCCTTCAAGGCCCTGCCAAGACGTGGTGACTGTGCTAGAAACAGTGATCCCAGAGAGGGATCCAGAGCTCACAGGTGTCTCTCTGCTCTGGGATAGCCCTGTTGGATGTGTTTGGATGCCTGGCCCCTCTCTGCCAGCCCCTCTCTCTCCCTGCAGCCCCCGCCCCGCTGTCCCGCCTGCTGGTCCCTGTGCTCCTGGCACTTGGCTGGATCCTGGGATGTGCCCTCATGGTCTACATTGTCTTCTCCTGATGGCAGTAAGTGACTGGCACGTGTCCCACACCACCCCTGCTTCCCTTGCTTGGCACTGCCGCCTCTTAAATGGAATTTGTTTTGTCTTACAGGGCAGAAGAATTTACAGTGATGTGGATTAGAAGAACCTGGAAATTCAATCGAGATTTCTAATAACTGAAATAAGTATAAAATGAGTTATTTTTAATATCAACACTGTAAACATGGTGTACACATTTTGTTCACAGTGTTTCAAATGCTAATTAGAGCATTAAGAAGAGACACCAGACCAATTTCCCAGTTCTCAAACAGTTTGTACTGGAGTGAGTGGTTTTTGGAGTCCTGTGTGTGTCTGATACCTGCCTGCTTGCTGAATAGGAAACTTTTGAAATAGCTAAGGAACTTCAAGCTTGTTAGAAACTGGCAAGGGTTAATTTCTCATGGGGCCTGGGGAGGTATTTTTAGCCTTATTATGGGGAAAATCTCTTGGAATCTATTGTTATGAAAGAGAAACATGTATGTCCTTCAAGCAGAAAGCCTCAGACTGATTCAGGGTTGGGAGGGCTGTGGTACAGCTGAGCGTGCCTGGAATTGTGGCTCAGGCTCACTGAGGCCCCTGATTGTCTTGCACTTGGGGGGTTTGTCTTTTTTAATTATAATTGGAGATAGTTCTATTCCCCTGATGGATAATGTGCCTTGAGAACATCCAGTGACTTTGCCACTCGCATCAGAAATAATCAGTGGATGGTCTGAGCTGCTGCATCTGCACACACAGCCTGGAGCTTCTGAGCATGAAGGGTTTTATACTGGAGAGTTGCAGTTCTCAGAAGACAAAATCATTAATAATTCAATCCTCAGGTAAAAGAGAGAACTCTCTCTGGGAGGCATGTCTGGAAGAACCCAGCAAGATGTATGTTTAAGGGAATGTGAAAAAAAATCTTAATGATAGGGTTAAACAGAGAAAGAAACTATTTTTTGAGTCCTGATTACACAATTTGTATAATTTTGAGAATGTGAGGAAGGCACATCAGTCAAACATCCTGTCTCCGTCTGTGGGCACTGTCTGCTGTCCTTAAGGAGTGGAAACACAAACATATTTGACTGTAGTGTGGCCATGAACATTCCTTGGCCTCAGCACTCAAGTGTGACATTCCACTGGGGAATTGTCTCAACTCCAAGTTACTTCACCTGTGAGTGAGCTGAGGGCAGAGGGGAGATCCTGTTTCATCAGGTGTCCTGAAAGCAAGGGTGTAATTTACCAGGCACTCAGGAAAGGAGTTCTGAAAGATCCCCTTGGCCCAAGGGGCTCTTTGGGTGTCTCACAACACTGAAAATTGAATGTTTCCAATTAAAATGTTACAGAGCTAAAGTATAAACACTACAATCTGTTTCAGCTTTACCTGATTTTTGAGAGCAGAAAGATCTGATTTGGCAGAGCAAAACAAAATAACTTTCTAGGCTGGCTTCAATTGTCAGTCTGACTTGCTGTATACAAAGGGAAAGTTCCTGCCAGTTTTGTGGAGTAATAAAAAGAGGATTATTCCAAGAAATGATGCATCCCCCACACTGCTGGAAGCCCACTGAGTGTCTGCAGAGTGACCTTTTGTGTCCATCCACCCTGCACAGCCCACAGGGGTGGCTGTCCATGGGCAGCTGAGCAGTGTGAGGGGCAGAGGAGCAACAAAAGGCTGGGGTTTAATTCTTGGAAAGCAAACTGAGTGTTTGGCTGCTGGTGTTTTCACCTCTCAAACAGCAAGGTGGTGGTGACTGATGAGAAGAAAGCCATGCCGAGTTCTGGTGCTGCAGTGAGGCCACAGCCTGAGTTCTGGCCTCTGTGCCAGGCCGTGGGACATTCCAGTGGGATGGCTCTGGGAATAATGAGCAACCCTAACGAGCCCCATTCCACCCTGACACCCAGTTCTCCCTGGGCAAAGGGCCCTGCACCCCTTTGGGGGGCACCTTTTCCAAGCCTCTTCCAACTCCTTTCTATTCTATTCTTTCCTGCCAGTAGGAGGGTGTTTTCTGTGACCTAGGGTGGTCTTTACTGCAGAATTTATTATTCCTCCTGTTCTGTACAAGGCCGAGTGGGCAGGCTGGGGTTGCTCAGGTGCCAGGGCTGTCCCTGTGTCCCTGGGCTGTCCATCCTCAGGCCGAGCACTGTCCGTCTGTCCCGGGGGCTGCCTGTGGCACCCTGGGGGCTGCTCCTCCTGTGGGTGTTCCTGTAATGCCTGCAGCCCAGTGTGAGGGATTTGCACAGCACACGAGTGCGGGCACAGCGCGGAGCCCACCCGGGCCAGAGCACAGCAGGGCCTGCTGAGGGCACGGCCGGGCTGGGAGAACGTGCTGGGAAGGGGCAAGGAGAAGGTTCTAGAAAGGGCTGAGAGAACCTTCTGGCAGGGGCCAAGAGAACATTCTGGAAGGGACTGGGGAAGGTTCCGGAAGGGGCCAGAGAACATTCTGGAAGGCATAAGAGAAGGTTCCGGAAGGGGCCAGAGAACATTCTGGAAGGCATAAGAGAAGCTTCCGGAAGGGGCGGGCGGCTGAGGGTGAGGCAGGGAATGTTCTGGAGGGGTGGCCAGGCGGGCACCCAGCAGGGCACTGAGAGCCCCCCAGGCCCAATCCTGCCCCGGCTGCCCCTGGGAGCAGCAGGGCCACCTGTACCCTCACCTGGAGCCCTGTACCCTCACCTGGAGCCCCCGCAAACCTGGAAGCCCAGATCAAATGGAGCCACCGCCTCACCTGGAACCCGCTCACCTGGGACCTGCAGCAGAGGGGCCTCAGGTAGGAGCCCCAGATAGGTGTTTGTTACTATAATGGAATGGAACCCTCAGAGCAGGGAACTGAACCCTCNCTGTGGTACAGCTGAGCGTGCCTGGAATTGTGGCTCAGGCTCACTGAGGCCCCTGATTGTCTTGCACTTGGGGGGTTTGTCTTTTTTAATTATAATTGGAGATAGTTCTATTCCCCTGATGGATAATGTGCCTTGAGAACATCCAGTGACTTTGCCACTCGCATCAGAAATAATCAGTGGATGGTCTGAGCTGCTGCATCTGCACACACAGCCTGGAGCTTCTGAGCATGAAGGGTTTTATACTGGAGAGTTGCAGTTCTCAGAAGACAAAATCATTAATAATTCAATCCTCAGGTAAAAGAGAGAACTCTCTCTGGGAGGCATGTCTGGAAGAACCCAGCAAGATGTATGTTTAAGGGAATGTGAAAAAAAATCTTAATGATAGGGTTAAACAGAGAAAGAAACTATTTTTTGAGTCCTGATTACACAATTTGTATAATTTTGAGAATGTGAGGAAGGCACATCAGTCAAACATCCTGTCTCCGTCTGTGGGCACTGTCTGCTGTCCTTAAGGAGTGGAAACACAAACATATTTGACTGTAGTGTGGCCATGAACATTCCTTGGCCTCAGCACTCAAGTGTGACATTCCACTGGGGAATTGTCTCAACTCCAAGTTACTTCACCTGTGAGTGAGCTGAGGGCAGAGGGGAGATCCTGTTTCATCAGGTGTCCTGAAAGCAAGGGTGTAATTTACCAGGCACTCAGGAAAGGAGTTCTGAAAGATCCCCTTGGCCCAAGGGGCTCTTTGGGTGTCTCACAACACTGAAAATTGAATGTTTCCAATTAAAATGTTACAGAGCTAAAGTATAAACACTACAATCTGTTTCAGCTTTACCTGATTTTTGAGAGCAGAAAGATCTGATTTGGCAGAGCAAAACAAAATAACTTTCTAGGCTGGCTTCAATTGTCAGTCTGACTTGCTGTATACAAAGGGAAAGTTCCTGCCAGTTTTGTGGAGTAATAAAAAGAGGATTATTCCAAGAAATGATGCATCCCCCACACTGCTGGAAGCCCACTGAGTGTCTGCAGAGTGACCTTTTGTGTCCATCCACCCTGCACAGCCCACAGGGGTGGCTGTCCATGGGCAGCTGAGCAGTGTGAGGGGCAGAGGAGCAACAAAAGGCTGGGGTTTAATTCTTGGAAAGCAAACTGAGTGTTTGGCTGCTGGTGTTTTCACCTCTCAAACAGCAAGGTGGTGGTGACTGATGAGAAGAAAGCCATGCCGAGTTCTGGTGCTGCAGTGAGGCCACAGCCTGAGTTCTGGCCTCTGTGCCAGGCCGTGGGACATTCCAGTGGGATGGCTCTGGGAATAATGAGCAACCCTAACGAGCCCCATTCCACCCTGACACCCAGTTCTCCCTGGGCAAAGGGCCCTGCACCCCTTTGGGGGGCACCTTTTCCAAGCCTCTTCCAACTCCTTTCTATTCTATTCTTTCCTGCCAGTAGGAGGGTGTTTTCTGTGACCTAGGGTGGGCTTTACTGCAGAATTTATTATTCCTCCTGTTCTGTACAAGGCCGAGTGGGCAGGCTGGGGTTGCTCAGGTGCCAGGGCTGTCCCTGTGTCCCTGGGCTGTCCATCCTCAGGCCGAGCACTGTCCGTCTGTCCCGGGGGCTGCCTGTGGCACCCTGGGGGCTGCTCCTCCTGTGGGTGTTCCTGTAATGCCTGCAGCCCAGTGTGAGGGATTTGCACAGCACACGAGTGCGGGCACAGCGCGGAGCCCACCCGGGCCAGAGCACAGCAGGGCCTGCTGAGGGCACGGCCGGGCTGGGAGAACGTGCTGGGAAGGGGCAAGGAGAAGGTTCTAGAAAGGGCTGAGAGAACCTTCTGGCAGGGGCCAAGAGAACATTCTGGAAGGGACTGGGGAAGGTTCCGGAAGGGGCCAGAGAACATTCTGGAAGGCATAAGAGAAGGTTCCGGAAGGGGCCAGAGAACATTCTGGAAGGCATAAGAGAAGCTTCCGGAAGGGGCGGGCGGCTGAGGGTGAGGCAGGGAATGTTCTGGAGGGGTGGCCAGGCGGGCACCCAGCAGGGCACTGAGAGCCCCCCAGGCCCAATCCTGCCCCGGCTGCCCCTGGGAGCAGCAGGGCCACCTGTACCCTCACCTGGAGCCCTGTACCCTCACCTGGAGCCCCCGCAAACCTGGAAGCCCAGATCAAATGGAGCCACCGCCTCACCTGGAACCCGCTCACCTGGGACCTGCAGCAGAGGGGCCTCAGGTAGGAGCCCCAGATAGGTGTTTGTTACTATAATGGAATGGAACCCTCAGAGCAGGGAACTGAACCCTCCCGGCCCCACAGGAAGGTGAGAGAATTCCTTCAGGTGTGCAGGAACCAGCCTGGCTCGGGCATCCCTGAGCCTTGGGATGGATCCCTGGAATGCATTCCCGGGATGGATCCCTGCCTGGTTCAGGCACCCCTGCACTGATCCCTGGGATGGATCCCCACCTGGCTCAGGCTCTCCCTGTTTCCAGCCCCATTCCAGGCTCCCCTCAGACGGATCTGTGGCTCTGTTCCCTCACCAGGGCCAGCAGCACAGGATTCTCTACATTCGCCTTTTAAAGCACTCATGTTGTCCCAAGCTGTGGGCAATGCTGGTCCCTGTGTGACAGTGCAGGAGCTCTGGGGATTCCCTTTCCGTGGGAGGCTCCTTCCTGTGCAAAGGCAGCCCTGGGAGTTGTGTGCAGAGATCGGGGTATGTTTGTTTGTTTGTTTGTTGTGGTTTTGTTTACTAACACATGTGAGGAACTGCCCCGGGGCGGTTCAGGTCAGCGGGTCACAGAATCACAGACTGTCCCGAGCTGGAGGGGCTGATCCTGCCCAGCCCTGCCCTGCCCAGCACAGCCAGCAGTGCCCACAGCCCTGGGTGCAGGATGGATGGCCCCGAGCTGGAGGGGCTGATCCTGCCCAGCACAGCCAGCAGTGCCCACAGCCCTGGGTGCAGGATGGATGGCCCTGAGCTGGAGGTGGCACCTTGAGATGAGCTCAGTTGGTTAAAACTTGGTTGTAACAATGCCAAGGTCATGGGTTCAGTCCCCTGTGTGGGCCATTGACTTAAGAGTTGGACTCGATGATCCTTGGGGGTCACTTCAACTCAGGACAGTCTGGGATTCTGTGAGGGCAGGTTGGGCTGGACACTGGGCTTGGATTGCCCCTCTGCCTCTTGAGCTATGGGCTCAGGGCCACAGAGAATTTTTTTGTTTTTACTATTTCCTGTAAAGAACACGCACTGCGTTTGGCTCGTAATTTCAGTTTATTATCAAAATGTTTTGATCAGATGACAAACTCAGAGAGCTAAAAGGACATAGGTTTTTAAATAGACCTATTGTAGCAGTCATCTGAGGTATCTGGTACTTGGTTTAGAAACACGTTTGCTTTGATACACAAAGCAGGAAGTTCCTTTGCAATCTGCATGAGGATGTTTAATACATATATTGCAGATTTAAAGCCTTTTACCTTTTTACTTAAAGCTCCTTCTGACTCTTGCAATCAGTTGTGCAGCTTTCCTGATATGAGGACTGGCATCAAGCAGAGCACATACAAGTTTTGTGCAGGATCAGACCCCAAACTCTGAGAAAGTCAGTCTGGAAACTCCAACATGGGAGCACTCCCCTGGAGAACTCAGTGTGTAGGCTTTGTCCTATTGCCCAATACCATGCTTTACTCAAATCTCCCAGTTCTATGCAGCCACTGAGAAAATATATTACAATACTTCAAGTCAAAAGTGTAGCTCAAATTTAAATATAAAAACTATGATTTATACATTACTAGAAACTTTAAAAAAGAGCAACTGTAGAGAAAGCAAGAAAAAGCTTAGAAAACTGTGAAAGGGTCTTTGATCACAATCTTACAGATTATAGGTTGAAAAATTAATAAATTACCTACAATTTCAGTTGGGCTGGAAAGCAGTAAATAAACTGTTGTAAATAGTGACTTCAGGTAATACACGCTGGAGTAATTAGTGAGAAGTTAGTTAAGTACAGCAGGTCTTTGGACTCCTCTTGTATCAATGGTTTCAAGTAAAAATGCAAACATTTGGTCGAGCAGACCTCCCGTAACAGCAGAGAGTACAAAGGTGACACTGGGATATAAATGTCATTTCTCTGTCATGTTATGGTGGCTAGAAAGGTGTGTTACTGAGTGTTTCCTTCCCTGCTCAGAAACACACACTGAGCGGTGCGAGAGCAGGGGCTGTGCTGTGACATGGTAGGATGACCCCCAAAGCCCTGCCCGGGGCCAGGGTCAGACTGCAGGGAGTGTTGCTGTACAGGGCAGTGGGGCAGGTCCCACGGGGGGAGAAGGGGCTCAGGCTGCCTCAGTCCCTCTCTGTGCTTTCATGGGTGATGATCTGGGGTTGCATGTTTACCAACAATTACCGTGACTACTCTAGCATGATCCCCTCCGTTTTCTCCCCTCCTCCTCTTCTCAAAATTGGGTGAAAACATCTCTTTTCCTGGAAAGCTCCTCGAGATGTGAGGTTTGTGGTCTGTCACCAAACGCGGCACTTCTTGGCAGGATCCATGTTGTCTTTGGTGGTGCAGGAAAAGGCTTCAGAGAACTCGGGAGAGTTCTGCAGTGACCCGAGAACCCTGGAAAACACAACAACAGCTTGTCATTGCTGCTTGCCTGTCTGAAACAAACAAATTGACCCATATTTCATAACTTGTTTGTTGTGCATCGTTTTGCATCACCTCACTGGGGGGAACGCCCGTGTTGCTGAGCTCCGACTGTTGCTTCATTTCCCCTCAAGGAGTGTTTGCTCTTTCCAATCTGTATGGCCCTTATTGCAGCCCCCAAAACCCAGGCCCTGCCCCTTCCTCACTGCTGCCTCTCACAGCCCAGTCACTTCACCTGAAACAGGTTTCTTGCTTGTCCATAAGTTTCACTGAGGATTTCCTCAGCTACGTTTTGCTGACAAGTTTCTTGGTGAAGGGAGAACAAGACCCTGAGGTCAAGGGCTGTGGTGTAACTTGTCAGTGAATGTTCATTTACATTTTGACACCAAGTTTTAGCTGAGATCATGCTGATTTCTCTGGGCATTCTCCACAAATGTTCCAGTGAATGAGTTTCCTGGCAAAAAGACTTGTACAAACAATGTCTGTCAATTGAATATGAGGCCATTCCAGTTAAGGCTGATGTTATATGTGTAATTGTGAACATGTGTGAATAGATCTGCAAGAGCTGCTCATTCCTTCAGGAATGGGAATGTAGCAGCACATACCTGGGTAGGAAAACAATTTCAGCTTCAATGTCATATACAGGTACTGCTGGACATTGATTGTGGACCAGGAGTTCTTGAAAGAATTGTTTGTTTGAGTAATTTGTGGTCAGTGTGAATAATCTTAACCATCAGGTTGAACAGAACCAGGATGTGCCCACAGAAGCTGAGGTGAAGTTCAGCAGTTGGCACCTGCAACACTTTGTCTCCACAAGGCCAAAAGGGGCTCTTCCTCCCTGATCTTGGGGGCCAGCAGTGACCAGGGGATGGCACAGAAACAGCATTATCAGAACAGTCACACGGTTTGGGGAAGCTGTGCCTCACTGCTCACAAGGACCAGAACTGCTAACATGGGATTTTGCCAGAAACAGAGCAAAAATTATTTTGGGTGTAGTAAAATAATACATAAACCAGCAGTGGGATAAGAATCTTGCTTCATTTACTGGTATTCCCAGCACTACAGGCATTTGGTACCTGACCAGATACAAGTGGGGGGCTCTTATTGTACTTGCTGTGTTTTAATTTTACATGTTAACACTCAGCTAGATTGTCTTCAGCCACTTTTGATGATTACCTGATCTAAGGAATCTTCCTGTTAACTTCTGATTTCCTAGTAGACAAAAGATTCTCTCTGTCCAGTTGTGAGCCCATTAACTAAAACTGTACTATACAATTAACAATTTTGATGAAGAGCTGCCTGTCCTGCTTGGAAGGAGGAACAGCCTGCAGTCAGTGTGGCAGGTCCCATCCCACCCCCACAGAATAAATCAAAAAGACACACTGGGAGCCTTGTGACAGTTCAGTAGTGTGTCACTAGGCATTAACTCTGTGGGTAGGTCTTGTGTACTGAAACGCTTCCATTTTAGAGCTCTTGTGAGACATCCTGAAAAAGACTTCACATTCCAAGGGTGTTGTGTGGTTTCTCATTAATACTTGTGTTATTCCAAATAAAGTTTACAGCCTTTCCCACTGAGGCACAGACAGCACAACTCGGTGTAGTATCTCCAGGGTACCCCCCAGTACAGTTACACAGAGCTGCTGAACTCGGGAACCTCAAAGGGCTTGTGCCTGTTCCAGATCAGATGTGCAGGGAGGTTCTGGGGAGCCCCCGGAACCTCCTCAGCACTGTGACCAGCCAGGAATGATTGCAGGGGCTGATGCCCAGACTGCCCCCAGGAGAGGTCCCAGACAGCACACCCCACCCACACTGGAGCCAGGCAAGGGGCACTGCAGGAACAGCCACTGCTTGCCCTGCATGTTTGAGTGTGTGGGGTAAACAACATCATTCTTTGGTGAAAAGCCATTGAAAGAAAGATACTGGAGTTAATGCATTGGATTGTGTTGGGAGACAACTCTGCTGTTGTGGATGTGAAGCCTGGAGATGCCTCAGCCTTGCAGAGCCAGCCAGTGCTGTGCTGTTGCTGAGCTCATGGACCAAACAGGTTTGTCAGAGCACAAACCCTGTTATGTGGCTGATGAGTGGGCTGATCTGACTGAAGATAAAAAGATCCTCCTGTGGCCCAAAGGCTTCCCCCCTGAGCAGCCAGGTTTGCTGCACAGCCTTACTGAACTGAGCCCACCTGACCTGAGAAGGCTGGCTGAGCACACCAGGCACTAAATACCTGTTTGCTGTTGCACCACAGCACAGGGGTTTGTTACTGAGCAGGGGCATGATCTGCCACTGACTGTACCTGGGACTCCAGTGGAGGACAGAAGTCCATCCATAGCCTTTGATCTATGAGAACCCTACCAGGAGCTATTGAGGGATCCAGGGGACTTTGGGAAAAGCCCTGGATTCCAGAGCCAGTCACTGAGACTCTGCTGTAACAGTCATGCTTGTCTGGTGGCAGCCAGGTGATGGTGTTTGTGCCCTGTGATGGAGACTGTTCAAAGCTGCCCCACGGTGTGGACAGAACTCAGTTGCATCATCTCAAGGGTGAGGAGAACTCTCCCTCATCCTTTCTCTGCCCGTGGAGCTTCCTGGGAGTGGCTGTGCCTGTTTGTGCAGCAGGGGGTGTGCTGGGCAGGGAGGGACAGGGACTGTCTGTGTGTCCCCTGGGAGGGACAGGGGCTGTCTGTGTGTCCCCTAGGAAGGACAGGGACTATCTGTGTGTCCCCTGGGAAGGACAGGGGCTGTCTGTGTGTCCCCTCTGAGCTGCCAGGCTCAGTGTGCTCTGCCATAGCTGTGTGTGCCCAGCCTGCCCCACAGCACACAGCCAGGGCACTGGGCACTGCTCTGAGGGAGGGAGGGGTGTGTGTGCTCACCTGAACTGGCCCGGGCTGTGCACGTCCGTCTTGATGGAGTTCACGGCGTATTCTGGTCTGTACGTCCCACACCACACCTGCACAGGTAACAGGGCAAAGCACTGTTAGCCCTGAGACTGCCCAGCAAGAGACCTGCTGTCACTGAACTGTGAAACACTTAGTCATGAGAATAAATGTCACATGAGAACATAAAGGAAAAAAGTGTATTTTCTTAAAAAAATGTATTGTTGTCCTCAGACAAAGGCACTTGAGCACAAGAAACTTCCTGCCAGACTTAGGAGTGGCTGGACTAATTTCTTTATGGAAGATAAAAATCACCTAACAAGATTTAATTTTCACTGCTTTGCAGTGAACACTGCTCAGCTCTGCAGCTCTTCCAGTTGTGGAAGTCAACCTGCTCTTTCTGACTTACTGATAACTGCAGGCCAGGTGATTTTCAAAGCCCTCAGGCAGGAAGGAGGGAATACCTGTGCAAAGTTCAGGAAAAACAGCTGTTTGTGGTTCATGTCAAGACCAGGGAGAAGTTTTTCTTTTCCATGCTTTCTCACATAGTTTTCGTAGGCCTGTAGAGTGAAGTGAATAGAAACGTTAAAACTTCCAGCCCAGACAATCAAACCAAAATTATGACGAGGAGGAACGTGGATTCCCTGACATAATTAATCATGGACTCCCTGGCCATCCATCCCACAGGTGCCACCTTTAAGCACAGGATGACAGGGTCATTTCTTAGAACTGTGACATCAATTATCCAGTGCTGCATTATGGAAAGAAGAATTTTTCCATTGTGGTTTTGTTTTTTTTTTTTTTTTTTAGCGAGTTGCAGATTTTAAAACAGTAAGAACAGCTGCTTTCACGTTTCTTATGGGAGTGTGTCAAACAGTGTGTTGTTAGTGTGTCACTGCTGATGAAAGATGCTGGAGAAATGTTCTGCCTGAAGTCAGGGCCAGGGCATGCCCTAAAGCCAACCAACTGCCCCAGTGCAGCTGAGGAATGAGTGGAGAGCAGGGCTGGGGAAAAGGCTGGGGAAGGTTCGGGGGGCACCGGCTGAACAAGAGCCAGCAGTGCCAGCAATGCAAAAAAGGCAAGTGTCCTGCAGGAGGGGCTTATATCAGGTCCACAAAGCAATCCTTCCGCTCCACTTGGCACTGGGCAGGGCTCAGCTGGAGCGCTCTGGCCACTTTTGGGCACTGCCCTTCAGGAAAGATGAGGACCAACTGGAGAGAGTCCAGAAGAAAGCAGCAAGAAAGAGCAGAGGTCTAGCAAACATGACCTATGAGGAAAGATTGAAGGAATTGGGTTTGTTTAGTCTAAAGAAGAGAAGTCTGGGCCTTGAAGCGTGTAAGTCTTCAAATATGTAGAAGGTCAGAGGACAGAAAGGAGCCAATTGCTCTGTGGGCACCGCGGGAAGCAGAGCCATGATGGCACTGGAGGGCACGAGGAGGGAGCGGGATGGCTCCTGGGGTGGCTGAAGGGTGCAGACATGGCTCATCCCACCTGCTGGAGAGAGGGGTGGATAGAGACCTCTCAAGATTCCTCCTGGACCTTTTTACTATTAATATGATACCATAATAATTTTTAATACTTCTGACCTGATTTTACTCTGGCTACTCCCATTCCTTTCAGAAAGAGTATCCCCTTTCATGGCTTTGCACAAATGCTCCAGAAACTGAACATCAGACTGATCTATTAAGTCTGAGCCCTCTTTCAGGATTCCAAGTAATTCTTTAAACTCTCATTAATAATTGTCTATGCCCTCAAACATGTTCGTTTCCAGTGAAGGAAGTTGCTGAGGGCTTTCTTGCAGAAGTTGTGGTGGTAACGTGGAGAAGGGTGAGCTGGGCTGTGCATCCAGCAGGCTCTTTGATGAGCATTGCCAGCCTTCAGTTGGCAAGTGTTGAGTATTTGCCTTAGAACCAGGTGTTCAGGGAAGGAGAGCGAGGATCATGTTAGGCTTGCAACCATCAGATTTGTGACTAACAATTTGATAGAGAAGCTGACTTGGTATTCTTCCAAACCACTGTCACAAAAACCCCCTCTGTTTCTTCAGCTGAAATTCTCCAAGGTGGCCAGTCTAGGGAGCTCAGCATCTGCTTGAGGAAGAGAATGAAAGGAAAGCCAAAAGAATCCAAACATTCATGGAAGGCTTAGCACAAGGAGTCCAGATATCACTGACAGCTCTGGATACCTGTACAAGATGAACAGTGAAGTGTCCCACGTTTGTGGGGTAGAAGAAGGTCATTGTGTCCCTCCTTCCTGGCATAAAAAAGCTGGTGAAAAAGACCGGCAGAGGCAGAGGCAGAGGCAGGGGCAGGGGCAAAGGCAGAGGCAGAGACAGAGGCAGAGGCAGAGGCAGGGGCAGAGGCAGAGACAGAGACAGAGAGCTGCTGGGTATCAGCACTTCAGTCAGGTGATGGTCCAAGTGGGACTCAGTGAGTGTTTTCATTCTACACGTTCTTTATTCATGAAGGAAAAATTAAACCATGGAAGTCAGCTGGAAAACAGTGCACTGGGAACAGGTAATATGTAGTCTGACAGGATTAACAGGGTGAAAGAAACACCACAGCTGGCCAGGAGTTTCAATCCCTGCCTTGATAGCACAGTAGGTCTGGTCCTGTCCCTCACACAGAAACTGTGTTTCTTCTTCAAAGGCTCTGCAGCCAATTTTCCCAGTCTCTGGCAGTTTCAGCTGAAATAGAGCAATGGATACTTCTTACCTTGTATGCTTGTCTCACACCCCCGTTGTCAGCAATGTTTTCTCCCAGTGTGTTGATTCCACTGAGCTGTAAAATAGAAAGCAGAAGTACAGTTTTCTTAAAGAGTTTGTTCAGGACCTGTTAACACCAGACTTCAGCAGATTATGTTAACATCTCTGGAAAGTCTTGTCTCCTTGTCCCAAAATCCATGTGGATGCTGCTGTTTAACCCTAATCCTCTCCCTTCCCCTCCAGGCAAGTAGGCTCTGTATCTCTTTTACCCACATGCTCTCCTTTTTAGCCATTGGTCCCTTAGTCTTCCTCTTTTTTCCATGTCCTTACCCCTCAGTTTCTGACTACAGTCCCAGTCAGAGGAAGTGGGCAGAGTCTGTACAGTGTACAGAATAAGTTAAAACTCCAAATAGTTGAAATTAGCTGTTAACAGACATCAACACACCTGTTAGAAGGTCTTTTCCTGGCTATCAGGCAAGTTAGGAAGCTTTTGGGTAGCCAGATACATAGAAGATCTCTATTTAGGTGGTATTCCCAAGTCAGTCAAGTATCACTAAAGATGATGAAGCTTTGGTAATGGGGAATATCTGATTTTCTTTTTAAAAAGTCATATTTTCAACCTTTAGCCCAACATACTGAGTTATGATAGTCAAAGCCACAAGACCTAGCATTATACTTAGGTTGAACTTAATGTGTGGAAAACTGTCACAAAAATACATTGACATTTTCTTCTCTGTTTTTACTGGCCTCTCTCCGAGTCCCAGCACTTTAACACACAGATTAGGAAAACCTCAGGGCTGGGAGTTGTATTTTTCCCTGTTCTGTGTGATGGAATATACTGTCAGGCTCTAAAAAACAGGCAGTAGAATTGAGAGGAATTGCTTCTCGTGGCTTCCATTTACACTGAGAGCAGCACTGGGAGTTTCACACAAACGTGACGTACGTTCTGTCCCCCTGCCAGGTCCCAGGAGAAGTTCCCATACTGGTACACCATGCACTGGGACAGCTCCTTGAAGTTCCGTGCTGACTCTTCAGTCCACCAGTCCACAAGGTCTCCATTCTCATTAAAATTCCTGCCTGTAATAACACATTAAATTATGGGTATGGGGAAGGAGGGTTTGGTACAGTAAAGAAGGGCGGCGAGTCAGGCAGACTCTCTGGATTGGGGTTTTGGGAGGGCAGTGCTGGAATGCCTCAGAAATCCAGATCTGATGTTACATGAGGACATTCCTCTCTCTTTCCTGTGCTGCCTGGGAGGGTCAGGCCCTGGGGCAGGGAATCTCCCCCGTGCCCTGGGTGTGCTGGCAGTGCCCTCAGCCCTCACCATTGTCGTCGAAGCCGTGGGTGATCTCGTGCCCGATGACCATCCCGATGCCGCCGTAGTTCAGGGACTTGGGCTGGGAGGCACTGAAGAAAGGGGGCTGCAGGATGCCCGCAGGGAAAACTGCAAAAAACCACCCACAGCACAGTCAGGGCCTGCCCTGGCACCCTGGGTCACTCCCCTCCTCAGACACTTCAAAATCACCACCAGCCTTTGCTTGGTTACTATCTCACTGTGCACAGACAGCAGCTTGCTCCAGTTTCCATCACTTGGCATTCTCAGACTCCTGTCTCATCATTAAATAAACCTCACAACATCATGAGAAGTGGGAGGGAGCTCCCCTAGAAGAATAAATTATTTGATCATTGCATCCATTACAAGTCAATCTCAGAGACAGGAATTTATTCTTCCACTGAAAATACCAGTAACTCCCACTAGAGTCAATAAAAATAGGCCAAGCTGGCAATGAAAGAACTGGAACAAAGCAGTTCTCACCCACTTCTGTGCTCGTTTTTCGAGGCTTTTAAGAAACAATTCAGTAAAAAGTCATGTTGCAACTCTGGTCTTTTTATAAAAGAAGAATAGTAAAATGCTCTAAAATGTTCTGTTCAGTCTGTGTGTTGTGCAGTCGGGCCTCTCCCTTCCCCTCTGCAGCAACACCGTGGGAATCCTCACACAGGGCTTGAACACAAAACAGCAATTAGGTGACAGTGTTCACACAGCAAGAGAAGAACACAGATACTTCTGGCCTTTGAGCATAAATCCAGTTCAGTTCTAGGGGTTTCTTTCAAGAGGAGAAAGACCCATGAGAAAACTGGGAAATACTGAACAGGTTAGAACAAACCCAGGTGTGCTGTGCTGTGCAAGCTGCTGCCACAGCAGTTCTGTTACATTGCTGGTTTGATTGGAACTAAATATCCAGATGTTTTGGTGTTGTTACCAGAAAGCATTGATAGCAACAGGAGTGTAAGTGCCATGGTGTGTGATGGGCTGACTGGGAAAGGAGGGGTCTCTGGAGCACAGATCAGGGAGCTGCTGGCCTTGGAAGCACTGCCAGGGATGGGCACTGGGCAGGATGGGCAGGCTCAGAGCCAGGTGGTACCTGAGGGAACACACTCTGGTCTGCCTGACAGCAGCACAGCTGGGATTTTGGAAGCTTCCTGGTGGTCTCAGTGCTGATGGAGCAGCAGAGATCAGACCATACTCAAATGTAGTGACAGAGCTCCCCATTTCCTACACATCATTCACAGAACTCTCTTCAGAGATTTTTCTTAAGCCTAATACTGAGCTAATTCAGACATCACTCTAAAGATCAGACTGCTTTAATTACCCTGTGCATGCCATAGCTGAAGGATGAGGTAACATTTCATGGCTCACATTAACTGCCAGTCACCAGTTTCAGTTTTCCTGATTCCTTTCCTACAAATTACTGAACAAAGCTATTTTAAACAAAGACTTCTGAGCAGGTTTTTGTGCTAAATGCTCACATCAAGAGATAATATTGTTCCTTTCTGTGCAGGGCCCTGCAGGAGAAGGTTTCTCCATTTCTGTAGACTTGTTTTCAGGAGTTACACATGGCTCAAGGTACCTCACTGGGGGCTTAGAAAGGACCCTGCAGTTTGTTGCAGAATGGAGATGTCAGAAATGCTGAGGGGCATAATTAATGTTGTGACATTCCTTGTGACTCTTGCAAGACTTGTAGCACTGTGGAGGGAGCTGGGATGGTTCACAAGAGAAACCCCAGGACCTCCACATGGTTCTAATCTGTAGCTAGATGGATGGGTTTTTATTTCTTTAAAAGCAGTTTAATGCTCTGTCTTCCATGTTGAGTTATTTTTAACCATGGATGGTTTTGGGAGGACTGACATTAGAAATCTTTATACTGAAATTTGTAATATCAAGATTGCTTCACTTACTGACTTTAAAACCACACACACACATACATAAATATAAAAAATTATTTTGCTGTTTAAATCAGTATTGCATTAGTAAGTTGGTAAACCTTACCTATCTGATTTCTGCTTGCTGAGTAAAAAGCATTGACAACAGCAGCTCCACTTATCCACCTGGTAACACCACAAGAACAAATGTTAGAATTTCAGTTCTTAATGGCACAGTTAATGATTACTGGAAGAAACCTAGAAATGTAACAGAATTGCAGAATAACTGGGGGTGGAAGGTACCTCCTCCTGTGCAAACTGGATAAAAGACCAGACACAGACACTAAATACTTACTCCTCTTTGTCCACCTTTTCTCTAAGCTTTTTCAACCTTTTCTTCTGGGTAAATATCAAATTTTGAATGATGTTTTCGAAGTATTCTTCTTCTTTGTAGTTCAGCTAAAAAGAAAGGGGGAGGAGTTAGTGGTGGTGTTACTCTTTGGAATAAAAGCCACATGGATGAGAGCAATGCAGCCTTAAGCACGATGAGCTACTAACTCATTCCTAGGGGTATATTTGATTTACAGCTGGGCCTTGGTTTGCAGTGCTCTGCCCTGTCACAGGGTTGATGCTGTAGCTGGGAGCTGCTGAGTGTTGTTTCCAGAGCTCTTTATTCCCTCTTTATACACAAATTCTGAGTGGAGCTCAGTAATTGTTGGTGTTGACCTTAACCCGTGGGAGCTGCTCACCTAAAACCAGTAGGTACCAGTTTGGTGAGCTGGAGTTCCAGTTTGGCACAAACACAGGAGTGGGTTGTGTGTGTGAGCACCCACTGAGCAGCGCTGGGACCCTGAGCCCCCTGTGTGTGTCTATGTCTGTGTGTGTCTGTGTCTGTGTGTCTCTGTGTGTCTGTGCACCCACTGCAACAGTGCTGGGACACTGTGCCTGAGCACCCTGAGCTCCTTCCCAACTCACCTCCTGGTACTCACTGTTGAGCTTGTTGTCGTCTGTCACGATCTCGTCGGGATACCCAATCCTCTCTCGAATTGCTCTTGCCTGGGGACAAGAGACTTTGATACCCACAGCAAATCCAGCCATGTCTTTAACTCAGTCATAAATTATACAATAGAGGCGCTATGGAAGCTGCTGCAGAAACCACAGCTTGTTAGTTATGTGGAGGTTTTGGTTACATTTTTTATTTATTGAACACACTGGTTTATGGTTGCTGCCAGTAACTGGTCAAGTCACCAGGAATCATTGCTTCCCATATTCAGTATTTCTTATCTGTACATATTCATTATCTTGCCCCTTAATTACTGACTTGCTTGAAAGGCCTTTATCTTGTCTACAGATTCCTCCTATTTTGTGTGTCTATCTCCATGTCATCTGTAAGCTGCTGTGCCTATACAAACATAAATATATGTGTATTTGAATGTGTAAGATAGTGATAGAAGTTACTGCTGATTTTTGTCAGGACAAACAACTGCAATACTGAATTTTGTAAAATACACATCAGCAATATTTAAGACAGAGCTTACTTTTTGTTCTGCTCTCTTCTTGGTCTCTGCATCCATCCAGGGAAGTTCGTCCAAGGTTTTTATGAAAACATCCCGTATATCTGCAATCATTTCCTCAACCTGGGAGAGACCACCAGCATGTTACAAACACACAGAAAATGGTGTTACTTCTCCACAGGCACAGTTTGTTCAGTGCAGCCCCTTCCTGTGTCAGCTCACAGGTGAAACCTGTGGCTTCAGGTACAGAGCAGGTTCAGCCTGGCCTGTGGGAGGGAGGGCAGGGAAGGGGCATGAGCTCACAAGGCAATGCAGGTTAGTCATTCAGGTCACCAAAACCTGACAGAACCCCCCACTGGATGTTTGGCACCTGATGGAATTGTTTGCATATGAGAAACCCAGAAATGGGCTGGTTTACACCAGGATTCCAGGGGCGACTGGAGTCAACTAAGGCTTCCCTTCAGGTCCATTTTCAGCAGTTTTCTGTGTGACTGAAGCAGACACAGCCAGTTGTCCCTTGGCCCGTGCTGGCAGGGTGGGAACTGGTGTCAGCCTCAAGGAGCAGCAGTGACTGCTGGTGGCAGAGAGTGCTGCCCCTGGGCCACTGCTGGTGTGCCAGGGATGCACCTGTGCCCAGCAGGTGCCTCTCTCCCTCCAGGGCACCTGCACTCCTCACATTTCATGTGTAACTTTAATAGAAACCTCAGTTTTTAAAACTTCATAACTGCTATTCCCACTTCAATAAAAACTTGGGAATCAACCGCCCTTTGATGACACTGTAATACAAAGGTAATCAAAGCAGTGTAAAGAGCACACAGTGAGTGCTGATGAAGAGCCACTTTGGTGGCCCCTGGGCTGGGTGTGCTCAGAGCTTTACCACATGTTTGCTGTCCCCAGCAAAGGCCTCCTCCACGTAGAGCCGCCCCACCGCGCTCTCCATGTTCCCGTTGACATAATTGGCACAGCGGCGCCAAACAGCCGTCTCTGAGGTGGTGCCATAAAGGGCCTGGGAAACACAAACAACGGGTCAGGCTGGGCCTTCTGGGCCCTCGGGTGGAGCAGGACAAGGATGGACTGACTGCCAGGTGTGTGTTCCAGAGGAGCCTCCTCAGCCTTAAGTCACACATTTAAGTCATACCTGTGTTTAGGGCATTGAGGTGGACTCTGTAATGGGAACATCAGTCCCAGGGTGGGGAAGGATGGGGACCATCAGCAAAATTCTTTATCCTTTTGAGACAGGAATGGTGGAAGAAAGCTGCTCTAAGAGCTAACATGGGAGAGGTTGAAGGGGCACACCCTGACACACCACAGGCACTGGCACAGGGATCTGTGGCAGCTCCAGCTCTGAGAGGGCCGTTGTGATTAAGCAGCAAATTCATTTCTGCAGTGCTAAGATTGTGTTTTCCACCCAAGCAGCAGCTTCTGTTGGAGCCTGTGAAGCAGAATCTCCTTTGCCCTATGTGATGTTGCTACAAGGTGTGCAAGGGGTTTGTCAATAACGTAAACATGTGATACCACATTATCATGATATGTGATAAAGCTGAGTGGGTAATACAGTGACACCACACTCGAATGCAAGGAGTGAAATTCCACCTCCTGATCTCCAGCGAGATCATGAAATGCCATTTGGGAGCAAACTGGACAAGATCACTGCCAGTTCAGCTCCACTGTATTTAGTGTGAGAAGCTCACCTATACTAGATCATGTGTTATTAATGAAGTAGTAGAAAATTGTGTGGTGTAATACATGACTATGATAAAAACTTTTTCTGTTGTTCTTTCAAACTTTCACATTTTTCTTACTGAGACTCCTCAGTGAAGCCCTGAGATGTAGTGGGGGATGTCTTTTGTTTATAGAGTGCAAACCACAATACTGGTGATGCAGAAAAGCCAAATACTCACTGACTAGGACAGCCCTGTTCAGTTATATAAAACTGAGAAAAACTATTTGGTCACTGACCTCCTCAGGTAATTATTATAATTTTCTGTAATGATCTCCTTAAAAAGCTGCTATTTGTGTTAAATCATTTCATATGTCACTAACTGATACAACAAAATGGCCGTAACCTTTTTTAGTGGAGCTCAGCAAATGTACAGGGTAGGAAATTCTGCTCTGGAAACATAAAGAACTTCCATGTCCAGCCTCTGAAATTGCTCAGCATTTCCTCAAAAGCCTAAACTATCTGCAGGATCAAACGACTGGAAACCAAGGCTGGGCCCATGATGTCTGCCTTGGAATGTGTTGCTCTGGGTGCTGAAGAGTTTGTAACAAGTCAATCAGAACTAAATAAATGGGACCATTCAGATGCCAAAATGGGGATTCATTAAATTCAGAAAAACCCGAGCCCAGGTGCCAGAGCAGTGCCTTCAAATGCACTCAGCCAGCAGGCATAACTCACATAAACTATGGATTCCCTCCAGCAGAGGCTCAGCAAACACATCTGGCTCTTGTGTGCAAAGTCCAGAATCCATGAAGTATTTATATCCTACACCTACAGAACAAACTCCGTGGTTCCCCCAGGTCACCGTTAGCCCTCAGAGAGGTGGATTTGCGCACCTTGCGGAAGGCGTTCCGAGTGTCCTTGTAGTCCCGGCTGAGGCTGTTCACAAGGTCCATCACAAACCGCCACGTCAGGTAGTTCTGGAGGTCTCTGTTTAGCAAAACAACAACAATAATAAGCTGGTGATGTTTTGGGGCTTTTAAAGTTTACTGGAAAGGAAATGCCGGTGCCAGGAACACCTCCCACACCTACCTGGGGGTGTATTTACTGAGAATAGCCCTGAGCTTCAGAAGGTAATCAGGGTCGTAAACAATGACGTGCTCGGTGTTGGCAACGTTAATTTGGACAGTTGACATGATGGCATTTATGAATTCTGACCAGTTGAATGCCTGCAAAAGGAATATGCTGTATTATTTGGTTCAATCAGAAACAATCAGCCTTCAGCTGTCTTTTCCAGTTTAAATATGTTTGCATGACACAAATGCTCTGCCTTTAGTTTTCCCAGTAGCTGCACTGCTTGTAAATGGGGTCAGCATCAGAATCTGAGATGATTTATAGCTCTAAAATCCTGTTAAAAAAGGGTGGCATTCAGCAGACAAGGTCGAGACACTGTTTTGATTTCAAACTAACACAATTTTTTGTTAATTTTTAAAGTTTTTGTTCTGCATGTTGCTTTGGGAAATGTTGGTGATTTTTCCCAGTCTGTATCTTTGGAAAGTTTTATTGGAAGAGGCACCATCTTCCATCAGGCAAACAAATGGATCGGAGGAGAGCAGAAAAGCTTTCAGGAACAATGACTGCAGGTCTGAAAGAGGCACAGCAAACTTCAAGCTCCTCTTGGGAATTATTGCTGTTCTATCCTTAGACCATTCCAACAACAGGACCAACTCCCATTGTGTGTTTTTTGAGCATTTTGGAATAAACTTAAATTAGTGCTGATCTGCAGCACCCCCCAGGAACTAATAATAACCAGGGCAATGCCACTCTGTGACAGAAGTTGGTTTGTGACAGGTTGACTGTAATGGTAACCAACTGTCCCTGGGGGAGAAGGTGAATTATGGAACCACTTAAGCCAGGCAGGAGGAAACTGCCAGAGAATTAAAGGTGAAGAATTTAAAGTCAATAAAACCGCAGTGATTATGAAAGTGTGGCCCAAATAGTGTTTTATAGCACCTTACTGGCCTCAGAAGCCTCAATAAAAGTCAATTAGGATCAAATATACCCATGTCTGGTAGGACATGGTGTTCCTGAGGGGACATCCCTACAGCAGCAAACCTGGAGCTGGTTTTTGGGCAGGCTCTGGTGCCATGAACTGAAGGCTGCACTGCACAGACAGCACGTGGCTCGGGGGGAGAGCCAGGGCAGGGCTGTCCCCTCTGGGAGCATTGTCCTGATCCATGGCCCTGGCTCCCTGGGCTCCCCTGGGATTCCTTTGGGAGCCCTTCTTAGAGACAGGATGCTGGAAAATCAGGACTCCTTGTTCTGACTCTGCAGCTCTGGATAAACACAGCAGGGCTGGGTATTCCTCTGCTCCATCCCTGAGCCTGCTGGTGCTACAAACTGGCCTGTGGTGCTGGGCCCTGGGGAGCTGCTGTGGGAGTCATGGGAAGGGCATTTATGGGTGCTCTGTAAAGGATGCAGGAATACCCTGAGTGCCAGCAGGAGTTACGTGTGTGTCAGCTTGGCAAGAACGACCATCCTGAACCATGAGGATGAGCCACAGAACCCCAGAGTGGTCTGGGTTGGAAGGGACCTAAACATTGTCAAGTTCCAACCCCTGCTGTGGGCAGGGACACCTTCCCCTGGGTATTGTTTTTCCTTTATCCTTTTCCACTGCTTTATGCTGAGGCAGAGGGCAAGGTCTGCCTTTAGGCCAGGAGAGACAGTGAGTACAGAGCACAGCCTTGTACAGACAGTTCAGTGACATCAGAGGTTTGGGTAGGACTGGGCACATCAGGGATCCTGTTCAACTGCAAACACATCTCAGCTTAAGAAAGAAATGTCTTTAACAGAAAAAAATTCAGGCTTCCCTGTTTAATCTGATTAGTGATAAATTAAAGGTTAAAATACCAGATTATTGGTCACTCACCTTATTGTTGATTTCCAAGGAGAAGTTGCTCTGGAGTTGTGCCAAGGTCATCTTATTGTACAGCAAAAGTGGATCATTCCTGTCTTCAGATTTTGTTGTTGCCTATCAAAGTTAATTATGAGAAAATGAGTGCATTGAGTCAGCTCTCAGGAACTGTGGTTTGCTCAGGATGCACATCCTACCCTGCCTGTTCCTTCTGGAGCCCCCACTCAGCCAGAGAGCCCTGACCCCCCACTCACACATGTGGGGCTGCACCAGGGGCTCAGTGTGGCATCCAAACAGCAGATTTTACCCATCTGAAGGGTTCTGAAAAATCAGTCATGCCAAGGCTCACTTTATCCCTCTCCTTCCCTTATGCTTCCTCTTTCCTCCTGGGCATCCAGTCTCTTCTCTGTGTTTTAACAAACTCCCAAGAGCACAATGCCAGCTCGGGCTGAGGTTTGGGTGGAAGGCTGGAACCCAAGGCAGGGGCAGCTTCCCCACCACCAGCTGGACTATCAGCAGCAACTGCTGCAGAGACATTGCAGGGGTGGGTTCCTTTCATGCTCCCCTTTAAAATCTTTCTCCAGTGAATTCCTTTTCTGATAATAATTTCCATCTCTGACTGAGGTGTGTTTCTCAGGAAAATGTAAGAAAGCCAAAATCAGATGGGTTTAGTTTATACAAACGGTTTTCCCAAACACATGCCCTTACTATCAGTGTAACTTGAAAAGTAGCTGAAGCTGGAAATGATGTGTTTAACTTGTTTCACAGTCATCCTCAGCTTCAGGTCCTGCCGGAATAGTTAATAATCATAAGCCACGGTTTGCTCTTGAATGCCTGAATTTCCACCTGGTTTTCTCCATGCAAGTTCACATTCTCACTATTTCTCCAGTCAAACTCATATTATTTTTCCTCTGTCCTTTTCTTCTAGTGGAGAACAGTGTTTGATTAAAAATGCCCTTGGAACAATCAGCATTGTGGAGCAGCTTGTGCAGCACAAACATGACTTTGTGCTCCGGGCAGGCCAAGGGCTGGGGCTCTGCTGCTCTGGGATCCAAACAGCCCATGGGGGAACAGGACAAAGGGAGGAGAGGCCTCGGAGCATCTCCCAAACTCACACTCCAAACCACATTAAACAACCCCAGTCTGAGTCTCTCTCCTCCTTCAGGGCCTCTGTGAACAGATCAGGATAAAACCTTTGGCTCCTTAGGAAACAGCTAACTGGGATATTTTCCCTGGCTCCTTACAGGACATGTCTGTATTATTGCATGTTCCTCTTAAGTGTAACATCCATTTTTGGTCCCACAAAATAAAATCAGCAAGTCACTTAACAACTCAATTTACAGGTAACTTTGTTAGGTGTTAAGAAAAAAGTCAGTTGTGTAAAGGATACATGAAAAATGTTTTTCTTACATTGGCAATCTCCTTCTCCAGTTCCATGACTCTGTTCATTTGCTGAGAAATCTCATCCTCACTTGAAGAAATATTTCTCTCTCTCAGGATTAGTTTAGCTACAGAAACCATGAAATCCACATAGGCAGAACATGCCTGTTGGGAAAAACAGGAACATCTCAAAGACAAAACTCTTCAGAGTAGAGCATACCTTGATTATAGTCAAGATTTTCTCTTCATTTTTGTCAACAACAGATCTTCATCCCTTACTTGAACAGTTCAGTTTTATTCAGAAACACTGTTAGATCACAACTGGAAATTAATGCTGAAAATTCCCTCATGGAAAACTGTTGTATAATTGGAGCACTGTTCAAAGCTAAACATGCTCAATGGCTGCACTGTGTTTTCATTATTTCAGATGAAACATTTGTATGTCCATATTTAAACCATCATTCCTGTTTTTTCTAGCTCACTTTAATTACAGCTTCCAAAAATATTGCTACCAAAGAGCAGTGTTCCCAGGAACAGAAACCCAGGGAATCAGCACTGTGGGAAAAGCCCTCCCAGAGCGGTGACCCCCTGCAGTACTCCTGGGAGCAGTCAGCAGTCATGGTGCTCTACCCAAAGCTAGGTATACTGTGGACAGGATAATATATATTAAATTTAGCAGAAAAGAATTCACCAAGGATAAGGATGTAAATATGGCAGTAAATTCTCTGAAATGTCACACTGTCAAATCACTACAGGTGTCCTGTTTTATGGAACTCACTGTTATTCCTCTTTGATAAGCCATATTCACTTTCCTATCAACAGAAAGGCTGTTTTCAATATTCTTTCAAAATGCAAATTTCATAAAGTACATAAGACTATTTCATTAGCTACGAAATAATACCTGTTTTGTGCAATATGCTGCAATGTACCAACCCAGTGATTAAAGCAGGGATTAGTAAGGTGTGCATGTCATCAGCTTTATTAATAGCAGTATTTGGGTACGTTGTGCTCCTCAGGCAGCAGGACACACCCTGTAACCATGTCCCACAGCTGGCCCTGGGCATCCCTCCCTGCCTGGGCAGTGCCAGCTGTGCCTGCCTGGGGAGTGGGCACTGCCAGCACCGTGCCCAGGGACAGGCCTGAATCCTCAGGGCCACTGGTCATCAAGGTTATCTCAGCAGGAAGAGGAAAGCCCATGAAACCACTGACAGCTACAACAAGTCACAACAGACAGTGCAAAGCCAGCCTGGGAAAACCATCCCAAAATTCAACACAGATATTACCCCAAACCAGTGAGCCAACAGAGATTTTCAGGTACCAATCCGTGGGCTTTGTTTATGTCCTACAGTGCAGCTCTTAGGTCAGTCAGCAAATAACTCAGCTCATTTCAGATGGCCTGTCTGAAACTCTCAGACACTTGAGTGGGAATGTCTGAACGACTCCTGTGTGAGCTGAGGCATCCTGGATCTTACAAGGGAAGAGGATCTTTAAATGATCTTATTGACAGGCTGCACTTGTGTGTCTGATGGAGTCAGAGGTCCAAGAGCAGGAGGCAGAGCTGGTGTTGCTGTAGCAGCCCCAGAGTGCAGGGACACAGCAGGACCCAGAGCCAGAGCAGGCTCTGTCAGGGCACAGGCATGGCAGGGAATGGCTCTGCTTGGGACAGGGAATGGTTCTGCTTGGGGCAGGGAATGGGGAGCGTGCTGGGAACCTCCCTGACAGTCCCAGAGCTGGTTTGTCAGAACACTCCCCTCTGCCTTCCAGCAGTGCAAAGCTGATACTGAGGCAGGGCAGAGATCAGGCCCAGAATTTCCTCCCAGTGGACACAGGACAAGGAAGGAGCAACTTGTGCTCCATGAGCCACCTCCCAAAGGCCATCACATGTGTCATAGTCATGGACCTGAACAGTCCAGGTGACAGTGACCGTCTTTACGAGCATGTGATCTGTAATTAAATGTAATCACTACTAACTGGAGGCAGGTCAGCAGAACACCTACAAACCCAAAATAGGCTATGCACTTTCTCACTGCTTTTGCATTTAATTACACAGAAGAAAAGTGGTTAACTAAAGGTCATTGTGGCAGCAGTTGCAGCTCTGTGACTTCAGCAAACACAGACACTTCAGCTCCCAAGGACTTAAAGCACATCCAAGATTAGCAACAGGGATACAGTGTCAGTGCTAACAGGTTAATGAGAGCATGTACGAGTAATGAGTAAACAAGAATTAAAGGAGACCTTGTGGTTTCAGATATCTGAGCAATTTCTATGGAATCACATCGTGCTTTCTCTGCAGCTGATGTACAGGACTGGGATCTTTTCAGATCTTTCATGCAGAAAAGTGTGTCTGGTTCTGAATGGTTCTGTTTCTCCCAGGCTCTTGCTGACAGCAGTGGTTCACCTGCAGCACTTGGCAGTCAGTCCCAGTTCAGAAGTGGCCTCCTGTTTGCAGGGGCAGAGCAGGGCTGACCTATAACCACTCCTGTCCTGCCTTAGGCAGCTCTGACAGGGGAGAGCTCTCGGTTCAGTGCTGAAGCCTGGCAGAAGCTGCTTAACAAAGCTAAAATGTTTCATGTTTATCTCCTTCCAAGAGGTCCTAAAAAGCAAAGTCGCTGTTCCTCCTCTGATTTGTATAATCATACAGGAATTGGGTGGGAAAGCTATGACTTTTCTTGCACATATATGTTCAGGGATTAGAAGAGGAATGGAAGGGAAGGGATGGGAACAGAGGAAGGAGGCAGGTTGGGATGTGCAGTGTGTGGTGATGCCAGAGGGGTGCAGAAGGACTTGGCACACACTGGGAACTGGAGTCAAGACAAGCCCCCTGTGTCCCAGTGCTGCCAGGCCAATACACTGCCTCCTGTTCTTACCCAGCTTAGTTCTTCTAGCCCTTAATCTCACTCTCCTGTATCCTCTTCCATTCCCTTTTGGCTCTCTGTCCTTCCTGTACACTTACCCACACTAAAACTCTGTCCAGTCTGTCCCACAGACTGTTCTCACCTGCAGACCAGCCTTGGCTAAAGGCTCATCATTATCACCTTTCCATTCCAGTTTCCCCAGTTCTCCCAGGGATGTTTTCCAGGGGCAGCACTGGAATCTCTTTGAGGAAGGACTGTTCTGCTCTTTGTCTGTCCCTACTCTGAGACGCGTCTGCCTTGAGAACACAGCCTACACCATCTGGAGTGTCCTGAGGGGTCTGCCAGCCCCACTTACCTCTTTGTACGCCCCAGTGCACTCGTAGTAGTCCCGGGAAGGCAGGCCCAGCCCAGGCTGGTCAATCTGCAAATGCAAACAAAAGCTGAAAAGCACTTCAGGGCCAAATGGCAGAGCATTGCACTGTTCTTTGGTGAATTACAGGTGCTGAGGCTTCACTCTGGCCAGAGGGAAGTTTCTCTCTCCTCCTCACCTTTAATTCTTTTCACTCTCCCTATGCTTCTTGTGTTAGTTTTCAGTCTTCTCGTTCTGTTGCTGAACATTGCGAGCTACTGGTAACGAGTGTGAGAACAGGTGAAGAACAGGTGACAGAACAGCCCCCAGAGAAGTCAGGGCAGTCCCTGCATCTCTGAAATTCATACATGTGAAGTGCTCATGGATCCATCTACCCCCCAAGAGGGGAGACTGGCCCTTGCTCCCGTAACTGTGTGTATAATGTGTGCCTCTGTGAGGCCCATCTCACTGAAAATAGCAGAGTGAGTGCACAGAACAGGGATGGCAACTGGAGAACAGACAGGGCACTGTGAAACAGAGAACTGAAGCTGAACCTACATCGATTCACACATTCCTCTACAAGGTGCTGTGGTACAATTCAAAGCACTGATGTTTGTGCTGGTCACCATTCATGTCTGTGCCTCCATTACTGGCTGCACTGCTCTGGGGGAGGCCGTGGCCGCAGGGCACTCACGTGAATGATGTGAGCTGTGGAGTTCTTGTCGTCTGTGCCCACAAAGAAGTTTATAAGGACCTTTTTCCCATATCTGGAGTTGAGCTGTGCAATAGCTGTCTCAGCTGACCAGGCAGCACCTGAGCAAATGAAAGGAGTGTTAAGGCTCGAGTTTGGTGAGCAATGAAAGCTACAGGAATTTAGATATTTTAATTAAAAGAAAATAAGCACAGGTTGTCTTACCATAGGAGGTCTCCCAGTCGGTGGTTGCCACAGGCCAGTCAGACACGTTGGGCAACAAAGTGATTAAAGGCCTTCCACCTCTGCTGTCAATCGCAGCTTTGGGAAGAATAAAATGGGTTACCGGGACATTTGAAACCCCACAAATGTTACACATCATAATGAGTTTGGAACAGTGAAGCTGAGCACTACGTTTTCCTCCTCAGTACAGCAGCAGTTTGCTGTGATGTATGGCTGCTTTAACATTTAATGTGAAAACATTCCAGTCATGATGCAAACAGCATGTGCAAATCCTTGCAGCCACAACACTGGGGAACTACTGTCTTTTGTCTCTGTAAAGAGCTTGAAATAATAGTTTTGAGAAGTATTAATCACATTATAGAAACTATAAAAATGTGATTTAGGAAGCCCTGCAAACTGTTTTATTGCTCTTTGTTCCAGTGGCAGAGTCCAACTCAGATTCTTGAATTAAATGTTCTCCCTGTCTTCCTACAGCCTGGAATGCCAGGGAGCTTTCACCTCATCCCTGGTAATTCCTATGAAAGAATTAACTCATATTTAACTGAAAGGCTTTGAGTTTAAATATCTGCAGCAGACCAGGAACTGAAGAGTAATGTAATCTCACCTAAGCTACCAGAGCTAGTAAAGCAGGAGATACAGTAACTGGTCTTACAATTAACATTCTCATTTGACTGTCTGGAATTGATGCATTGTAGTTTTCACAAAGAATTTCTGACCATTATGCACAGGACAGGGCACAGGTGTAGCTGTGTGATGAGTGGGACTCTTTGGATGGTGCTTGGATATCCCATAATGCACTAAGTTCAGGAGACACTTACTTTCATTTATGCAGGACCTGTACAGGGTTTTTGCCTTCTGCACTGCAGGGATGTCGCTGGTGCTGGGGGTGTCGAGGACATCTGAAACACAGACAGCAAACACGTGGTCATGGCTGAGCTGTGGGGGAGGCACCGAGGGAACCGCGGCCACACCAACCTGCGGGGCAGGAGAAACACTCCCTGCCCACCTCTGAGTCCAGGGTGGCTTTGCCTTTCCAAAGCTGAGGGGGGAAAGCTCTGGGGGTTAAATGCCTTGCAATTGCATCAGTCTGTTAATAAGCTGAGCACAAAGGAGTCAGGAAATACCCTGTGGGTCACCCTTGGGGGAACACCAATGCTCTGACTTCTCAGGGACAGCTTTTAGGTGACCAAGCTGTGTCTGAAGACACATCTGACAAAAGCAGGAGATCAGTGAAGTAGGAAAAGGATATTCAGTCTGGAGAGAGAGGTTTGGAGAGTGCTTCAGGAGTATAAACTGACCACTTTGACTCTGTTATTTTTGTCTGAAAAGGTGGATTGTGCATAATTTGACACTTACATTTTGTGGAAAAAGGAGTATTTGTAAGTTTATGATGCGACTAGTTGGGAAATGCTTGCCTGCTCTTGGATTTCTGATGGAATGCAGCTGTGCAGGACACGGGGCTGCCAGGGAGCACCTTCCAGCACTCCAGAGGGCCTGGGCACAGCCAGACCCTCCTCCTCCTGCCTGGCTGCTGTCCCAGTGCACGAGGGGCAGGAGAGGCATTTCAGGGGTTAGAATGAGCAGATACCAGAAGGGGCAGGTCTGGCCAGCTCTGCCCCAGTGTCACACACAGCACTGTCACACACAGCAGTGTCACACACAGCACTGCCACACACAGCAATGACACACACAGCACTGTCACACACAGCACTGCCACACACAGCACTGTCACACACAGCACTGTCACACAGAGCACTGTCACACACAGCCATGTCACACACAGCACTGTCACACACAGCACTGTCACACACAGCACTGCCACACACAGCACTGCCACACACAGCAGTGGCACACACAGCACTGTCACACACAGCCATGTCACACACAGCACTGTCACACACAGCACTGTCACACACAGCACTGCCACACACAGCACTGTCACACACAGCACTGTCACACACAGCAGTGGCACACACAGCACTGTCACACACAGCCATGTCACACACAGCACTGTCACACACAGCACTGTCACACACAGCCTTCTCCAAGCAAACAGTTTGGGGTACTGAACACAAACCCTGGAATATCTGGGAGTATTTTCAGCTTTGCTGGAAAACCACAGTGTCTTAGGATACCATGTAGGGCAAAGCAGAAAGTTTACACAGTCCCCAGGCAAACGGCACTGACCTTTCAGAACCACCTCCAGCTCGTCCCGCAGGATGTCGAAGTTGCTGTACCGGGAGCTGGTCTCGGGGATGACGTTGCGGCGCAGCCACCCCCCGCACGCGAACTGGTAGAAGTCTTGGCACGGCTGAGCACTGCCGTCCATGTTCTGCAGGATGCGCGCGGCTGGGGGGCACAGGGCACAGTGTGACACGGGGCACACACGGGGCACAAGGAGTGTGACACAGGGACAGCACTCTCGCAAGAGGGAACTCAGGAACACACTCAGTTTGCACTAGGGTCAGGCCCACTGGACTCTTCCAGACCAAGCAAAGCACTTGCCAGGGAACAGGCAATTACTGTTCTGTACTGCCCACAGCTTCCATACCTCCCAGTTGCCTGTGCTCACTGGTGGCTGGACAGGCCGATGGTCCTACTCCCTGGGAGTGGCCACTCAGTTCTAAGTGAAATGTAAATATTTCATTTGCTGACTTACCCTTTTTTGTATTGAAATGTGGTGAAAAGAGACATTAAAGCACAAGAGGTGGCAGAGGTGAAGTACCCACTAGGACTATTCAAGTATGATGTAGACTCAACTGAATCCACTCTACTTCAATAAAATATCGACTTTGTCGGACCCTTTAAGTTCTTGTCAGGAAGGTTTTCCTGTTGAAGCTACACTCACTTTTTTCCCTCCATCTTTTACTCTAGAATGGGCAGTGCCTCTTGCTATCCCTGTTGACCCTCTTGAAGAGGCTTGTCCAAGACTAACCAGTCACTGACCGATTGTTAAATGGGATTCTGCAGTGAAACCTCATTCCTTGATGGGAGTTTCCCAGCTGCTGTCCATAAACCTTCTGAGCTGCTTCTTTTTCCTACCCCTCTTCCACCCAGAGTGCTTCCAGCACCAGTGTGCCAGCACAGGCTCACAGAAAGGAGGTCCCTGGAGCCAGGCAAGGCGAGGGAGACCTCTCCACTTCCCAGGATACTGAATATTCTTCCCGTTTTTCTGACGTTATTTTTAGTAAATGGTGAGGCTTGTGATTTCAACTGTTCATTCCTTCCACATAGGCAAGTCAAATATTTATAGTCATTTCTCCAGTACTTTCAATATTTTCCAAGTCTCTTGTTCAGGTGGAAATGAGAGGTAGAGAGACAGTCTGTGGTGTTTTATGTTGACTTGCCTCTCCCCATTTTTCAGTTGGCTTAAGTGTGCTCAGTTCTAGGCCCACATCAGAAGGTTTTACAATGTTGTGGTGCCTGGACGATGGAAAAAGTCATGAAACAAATGCTTTTTCAATTTTAGACTGTCTAAGTATCATAAACCCCACTGTGGAATTAGGTACAAACCCTAACACCTGATAGTTTTCCCTCTGAAGTCAGTGGCTTCAGGGTGACCTCACTTTGCCAGGGTGCAGGATCGTGCCAGCAGCCAGAGACCAGGAAGTTCAGTCATGTTTTTACCAAGTGTGACACTTGGCTCCAGAAGGCACTTCCAGTCCTGACTGCTCTGGGATTGTGGTTTCTCTCTTCTTTGCCCTTTTTCATTCCGGGGAAGGGGAATGTTTTGAATGCTGCCCTTCATTCCTGTCCCAACTCCTTATATTTGCTGGAAAAGGAAGGTTGTAACTATTCCTAACATCTCCTGATTTAGGGGGATCCCTCTGGGTGTCTCTGCCAGGCTGGGGCAGCAACTGAAGGGCAACACTGTCTCTTGGATTATCTTGGCGTGTGCCAGTCCAGCAGCAGGGACTCCAACAGCCAGGACTGGACCCCCCAGCTGCTCGTGCCAGCAGAGTGCCAGCCCTGCCAAAAGGGAACAGGAGGACAGAGGGATCTTCTGACACCAAGAGAAGATGGTCCTTGTCCACTGTCTTGTCACTTTGGGAAAAAACCCCACAACAAAACCCAGGAGAAATCCACATGTTGCTTAAATCTGAGAAATCATTGACAGTCTGTGTAATATCAGACTGGCTGGAACTGTGGAATTGGGTTGCTCTACTTGGAGTCAGCACCTGGTTTATTCTCTGTCCCTGCTACTGTCACACAAAAAGAATAGTCTGTCATAGCTTTTCTGGTGGATGGTCCAGGCCAGCCAGTATTGGCCAATCAACTTGTTTCAAAACTTGACCTTAAATACTGCAGAAGTACCAGAAAGAGCTCAGTTATGGGCCCCATGGTCTTCCACTCAGGGCTGAAGGTGAAATACATAAAGTATAGCTATGAAAGATACTCAAGTGTAATTGGCACATGTGAACCCCAAGGTAACCACTCATTATTTAGCTGATACCACAGATATATTGCAATCAGGGAAATGTGATTATGTGATGAATATTTTGTTATATTACCTCTAATCCAGGTCAGTTGGTACGTATACAAACACAGGTAATACACACTGTGCTTCTCCTCAGGGCTCAGTACCGCCTCAAGGAACTGCAGTTTGGGCTTATCCTGCTGTCACTGGTTCACTCAGTTTCCAGTCTCACTGAAAACGTGGAGCCTTATCTCCATTACTTTTAATGATTAATTTTATTGTCGTACTCCTGATGGCCAGTTGTTGCTTTAATAGCTTACAAATAAAGTAATATAAGCTGTCAGAACAACTGGTGACCTGGGCAGGATACAGGAGCAACACAATGTGCTTACCTTGGCGAAACAGAGGAGAGATCAAAACCCCCTGTTCCCTTCAGGTTGAGCTGCCTGAGCTCAGGGAAATGAGCAGTGGATCAGCTCATCCAAAAAATGCCCCAGTGCACCATCACCTGGTGCCTGCTGGTGCCACCCTGCCCTGGAGCTCACACAGCCGTGGGGAACATCTCACGCACTTACTGATATTTTGCCTGGGTGTGACCAATTGACTTCTCAGTACATTTTTTCTTCTTCTGGCCCTTTATTGGAAGCTCTTCTCTCAAATGTTCTATCAGTATCTTCCCTTCATTATTTTCCAGGCATTAAGTGCTGTTAAAGCTTTTAGCAGAAGCATAAAAGAGTAAAACTATTCTGCTTAATTCATTTAGGAACTGCCTGCTAGATCTTCATTTTCATTGTGCCTCATTTCTCCAAACTTCTACTGCTTATCCTTTGGAGCTGGGTCGTGATCACATAGTCTGTCTGAACTCCTTTTAGCAGATGTGTATATTTAGCTGAAAATGAGCATTGCCAGAGATAAAAAGATCCAGTAAACTAAGCTGATCACATTCCAAACCACAGCATGAGCTTCCGTGGTGGGAGGAAAACACCTTGGAAGTGGAATGAAAATACAGTGATGACATAAATCCTATGTTTAGACTGTGCCAGTGACAATACCCCGTTCCTGAGGTCATGGACTGCCCTGGGCTCCACCAACAGGTGACTCAGCAGGACTGGGGGGGGGGCACTACCAGAGCTGCTCTGGCTGCTGCCTACAGTGAGACTGAAAGGAGGAGTCCCATGGAAGTAAAGAACCTGGAGCTGAACTTGCTCAGGTTCCAGAGGGGCCGGTCATGGTGTGAGAACCTGCGTAAGAGCTCCACATGACACCAGATAACAGAGCCATGAGGGTGTTTATGATGCTCCTCCAGGGGAGTTACCCAGGCTGAGCAACAGGCAAGGTGAGAGGTCACAGCGTGGGGCTGGGACATGAGCCATGGCATGAGCTGCTGCTTTAGATCCCTCGCCAGCCCCTGTGCCTGGGCCACAGCCTGCATGAACTCAGTGGCCAAGTTATTCTACAGGGGTGGAGAGAGATAAAGGGATGAGTGACAGCCCCCAGTCACACCATGGGAGTGTTTCCAGGGGTTGTGTCTTTGGGAGCTTACAGAAAAACAATGAAGAGCCCTCTCACAGACACAGCAGGTGACTCTGCATTGGCAGGGGAGGGCCTGGGAGAAAACTCTGCAAGGAATGATGGAAAAGGGCATGAAAGGAGGAAGCAGGGCTGGCACAGAGCCCCTGTGAAACACATGTTGGCACAGCCAGATAGATGCTCCTTTCTTTTGGGAGATGAGAGAGGGGCTCCTCCTGAGGTGTCCCTGCCCATGGCAGGGGGTGGAACAAGATGAGCTTCAAACTCCCTTCCAACACAAAGCATTCTGTGATTCTATCATTCTATGGTCTAGAAGTAAAGGAGGTAAAAAAAGTAAAATTAGCGTGAATTGAGCTGGAGGAGAAAACAGAAAGGCCAAGACAACTAGAGGTGAGAGGAAAGGGAGAGCACTTATGGATAACTGTCCCTTCACCCCCTGGCAGAGGACACACAGCATGGAACTCTGCATCTCCCTGGGGCACTGTAGGAGTTCTCTAGCAGAGTTACATCAGGATGGAAATGGAGAATTTTTATGCAGTTGTTACTGAAGGATGAAGTCAGCTTGTCAGACTATAAACTCTGGAATTTTTTGGACACAAAGGATGACTCTGTAAGATCTGACAATTTCATAGCACAGGATTTTACATTTGTAGAACTGTGCTGAGAAAACCACGTGAGGTGGCAGATGCCATGCCTGCATGTGCCATCCTTGTCTGCAGTGAAAGGGAACATTTCAGAGTAGTCATTGTCCTTAAAAAGACACACATCAATTTAAAGGTATATATTTTCATTCTTACCTGATTTTATACAGTCTGCTGTCTTGCAAACCCCATCTAAAAGAGAATACAATCATATTCTTAGTTCTTTACTGAATGTCAATATAATAAAAGCTACTGTAAATATTTTCATTGACAGCCAGTTTAATTGCAGTGTACAGTAAGACAAATATGAATGGACACCTTACACTCAGTAAGGGAATATTTATAGGATCAGGCTCTAAAAATACCATCATCTTCATCCCTTTAGGGTCATTCAGTGCTAGTCATTCATCATGTGGAATTTTTGTGGTCATCAGAGGAAAATGTCCTATCAATCAGCTGGAGGTGGGCAAAATGCTATTTTTATAACAAAAAAGAAATTTAGAGAGAAATAGCACAGAGACTGGAGGCAGTTGCAAAGCCAGTTTGAGTGTAGCAATACCTTACAATGACAAGAGGATCTGGGGGCAATTATACAAAAATTATGAGACATTCACTCTGAAGTCCTCTGAACAAAACACAAGGTTCAGGAACATGAAAATGTTTCCTTTTGAGACTTTAGAAATAAAACTTTTTTTATTTTTCATTTCAGAATGGCATTTTTCCATTCCATAATTGAACTAGAGTTCAATAAAAAGCTTAAACAATGTTATTAAGCAAACCACTTAATTCCCTGCATAAGGAAACATTCTAGTTTGACCCCAAATGGAAATTTTAGCTTCTCTGTATTGTCTTTTCCAAAAATTGTCAGGGTCTTTGCCCCTGAATGGAAGTACTTTCCAGTGTTCTGCTCTGGCTGCTGAAGCACAAACCCTCTCAGGATGACTACACTCACTGAGAGTCCCTGTGCAACAGCCTGCAAAAGGAAAAACAGGATTTTCATGCATCTCCAGGAACACCAAGGAAGTCCTGGAGTTTGTTTTCTTCAGTAGTATTGTAATTTGTAGGGGTTTTGCTTACTGAAGCATTAACTACAAACAGAAGGACTCCTTAGAACAAGCAGATGGTTTGTGCTCACCACAACTTTGCACGAACAAATGGATTTACCAAGTATTGTGTGGATGCAGCTTTACATTTCAGACAACATCTTAAAATCCTCCCCTGTTGCTGAGGACTTGCCCATTGGAGGGGATGACACGTACTCACCATCGTAGGTGGCGTAGAGGACGATCATGGTGATGGCCACGATGGTCAGCAGCACCGTGAGCACAGCCAGCCCCACCTCCAGCCCACTCCATCGCAGCTTCTTCTTGGGTTTGGGAGTGTTCATCTCAGTTATATCCATCTGGCTTTCTGACTTGCCCATAACCCAGTCTGCAAAGGAAAAGGGGATATTCACAGGGCACCCACACTGAGTCACAGCCTTGGAACCGGCTCCTCAACCACACAGCAACAAACAGGTTTTCTAGGTGAGTTTGCAAAGTATTTGGAACTGCTGGATTGTCAGTCATGAGCAATTCTGCCCTCCTGTCAGGCTGGGGCACACACAGAGACACAGAGACACACACACATACATACATACAAACACATCGAAACACACACAGAGGCACAGACACACACATATACATACAAACACATAGAAACACACACACACAGAGGCACACACAGACACACATACAAACACACAAACACATAAACAGACACACAGACACACACAGACACACACACACACACACACAGAGGCACACACAGACACACATACAAACACACACACACATAAAAAGACACACAGACACACACAGACACACACACACACACACACAGAGGCACACACAGACACACATACAAACACACACACACATAAAAAGACACACAGACACACACAGACACACACACACACACACAAACACACAGACACACACACAGACACGTATGTACCAGGCAGTCTGTGTCATTGATGGAGAGCAGGACAGTGATGTTCCTTCACATGGAGGAGCTTCCTTCACACCAAAGAGAAAAGGAAAGCCAACAAGCCAAAACCTATTTTGAAAATGTACCCGTGAGGTTTAATCTGGTGTGAAGGTACAGGAGTTCACAAGCAAGTAAAAAGCAAGTCCCTCTGCCTGAATAAAAATTAACTTAATCTGCCAATTACTTATCTAATGCCAAAGGTCAAAATATGCCATTGTGCTTGGCTGTCATTTCTTAAAATATTATGTAAGCAGTTCTTGACTACAGCTTTACAGCTGGCTCTAAAAATAAAAAAAAAAACCCTCAGGCTCTGCTGGGAGCCTGTCAAATTCACACTGAAGATTGTGAGTCTTCACAGCAATTTTTAAAGGACTGCAACCAGGCCTGTCTGGTGAGGTTAGAGCTCAGTGAAACAGGAGTCACGCAACGCCGCTGATGGCGTGAACGGGCTCACGCTCGCTCGGGGAACTCGGGCAGTACATTTTAAGGCTGTATTGCTGTTGCTCTGTAGAGGTAACTGGGCCACCTTTGCAGTGCTGCTGGTGGCACGTCTGTGCTCTCCCTTCTGCTCCAGGGCCAGGCTTTCCTCCACCGACACAGATTCCAATCCCTACGCGTGCAGCAATGTATGGCTCAGTATTTCACAATGGAAACCCGACAGTTTCTACTCTCAGCATTTCCCGGGGCTCCGTACATCCAAAACAGAGCACACACCCTTTCTATCCAACGGGGAGGCACATGGCAGTTCCACTGGGTCAATAATGGGAACACCTCTATTCACTAGACCCCTCACACAAAGGTCAACCCACATTACACCCTTTCCCTTGTCTCTCTAAGGCAGCAAGGGACCCTTCTCAGTGTCTGCAGCCATTCCAGTCCAAGACATGAATGTCATTATTTTAAAGTGGTTTGCTGTATTGCTGACTTGTGTTCATCTTAGTCTGCTCAAACTGCTGCAGTCTATCAGGTGTCCAGCCTGCACCCTTCCTCCAGACCCCCAGTTTCCCTGGCACCATTCCTCTAAAAGAACAAGAGAACATTTTACTTTCCTGTGTCGGTGTCCCCTTCTGTCACTACCCCTGGGACACGCAGATGCAGGAGGTGACTGGCAGTGCCGAACCTCAGCTCCTCGGTGGCTCAGGAGGCTGGAGCCCTGCAAGGTCTGCCCAGCCTCCGCCTTTCAGCATCTACAGCGATCATTGCAACTGCCTTCACACGCCTCCTGAGTTGTTGTTTGAGGAGGAGGTTTTTTGGTCAGATGAGACAGGGCAGAGGACTGAAATCCCACAGAAGAAGGTAAAGGAGTGAGAAATCTGCCCTGCATCAACTGCGAGATAAAAGTTCAGAGATAACAAAAAAGCAAATTAACTATTATCCACTTCTCACTTCCAGTCATGCTAAGCAGCAAAAAAATGTTATTTGTATGAATACTGACCGGTCTCCAGGATCCTCTGAATACTCGGAGGCTCATTTAAGCAGTGATGCTTATCTCCTGACTCTGGCGGTGACTTTGAGCACTGAAAACACAGCTCAGTAGAGCCGCAGGAAACACTGCACCTTTCATGTGCAAATATGTCCCTTGCAGTCAGCTGTGCTTTTCCAAGTGCGCTGATCTTTCTGTTCCTGCAGGACTCTTCCTCGAGTCTAAAGGCATCTGACTAATTTTTACTTGTAGTTATTTAAAGAGTTGATCCCATCTGCATTAACGAACACCAGGTAAAAGCTTCCTTATGTGCTAACCGCAAGCACAGCAAAAGTGGAGGAGTAATTTAAGCAGATAAAAGCCTCGGTATTGTGGGTTTCTTACACTTCTCTTAGTGCTTCTGTGATCCCCTCTGCTCTGCCTACTAAACCTCAGACACCACAGAGAGCTGACGATATTTTCATTGATCCTGGTCTAGAAGGCACGGGGCGGTCATTAATGCTTTTGGGTTTGGGATGGGCATGTTAAAAACCGGCTTGTGGCTTGCTCGGTTCCAGCGTCGCTTCTACAGAAAATGTAGCACGGCACGAGAATACTTTTTGTCTCGCTAACTTGTGCCGCCTGTCCGGTGCGGATGGGGCTGCTGCGGCACGGGGGGCAGCGCCGGCGAACCCTCGGGGGATGCACCTCTCCGGCACAGCCCCGGAGCCGGGGAGAGACCCGGAGCCCCGCAGAGCCCCGGAGCCTGGGTGGGACAGCTCCGGAGCCCGCACAGCCCCAGAGCCCCGCACAGCCCCGGAACTCGCACATCCCCGGCTCCGCGGGGAGGTGCCTGGGCCGGGCCGGGCGGGGAGGGCGCTCGGCTCCCGCCGCAGCCGCTGCCCGGGCCGGCCCCGCCGCTCGGCCCGCCGGTCCNCGCCCCGCCGGTCCCGCCCCCGCGTCCGTCTCAGGGAGCACCGCGCCGGGGGCTCCCGGCTTAAGGGTCCGGCGGGGACCCGTCCGTCCATCAGTCCGTCCGTCTGTGCCGCCCCGCTCCCGCACCCCGTGCCCCGTGCCCGCACTCACCCGCTGGCGCTCGCAGGGCTCGGCCGCGGGGCTGCCACGCACATCCCCGAGCGGCGCCGGGCGGAGGCGGCGGGTCTGCGCCCGCGGGTCCCGGGGGAAGGCGGCGCGGCTCTCG
>VWZD01000645.1:466184-482130 GCA_013396695.1 Sakesphorus luctuosus
CAGGCTCAGGCTCAGGCTCAGGCTCAGGCTGGAGGGGCTGTGGCGGGGCTGTGGCGGGGCTCAGCGCCCGCGGGCAGCGGTGGGGCTGCGGGGCGCCCGCATGGCCGGGACAGCCGCGCCCGGGGCGCTCCCCGCCGCCCCGCAAAGCGGCCCCTGCCCGCCCGCCGCCGGCACAGCAGCTCTCCGGCCCACCCGAGCGCTTCCTCCTCTTGGCGAGCATAAAAATGCGATGGGGCAGGACACAAACAAACAAGCCCCCCCGCCCCGGCCAGCCGCGCTCAGCACCTCGGCGAGCCTTCCCCGGCGCCGGGACAGCGGCCAGGGCAGGGCCGGCACAGGGACCGGCACAGGGACCGGCACAGGGACCGGCACAGGGACCCGCACAGGGACCGGCACAGGGACCGGCACAGGGGCTGGCACGGGGACCGGCACAGGGGCTGGCACAGCAGCCCGCACAGCAGCCCGCACAGGGACCGGCACAGGGACCCGCACAGCAGCCCGCACCTGCCTGGCCCCTGCGCATCGCTCCGCGGGCGGCCCGGGAGGAGGAGGAGGGACGGGATGCATCGGGCAGGGGAGCGGCTGCATGTCTGTCTGCACGGCTCGCTGCCTGCTTCCCTGCACGCTCATCGCCTTTGTCACATTAATGCAGTCACATACTGCTCTGCAGGATCTTATTCCTCGTTCACCCAGTGATTTCTCCTCGGGAGGGAAACAGCTGTGAGTTCTTGCACAAAGAAGCAGCTCTGAGCTCTGTCTTAAGATTTCTCAACAAACAGACTTGTTTCGTTCCTACAAAGTTTGGTTTTAATTTTCATTTTTGCTATTAGACTGGTGAGCATCAGAAGCAGCAGCACGAGTTGCCATCGTTCCTCTCACTGGCACCAGACACGGGGTTTGCTCCTGCTGCCTTCCTAAAAGTACCTTTATCACCTCTGGCACAGACAGGGCAGCTGGAATTCCTGAAATATTTTGTTCCCAACTACACACACTAAAATGCGGCTTGAGAGGGGCAATTTCCTCCTCTCCAAGGAAGGTGGAAACTGAATCCCAACTTCCTTATGGAACTGCCCAGCGAGTGATGCACAGGGCAGATGGAATGGAGAGGGGGGGCTGATGACTGAGCACTGGCTGTAAAAATCACACACTTTTTCAAAATGAACCTCTGAAGAGGGAGGTTTTACTCACCAAAATGACAACAGAAGTATCAAAAATGGGCAAGATTAACATTTCAGAAAGTCTATAGAGAATAAAATTACTGCATTTTCTTACAGAGACAACTGGGGAAGATGCAGATTATATCTTTTCCAGGATCAATGCTCAAATTAATACAAATATCTCACATTAAATCTTTTCTGTATTAGTTCTTGCAGAGTTCCAGTCTGGTTCCTGGAACAAGCCACGGGCTCCTGCAAGTCACTCCTGACATTACCTGATGCCTTAATCAATAGCAAATTTCACCAAGCTATGCAAGAATAGAGCAGTCATTAAAAATACATGTGATTTGTTAACCAGGTGCCTGCTGCACAGCCTTAACTGCAGCCTAGCTGAGGAGGCAGAGGTGATGTGTGAACAGACAGAACTGAAATGGCAAAAAGGGTTTGTTTCAAAAATTTTAGGTGAGCCAAAAAAGTAGAACTGCATAATTTACCACAAAAAGAGAAAAAAAGAAGAAACTTGTGGAAATCTGTAAATAGCCTGAAGAGAACTGACGTACCTGAGAGGCAGTGAAGGAGTTTCCACTCCTGTAGAACCTTGTGCTTGGACAGAGAGACCAGCCTGCTCTATCCCCAGGCCAGAGAGGTGTGATCTGTGAGCCAAGTGCTGAGATTCCTGTTTGGGCCTTTCTTGGGGAAAACTCCCACCAAGTCAACAGTGTGATATCTTTCTTTGGAATAACGTTATCAGTGCTCCCATGGGCACCCAGAGATGCAAGGATTGTAGTAGGAGACAATAGTGAGGTGGGGTCAATCTCTTCTCCCAGATAACAAGTGACAGGACAAGAGAAAACAGCTCAGGTACTGCCAAAGGAGGTTTAGGTTGGCTATCAGAGAAAATTTTATCAAGGAAATGATTGTAAAGCCCTGGCACCCCTGCCCAGGGCAGAGATGGATTCCCCATCCCTGGAGGGATTTAAAAGTGGATGTGGCACTTGGGGACATGGATCAGTGGTGGCCTTGGCAGTGCTGGGGAAACAGCTGGACTCAGTGACCTTAGAGGGCTTTTCCAACCCTACAGTTTTAGGGAAGATCCAGCTGTTCACTCTGGTCCTGGAAGTGCCCTGCAGGTCCCTGAGGGGCTCACCCCCCCAGTGCCACAATGAACAAAGCAGCACTCAGGGCCCCTGTTGATTCCGGTCACACACGGCTGGATTTGCTTCCTTCTCAGTTCCTCCCTTGCCAGGTCTGTCATTTTACCAAGATAAGAAACCAAAAAGCAAACCAAGACCAGAAAGTTCGCCCTAGAATTGAAAGAAACAATGAAACTCTCACATTGAGGGATAAGAATAGATAGTTTGTCCTTAAACCTTCCTTTGGTGTCCCTTGCTCAAGGGATCCCGCTGTGCAGTGGGGAGGGGCAGGCAGATGTGTCTCCAGGGTCATCCTGCAGGGACAGGACTTCTGCTGCACAGCCACCAGGTTGAAGCAAATACATGGTAAACTTACAGAACCTAATGACACTCAGCATAAAATGTAGAGAATCAGACAATGAAAAAAGGAGTTAATGAAAGAGCACACTGTCATTAAAGCAGGGTCCTTGGAAAACAAGGGTGTCTGCTCAGTGCTGATTTTAGAGGAGGGAGTGGTACTGCCCCAGAGCAGTACAGCCCTTAGAAATCTGTGTAGACAAGGAAGCTCCTCCAAAACCCCCAAATGTCTGCTAAAATGTCTACTAGAAACCCAACATAAACAGTTTTGAGTGGTTTTTTTCTGATAGCTGATTAGAGCATCAATTTTTTATGTTGTTCTGAACTACCGGTGTCACAACGGCTCAACTGGAATTCTTCCCTGAGTGATGAAAAGCCAATGACCCATTTAATGTTGTCTTCTCCAGTTGGTCCAAAGTGACCACAGCAAGACATTAATCCAGGAATGATCTCAGGATGACATTTGGGTCATTAGGACTCATTTAACTACTGTGAAACAACATTGATACTCCCCTTTCCCTTTGGAAAAGCTCACTCCAAAGCACCAGAGCCAAGGAACAAAGTGAGTGCTGCCTGTGTGAGTGTCACTGCCCCCCTCAGTCCTGCTCCTCTCTGCCCCATGGCATCCTATGGGACAAAGACAATGGAGAACCTCCTGGCTTCCCTGCCTGGCCCTGTGTGTGTTCACTGCAGTTGGGCTGGGAGAATTTAGGTGCAAACTCTGAGCACACTGAGTGTTTCCTCATTTGGTTGTGGTTTTGTTTCTCATCAAGTTTGTAATGAATCCAACCCTGAGTAATTTCTCATTCAGCAAAGTAAACAGTCTGGGGCTCAAAATACTTTTTCAGTGCTTAAATTATTCAGGTCTAATTGTATTGTATTACAAAGCTTTGTCTTTTTTAGGTGAGGGCTTTGCAGTGCAACTGATTTGCAGGTGTTTGCAAGCCTGATAAAACACTTGGCTGAAAAGCTGCTTTTTTTTTTTTGCTGTTTTTGAGCTTACCCAAGAGCCACACACAGGTCTGCAGCCAACACTGGCCAACAGGCTCCTTGGGGTCCTGAACCCATACTGGGAATTGTTGTGGTGTTACTGGGAAAACAGAGGGTGGGTTTTGTGGAAGAAACGAGTGAAAACTGAGGAGCTGTGAAACTGCATGTGCCATATGCAGATGGCATGAAAGCTGATAGTGATGTAAACACAGAGGCAGGAGGGAGGAGAGAATTCAGATACATTAACCACAGGGTTTCCTGTGCAGTGCAAACACGAGTGTGAAAGCTCAGTCACACTCCTCTGGTTAACTTTAAAACCACAGTGAGCAGAAACACAGAGAGGCCTTTGCTCCAGCAACAACTGGAGCAGAAACTACCAGAGACATGGAAAATCCAAGGAGTCAACACCCCGCTGTGCTTCCAAGCAGCTGTCTGCACCGGGGCCCTGCAGCTCCAGGGATGCACAGCTCTGGGAATCCACAGCTCTGGGGATCCACAGCTCTGGGAATCCACAGCTCTGGGAACCCACAGCTCTGGGAATCCACAGCCCCAGGGATGCACAGCCCCAGGGATCCACAGCCCTGGGAATCCACAGCTCTGGGAATCCACAGCCCTGGGAATCCACAGCTCTGGGGACCCACAGCCCCAGGGATGCACAGCCCCAGGGATNTGCACAGCTCTGGGGATCCACAACTCTGGGGATGGACAGCTCTGGGGATCTACAGCCCCAGGGATGGACAGCTCTGGGGATCCACAGCCTCAGGGATCCACAGCTCCAGAGATGCACAGCTCTGGGGATCCACAGCTCTGGGGATCCACAGCCCCAGGGATCCACAGCTCCAGAGATGCACAGCTCTGGGGATCCACAGCCCCAGGGATCCACAGCTCTGGGGATCCACAGCTCTGGGGATCCACAGCTCTGGGGATGCACAGCCCCAGGGATCCACAGCTCTGGGGATCCACAGAGCTGTGCACAGACATGGGGGTGTTGGGCACATCACAGTCATGGTGGATGAGGAGGCTGCTCCAAGCAGAGAAACTCTGAAGGACAGATCCTGCAGTGTGTGTTTGCTCAGCAGGCTGGCAGAGTGTCCGGGGGGGGCACAGCCAGTGGTCAGGCTGGGCTGTGCCAGGGATGGGACTGTTTGCAGTGTCATTTCTGTTAAAACAAGGAGCCCCTGGTGGACTCCAGGCCTGACCCATGTGCTCAGCACTGCAGGCTGTTTGCTGGGAGTGCTGAGCACAGTTACAGTCAGGGAGATTATAAAGGCTGGAAGGTGTTCAAAAGAGAGGAAAGGAACATCTCAATTTAGGATGACAGATTAAAAATATGCTTCAGTAATGTCTAGGTGACTGGCAAACAACCAGCCCAACCCAACAAAGCAGGGGGTGATGCCACCTTGCCTGGCATAGTGGAGAACAAACCACATTTTTTGGTTCCTTTTCACTGCTGGCACCCCAAGTGGGAGTTTCTTTTCACCATCCAAATGACATAAGCAAATAGTCAGCAAGAAAAATAAGTTGTGTTTCGGTGTCACAGATTAGCTGGCTCCATGATCCTGCACAATGAGATCATTTGAACCAAGTCCATGACTTAAATGTCTCTTTTTGGTCTTTTTTTAATCTCGAATGTCAAAGCACAAGGCTTTTATAACATGACTGCTGTATGGAAAATAGGGAGATAAAGTGCTGCCCCTGCACTGACAGAGCACAGGGAGAGCTGTCCTGTTCCAACCTTCCCTTCTTGTGTCACACTGAGTGATAGCTGTGAGACAGAAACCCAGCAGGTTTTCCTAATGTTTTACATCAGCTTGTCTGTGTTAAAATATGAAAGGGCAAAGGGCAAATCCAATCTCTGTCGGTTGTCTCAGGGAGGAACTGTCCTGCCTCCAGGTGTGCCTGTGGCAAAGCAGTGAGAGAAGGGCCAGGACATCCTTGTGCCCTGGGAAAGGGGCCCTGGGGGGGTGCCTGTGTCTGGGGGGGGCTGCAGATGTTGAGCACCCTCCCAGTTAGTGGAGCAAACCCCTCTGTGTGTTCAGCTGAAAGGAGCAACACCCTGAGCCAGGGGGAGCTGCACAGGAATCCCTCGGGGCCTGGCTGAGCAGGGATTGCTGCTCCCATTCCTTTGGCTCTGAGAGGTGCCATGGCATTGGCATTGGCATCCCAACACCCTCCTGCCCTGGCACCTCAGGGGCTCCTCACTCAGTGCCAGCAGCATCTGCCCCTTTATCTGAGTGCCCTTCCCCTCCCTGCTCAGTCTCTGCCATTCACTGTCTCACAGTTTGCCTTCTCCCTGATCCTGCCTTCCCTTTCTTTCCTGTTGGCTCTGCCCTTTTCTGCTCGTCTCTGTTTCACTGGAGCTGTTTGTGTGAGGAGGATCAAATAATTGCAGGGTTAAAGCAGCCCCTTGAACCCAGAGTGTTTAACAGGTTTGTAATTAGGCCGTGTATCCCTGTGAGAATGGGCAGGCTGGGACTTTGCCAGGATTTGCAGGGGGATTTAGTAGCCTACTAAGAGTTTCCAGACCTATTAAATGTCTTAAGAAGTTTTAAAGACACCACCAATTTTGGCAGGGGACTGGGAATTAGAATGTCTCTAAATACACATAAAAGTGAGAGATGAGAAGTAGTAAAATACTTTGTAGAGAACAAGGAGAAGTTTCAAAGATATTATCATTTAAAGTGCAGAAATAGATTTTCAGAATTCTCTGGGTAGCACATGCCTGGCTTAGAGCACATGAGGTGTTTTCACTGAGAATTTATATTTTCATCCATGACTATGAGAATCCCCATTAACCAGCCCCCGTGCATGCAGGGGACAGGAGCTGTGTGACTGCTCTGCTGTCTGAGCCTTGAATATGGAATTGTGTGCAAAAAATGATGAAGTCTTTGCTTTCCTCCATTCCACCTGTTTGCCATTCACCAGGTTCTGTGGCATCCCCCTTTCTGTTTGTTTTGGGGAGAGCAGTGTCTCTTAAGTGCCAAGGGATTTTATTGTGAAGTCCTGGTGTATTCGTACTCAAAACTGAGACAACTCCAAACCTCTGTTGCTGTTTGCCTTCCAGAGAGGAAGGGAAAATTGCATATAACCTAAAAATACTTTCCTCTCCCTACTCCATGTCTCAGTGCTTTGGAATACGCTTTGATGTTGGACAGGGTGGAGGGTGAGAAAAGACAGAAAACAACTGGGCAGTAGCACAGTAGCACAGAACTGCTGCTTTTGCTTCCAGGTTAAAGAAACCCAGCCCATAATTAGCCCTCTTTTCTCTGCTTGGTGACTGCCCTGAAAAAGGATCACACAGCACTAAAACTCAGTCACCTTCTCTGTGCAGCAAAGTGAGTGCAGAGCTGAGTGTAAAGTTGGCCCATTCAGATCCAGATTCAGACCAGCCGTGGGTTTGACTTGTGAGATGTGGCTCTAAGCTCCAGCTCAGGTTTTTCTTGTAGCTGTGACATGTGTCAGCATCTCTCGGGCTGGTTTGGATCCATGTCTGTGTCCCCTGACTGCAGCAACCCAACTGCACTTGTTCCTGTCAAACTGATTCGTTCCTCTGAGGAGTTTGGAGGTTACTGTGGGTTTAACTCTTGTTTAAATACAAGGAGAGAAATTCAGCTGTTTCTGTGAGCACTGCAATGGAACTTCCCTGATGGCATCCTCAGGACTGGAAATGCTTCTGGAAATGCTGACTGTGAGAGGAGTGGGAGGACAGAAAAATACCAGAGTCTTCCTTGGGTTTCATCTGTACAATGAACTTCTGCTGCTGTTATTGCCCACGCCCAGGGTGGCACTGTCACTGCAGGTGCAGCAATGCCAGGCAGTCCTGGGCCTTGCTCTGTGTTTGTCCCACTGATCCCAGAGACAGCAGAGTTGGCCTTTGTGTTTGTCCCACCGCCCAGAGACAGCAGAGTTTGCCCTTCTGTGCAGAGCAGTGGGAGAGTTCAGCATGTCACACTGTGAGTTCTTAAAATACACCAAAACTGCCAATTTGAAGGGTTTCTGAAGACAAATTTGCAGTTTAAACATCAGGCACAAACTGTCCTTTCCTCTTTCCTCATGGAATCAGCTCTGGAAAGGCCAAGAGCTGCTGCAGAGATAACAAGGACTGAGGAATTTACAGCAGGTGGTACCAACTGTGCCAGTGCAGCCCCTGGCAGGGAGGGCTGGGACAGCTGTGGGGCAGCTGTGGGACAATGTGGGGCAGTGTGGGGCACCATGGGGCACCGTGGGGCAATATGGGGCAGCTGTGGGGCAGTGTGGGGCACTGTGGGGCAGCCCTGGGGCAGCCCTGGCTGTGGGGCAGCTGTGGGACAATGTGGAGCACTGTGGGGCACTGTGGGACAATGTGGGGCACTGTGGGGCAGCTGTGGGGCAGCTGTGGGGCACCATGGGGCACTGTGGGGCAGCTGTGGGACAATGTGGGGCAATATGGGGCAGCTGTGGGGCAGTGTGGGGCAGCTGTGGGGCACCCCCTGCTCGGGGGGCACTCAGGCCAGGGCCAGGCAGACTCTGCCTGAGGCACCACGGCCGTGCCACCAGTGGGTTGTTGTTCTCTCTCCCTCTGTGAGATACCCAGGGAATGCCACGGTGGAACTGAGAGAGATGCCCACGGGGGTCTCTGCTCCTTCCCTGCTGAGGGATGGATGGTGGGCTCTGGATCTGCCTTTGGCCGGCAGAGCTCCCGGGGAAGAGGAATCCTGGGTTTGTGTAGGGGATAAAGGCACTTCCCTGCTCTGGGGGTGTGGCTGTTGCTGCTCAATGTGTGCAGGTCTAGAAAACACATTTTGGGAAATTTATCTGTGTGAAAATTGTGACATCCATTCTTCTTTTCTGAGGACTGGAAATTGTCGTATTTATTTTATGAAGATTCCTATGAAATACAGTAATGTGTTGATGTAATTTCCACATGTTTTCATAGGCCTTTAAGTTTTTCTTGCCTTAGACTACTGTTACACTTAAGTTTGACCTTCACTCCAGCAAGACTTCCTCTGGAAAACATTCAGAAATGCTCAGAACTAATAGAATTACTTTCCTTATTTTCAGACTTGTAAGAATTGTTTCTGTCCCAGCTGTTCCTAATTCAGGTGAGGGAATGGGGCAAAGCAATGGCTGTAAAACACCCCAAGCCTCACTGAGTGCTCTGAGCCTGTTCCACTCTGGGTCTCTTTATCCTGTGCCTGTGGTTTTACAGCCTTTTGAACCCTTTTGCAGTTACAACAACAGGTCTCTCCAGCTGGAGAGCCAGGCTGAGCTTCCCTCTCCAGAGCCAGGCTGAGCTTCCCTCTCCAGAGTCAGGCTGAGCTTCTCTCTCTCCAGAGCCAGGCTGAGCTTCCCTCTCCAGAGCCAGGCTGAGCTTCCCTCTCCAGAGCCAGGCTGAGCTTCCCTCTCTCCAAAGCCAGGCTGAGCTTCTCTCTCTCCAGAGCCAGGCTGAGCTTCCCTCTGTGCAGAGCCAGGCTGAGCTTCCCTCTCTCCAAAGCCAGGCTGAGCTTCCCTCTGTGCAGAGCCAGGCTGAGCTTCCCTCTCCCCAGCCAGGCTGAGCTTCCCTCTCTCCAGAGCCAGGCTGAGCTTCCCTCTCTCCAGAGCCAGGCTGAGCTTGCAGCTCCTCTGTGCCACCTCAGCTGTGCCTCTCTGCACTGTGACACTTCACCTGCTTCCATTTGCACTTTATCAGTTCTTCATATTGAGGTTTCTTTTACCTCGTATTTATCCAAGCTTTTCTTGACACTTTTGGGTAAATGCTGGGTTTGTTTGTCCATCATTTACCGCTGATTCTTCACCTTGGGGCAGATGTCCTTCCTCACCGACTGGGTGCTCTCCTGTTTAGGAGTTTGTTCCACCTGAGACAAAAATTCTTTGCCCTCAGCAATTGTTATTGCCCTGATTCTTAATTATTGTTTACAGATAGGAGTTTGAATTTATGATGTAAATAATATTCTGCTCTGATAAAGATGGCTGAGCCAAAACAGAATTCACAGGAGTGGTTACAAATATTTATTCCCAGCTTTTCCCAGGTTTTATCTATGCTCTCAAACACCCTGCTGTGTCTTGGACAGCCTATTGTCAGATATGGGATAATCCTAATTTGTATGGGGTGGTAGTGACAAAGAAAAGGTATTTCACATTTTATCTTACAGGTGGCTCTTTCTGTGCTGTGTCTGATGCAGATCCTGCAGGTACAGGTTCCTTAAGAGGCTGTTAAAGCTGCTGGGATGACAAATGAAAATGTACTGTCTCTTTTATAAGGTAATGAGGCTGAAGGAGATTGGATTTGAGGTGAGCCAAGACTGCAGTGTGTGCTGTTGGGTTTGCTCAGTGCCTTTTCTGTGCTCCCTGGCTGGGGCTCAGCCCAGCCCTGACACCCCCAGGCAGGGCAGGTGGGCTGCATTCCCTCTGGCCAGAGGGGTCGGGCTGGGAACACTCCTGGGCCTGGCAGGGGGGAGGAAATCACTGCTGGGGCATCATCCTGATGGCAGCTCTGAGGAGATCAGAGCAGGGGATCGCTCAGCTGATTTAGCTAATCATGATTAAAACGAAATAGTTTTTCTTTATCTTTCATATGATTTAATGGCGATTAGAGGGAATAATCCAGATTTTGGGGGATTTAAAAATGAACCATTCTGCTTGTTAGAAGATTAGAAATCTGAGTCAGGTTCTGTCTGTGAGGATGTTCTCATCTTTGTTAAGGTGCATCCTGAGTTCCAAGGGAATTTTTAAGCGAGATCACTGCTTTGGGACAGGAGGTGTGTCTTGGACTTTCAAGCATTCCGGATCTCTCCAGGAATTTTTGGAGTATTTAGGTTGGAAAATAGGCTTGGGAGAATGTGAGAGTAGTTGTGTCTGTACTGAACAGCTGGGAAGCTGTTTAAGGTTTTCTGTCCATTAACTATGAGAGAAAACAAGATGCAATCTTGTGTTGTTCATGATCCAGGCAGAGCAATATAAAGAAATACCAAACTTCATAATCTATCCACATTTCTGTCATTCCTAACGAGCCCACTCTCCTAAATTAAAGGTGCTCTCTATGTAATTTGAATATATCTTATTATAATAGAATCTTCTCTTCGCTCTTCCTAGATTTAGCAACTGTAATTTAGATTTCATATTTCCATCTGAAGTTAATTGTTATTCCTCCCAGTTCAGGAGAAGCTGCCAGTGGTGCCTAATAAAGAGAACTCAGGGTAAATTATGCTTCATGTCAATTAATTTAAATTTTGTGCCAGCATTCAGAAGAGATCCACCCCATCCCATAAACATCATTAACATCCCAGCATTATTTCTTTGGGGAAATTATTGTGTATATGAAATCAGACTTTTGCAGTGAAAATTCCTGGCCAAACCCCACAGAGCTCTGCTTTGCTCTTGCTATTTTAAAATTGTGTACTTTTGGCAGCTGTTTGAATATGTGTTCCCAACATAATAATTTTCCATACACTCTTATCCCCGGAGTGACAGTTGGGGATTGGGCACAAAAAGGGTTATTTTAGGACGCGGTGGTGGAAGGAGAGAAATGCTGAGTATGTGATACAGAGGCTGAGGAAGGTGCTGGTGCAGTGCAGGGCACACAGACACCAGCACAGGGCACACAGACACCAGCACAGGGCACACAGACACCAGCACAGGGCACACAGACACCAGCACAGGGCACACAGACACCAGCACAGGGCACACAGACACCAGCACAGGGCACACAGACACCAGCACAGGGCACACAGACACCAGCACAGGGCACACAGACACCAGCACAGGGCACACAGACACCAGCACAGGGCACACAGACACCAGCACAGGGCACACAGACACCAGCACAGGGCACACAGACACCAGCACAGGGCACACAGACACCAGCACAGGGCACACAGACACCAGCACAGGGCACACAGACACCAGCACAGGGCACACAGACACCAGCACAGGGCACACAGACACCAGCACAGGGCACACAGACACCAGCACAGGGCACACAGACACCAGCACAGGGCACACAGACACCAGCACAGGGCACACAGACACCAGCACAGGGCACACAGACACCAGCACAGGGCACACAGACACCAGCACAGGGCACACAGACACCAGCACAGGGCACACAGACACCAGCACAGGGCACACAGACACCAGCACAGGGCACACAGACACCAGCACAGGGCACACAGACACCAGCACAGGGCACACAGACACCAGCACAGGGCACACAGACACCAGCACAGGGCACACAGACACCAGCACAGGACACACAGACACCTCTGCCTGTGCTGTGCTTTAAGGACAGATGTGTTTGGTGTCACTGGCACAGGAAAGCTCAAGTGGAATTTCAGAAGCTGCAGGACACGGTGACCTGCAGCACAGCTGCAATTCCAGAGCAAAGAGAGCTCAAGATCCACATTCCCCTGTTGTGCTTCACCTGTACTGCCATATCTGAGGGCGGTGCTTTGCTGTGTAAGGCCTGGAGAAGGCAGTGCTGAAGTTTTTTCTGTAGACTCTCTGGCATCACAAGCCAAGTGGTAGTTACACCTGGGTGCTCTGGCAGGGGCAGGGCACAGTCTCCTGTTAATCTCTGAACCAATAAGATAACTTCGACCTGAACAAACAGAAGCGGTCAGATGAAGTCTTCCTAGAATACAGGGACTGATTATGTTATCTATAATAATAAAATAATTAAATAAACCACAGCACTTCAAAGAGAACAAAGGGGCAAATCTCAGCAGCCAGGTAAAAGGAAGCAAGTCAGAACTGACATTAAAAATATGAAAGAAAATCAAAGCTGAATAAAGAGTGAGATTCCCCCCAGCACACTCTGCAGTACCTTTGCTGCTGCAGGACTGCCCCGAGAGGCACAGGCTGCTCTGGTCCCTGCCCTGCCCTGTGCCCACCCCAAAGGGCATGGGCAGGGCAGAGCTCCCCGTGGGTCTGGGGGCAGGGGCTGCAGCCAGAAACAGCAACGACAAAACAGCTTCTCTGGCACTTGTGTCTGCCCCAGTGCAGGTGCTTGGCAGCAGGAGCAGCCCCAGCCACGGTGTCCCAACATGCAGCTGCTGTTGAGCAATGAGGACGCTGCTCCCTGGGTGTGCAGCTGCAGCTGGGGCTGCCCAGGGACAGAGGCAGCCAGGGCAGCACAGGCTGTGCCCTCTCTGTGCTGCAGGACCCGTGTGGCCCTGCCTGGGCAGCTCTCTCTGTGTGTTCGGGCAGCACTGGGGGCAGGCAGAGCCCTCAGTGCCCCGGGGTGAGGCAGGTTCTGAGTTCACAGCCCACAGGTCCTGCCCATCTGCCTGCCCTCCCTGGGAGCCAGAGTGGTGCTGGCCAACACCCACCCGGGGTGGGACAGCTCTGACAGGGCTCCTGGAGCCCTCCCACTGCCAGGGCTCAATCCAGGCTGCACTGAGATAGGGGCTGACTGTGGTGTTGTTGCACTTCCAGTATTTGAAACCCGGGTCTGTGTTAGGTCTTCTTCCCTGGAGGGTGGTGGTTGGGAACTGAGCCCAGCAATGGGCTGGGGGTTCTGTGAGTGACCCTTCTGGGGCTCATCCTTCCAAGGGTTTGGTGTTGGTAGAAAAGTCACTGATAAAACTCCTGTGGATTCAGAAGTGGTGGGAGAACAAACCACCAGTGCTTCAAAAATCCTGTGGGTTGCAGGATTTTGTCTGTCTTGTCCTCCCACTCCTTCAGTTTAGAAAGTTTTACTGCTCTTTGCAACAGCAATTGTTGGTTGGGTAGGACCAATATTCATTCCCACAGAAGAGTCCCTGAGGCCCAGCTGTGGGAAGTTACAGACAGACCCCCAAGGAAAAAGATTCTCCCAGATTCTCAGTATTAAAAATCCTGTTCCGGGAGAGAGTTTGTTTTGTTCATTTTAAGAACCAACCCACTAACAGGATTGAATTCAGCCCAGGATTAGGATTTTCTCACTCTGTGCAGGTCACTATTCATACTCATTTTGGTCTGGAGAGCAGAACCTTGTCTGGATTATTACCATTGCCTGATGACTTGGTGATTAATATGGATGTCAGCATAGGAGACTCTTGCATTGCCTTTTTCCTTTTTTCAGCTCCAAAGACAGCTCTATTAACAGCATGAACACCACTCCCTTAGGTTGGTGGGTTTTTCAAATAGGCAATCTCTTTTTTCAGCTACTGTGGAACCATCATATTTATTCAATTTGGGTGGTTTAGTTAATAAAGGGTTTCTATTTTTCCAAGGAAAAATAGTCTTTAATGTATTGGAGTGTATTTCCATGAAGTCAGAAGCCCAAGGCAGCACAGAAAAACGCTGCATTTTCATGAGCTCACCACATTCTCATGCACAAATCAAATTAATTGTGTGCATGATTTTTCTTGGGGCCTTGTGCTTCTGTTTTAAAAGAAGGGAGTATTGTATTTTGTTTTGTCTTAAAGCAGAGTTGCTTGGGAATTGCTGCAGATCTGTTTGACTCTTCAGCTGTGGGTGCTGGGGGGCAGAGCGGAGACAGTGGGAAGGTCAGCAGTGAAACTGTATTTATGCTCTGGGACAGTAGCAAAGCCCAAAGGTGCCACAGAGACTGAGTGTCTGACTGGCCAGGCTGGGGTCAGGCTGCCAAAAATCCTGCCAGATGATCTTGCACCCCTTTTAAGGAAGATCGGGAGAGAAGGTGCAGCAGGGCCAGGTGGAGGGAGGCACAGAGGCAGGGATGGTGTTCTGAGGCAAGGACAAAGGACACGCTCCCCGAGGCTGTAACCAGACATTCCCAGGGCACAGGGGGGTCCCAGGAATGGCCACTCCAGTGCTGGGGCACAGCCTGCCTTGGAACCAGCAAAGGTGTTTGTGACTTCTTGGTGTGTCTCCAAACTCCTGTCTCACAGCACAGCCTGGAAAGCTGATCTAATCCCGAGTGTTCAGGCAGAGGGTTCATTGTGCAGGTGTAGAAAGGACAGGGTAAGATGTGATCCCCCTCTTGGACTGAGCTCAGCACAGACAGAGCTGTGGATGGAAGGGCAGAGCCTGGGAGGTTCTGCAAGTGCAGATGGAACGGTGATTCATCAGCCACGTGAGAGGAACCTGAGAGAGTTCTGTGAGACAGAGGGAATGTGAACAGCAGGCAGGGCAGGGGCACTGACCTGGGAGAAAAGGGAAGGCAAAGACACAGCTCGACCTGTCTGGGCATCACATTAACTCACGAAGAATTCCATGCACTTTGCTAAAATAAAACTGGCTCTCCCAAGGCTCCAAGACACTGTCCCTTGGCAGTGCCACTGCAGCTGGCACGCCCTGGGTCCCTTCAGCCCAGGCTGCTGTGGAAGAGTCTCCACCTCACTGTTTGCTCAGGAGATGCCAAAGGGAACTGCTGCTGTTATTTGTGAGGTTCTGCAGAGGATGGAGCTCCTCCCTCCCCTTTGGGCTGGTTTGGGGGGCAATGGCCAGTGCCAACCTGACATCCATGTTAGCTGGAGGAAGGAAAACTCTTCTCAGTTTTCTTTGACAGTTCTTTGCTTAGTTGCTCTCTGGTTCCTGGTATCCAGAGAAAACATGTTTTCCATCAGGAATAATATTTTTTTCCCATTAATGAGCCATAGTATGTTTGTTACATACTCTGATTAACTGAGAGAGAGGAAAGAGCTGTAGGTTCTTGGTTCTTTTTCTTCCTTCTGGTAGTAAGTGTTTTCATCAGGACTGGCCAGTTTCCAGTTTAGCTGGTTGTACAGGAGTGAGGAATGGTTTGCAAGCCTGGTGTGCAATGTCACACTGGGGTTTGGGCCAATCCTGACTCTGCTGTTCATGGAAGGTTCATTGCTGGGGCTGCTCAAATCTGCAGTACCCTGACAAGTTACTCACACCCAGTGCCCACCCTGGGCTGGCAGGATGCCTGTGAGTATCCACAGGAAAAGTGTGATTCAGAAACAGGAATTCAGGCAGCACTCAGGAATGGCCCTGTGAGGGAGAGAACTGGTTAAGTGGTGTAGGCATTGAGTCAGAAAGACTGCAAGGTGACCTCTCTAAATGTCTTCTCATTCTGTAAAACCCAAATTCTCTGTCACTCAGGTGATGCCAGGCTGTGCCACTCTCTCTTCCCAGTTCCACTGGGATCTGCAGAGGCTCAGGGGGGCTTTTCATTATCCCAGCTGGTGATGTGACTGCAGGTGGCTGAGGGCACTGTCCCCTCTCCCTCCCTGGCTCTGCAGACCCTGTGCCAGCTCTCCTGAGCTCCCAATGTCCCTGCAGGCTCGCTCCTTCAGCCCCTCCAGTGCTGCTTTGCTGTGTCTGTGCTGTCCTTTCCCCTCCATTCTGTGGCCTGAAGGAGCTCCCATCCCATCCCATCCCATCCCATCCCATCCCATCCCATCC
>VWZD01000645.1:482318-509700 GCA_013396695.1 Sakesphorus luctuosus
CCCATCCCATCCCATCCCATCCCCATCCCATCCCCATCCCATCCTATCCCATCCCCATCCCATCCCATCCCATCCCCATCCCATCCCCATCCCATCCCCATCCCATCCCATCCTGCTGTTCCTGTTTATACAAACTGCTTCACGTGAAGGAAATTAAGATGTTGTTTGGCCAAACTGTCTCCCTGCACATTTGAATTCTGCAGATTTATGGTGGAGCAGCTGTGGCTCAACCCCATTTGAAAAGCTTCTGGGACTTTTTCCTGTAAGTGTGAAAGGATATAAACCCTTGGAAGGGGAGAAAGATTTTATCTGAAGCAATAACAGTAAAATCTGTTTATGTTCAGGCTATTCATAACACAAGACCGATGCATTCTCTTCCTGGGGAATTTGTGCCTATATATAATTTTGAACTCAGTTGCCACAGGGATTGGAGTCTCCCTAAAAAGCCCCCAAACTGCTGCTGTTCACCAGAACTGAGGGAAGGGACCACGTGCAGTTGGGCCAATGTGCCAAGCAGGGCTGAGTGTTGTGAGCACACACTGCCCACAGGGCTGGTGCTACAAAAGCAGCCACTGTCTGATCAGACCAGGCAGGGCTGAATTCTGCCCTCAAAGGAAAAGAAAAGGAGGGAAACTCCTTGTGGAAAGAGCTCAGGAGGGAGTGTGCAGGAGGATTTGCTGCAGAGCACAGTTTGGGGTGTGATGCTCCCCTTGGCTGGGCAAACATCCTGGTGGCATCCAAGGGAATTCAGGTACCAGAAGGGAGTTGAGAAGGCATTTATTGCAGCAGCCTCCTGTGCCAGCTACAAAATCCATGTGCCATTGTCCTCTTGGGTTCCAACAGAGAGTTTATCACTGAGCAAGGTCACAACCTCAGCTTTTCTTCCAGGTTTTACAGAAAATGCAGGAATGTTTTCCCAGTGGATTCACATTTGATTTATTTCTTTTTTTCTACATAATGAAATGTTAAAAAAAACCAGAAGCTTTAAATAATAAAAGAGGAAGACATCCATAGTGGGGCTGAGCAGAGCAGTCCCAGTTTGACTAATGGAACTGTACATTCACTGTGGACCTTTGTCAACACACATTAAAAATACCTCATCAGTTTAACCCATTTCCTTCTCTGGGAGAATCCTGGGAGCTCCTTGCTCTGCTGACTGAGTGAAGAGCCTCAGCCAGGCTGGGAGAGGAGCCTCTGAATGTTTAATTTCCCCCTTGCATAATGCCCTGTGTGACAGGGGCTGGCTCAGCCAGCTCTGAGGAGGCAGCAGCACAGGGGCAGGGGGCATGGAGGGAGGTTTGGGGGCCTGGCACAGGGGCAGGGGGCATGGAGGGAGGTTTGGGGGCCTGGCACAGGGGCAGAGGGCATGGACACAGGTCTGGGGGCCTGTTGGGGGCAGATGGGTCTGGCCCCAGCCCTGCAGGTGCTGCTGCCCGTCCCTGCACTGCCCAGGGCTGTTCCCAACCCCTGTGCCTGCCCTGCTGTGCTGCCCTGGCTCAGGGGGGGTGGCATCTGAGCTGAGCTGCTGGAAAAACTGGGAACAGACTTTCAGGCAGCTTTGGCTCAGCCCTTTGAAGAGGGCACAGTGGATAAGTGTCAAATTTGTTCCTAATCCTCTGGTGGTCACAGACTGAGTCAGGCTGAGCTTAAGGAGATGTTGGGCTCCAGCTTTGCTGGGTTGCAGAGGGAAGTCTTAAGAACTCTTGGAAACAAGGTGAGGCAAAGACCATCATTTTCTTCCTGCCAGAGTCTACTTTAAAATGCTGGGCTGAATGTTTCATATACCAGTAAAGCCAAATTCTTTTTATATCCAAGGACTCAAAGGGAATGTGAGCACTTGCACCAACTGGGCCTCTCCATAACTATTTGAAATTTGGCAAGCAGCAATGGTTCACTGTGGGCCTGAAGGATAATTTGACTGAAAAGATTATACCTAGAAAGGAAAATCTTGGTCATGCAATTTTCACAGCTTAGAGTTGTTGACCCTTTTGCAGGGGCAGCAGTGGTGACCTGCACCACAGCACACCTACAGCCCAGCAGGGAGCTGAGCACAGTTATCTCACAGAATTGTGGTCCTTTGGTTCTTCATTTGGATGGTTTTCCATATGGAAAAAGGTATGAGGTGTTCATCTTAAGGAAGAATGGCCATTTTCTGGGTACCAAGCCCTGTGTTTGCCATTGCTGTCAGCTCTAAGACCTGCTGCAAACAGTTGGGCTTCAGGGGAGTGCTGAGGGGCTTGTTCTGACCCAGTTACTGCACTTGGCTTTGGGTACAAAGGAACACTCTGCTGGTTCTGTTTGGGGTGGGAGGGGAAGGTTGGGGAGTGGGCTGAAGGGGGACCCCCCCAGCTGTCCTGGGCAGTGCTGAGGGCATTGGCATCAGGGGCATCACATTCTGCTTGCTTTACTTTATGGGAACTATAAATAGAGAGCTGGAGCCCTGCAGGGTGAAACCCTCCCCTTCCCTGCCATGGAATCCCAGGTTTGTCCCTTCCCTGGGCCACACATCTGTCATCAGCCTGGCCTTTGTCCCCATGGTGGCTGTGCCATCACAGCCCTTCACCAACAGCTGAAGGAGGGTGCTCAGCAGGTACTACATTCTGATTCTCAAAGTTAATCCAATGCTTTCTTCTTTCATTTCCCCCCTGTTTAAAACCTCTGACTTTAGGCTCTCCCTTGCCTTCCTCCCTGAGATCAGTGGTGGGTTTGTGCCTGGCAAAGGTGCCCCCGCTTTGTGGGTTTGCTCTTACCTGGGTGTGTTTGGCTGCTGTGGGAATGGAAGGCCAATGGAAAGAGCTGATTGTGACAGAGCTCTATAAAAGCTCTCTCAGAACATTCTGTTAACTGAAATCCTGGAGATCTGAGTAGCATCCAACTTCCTACATCCTGTGGAGTAATCCCTCACACTTCCCAGAGTGCTCCCAGCAGGACTGGAAGTTGTATTCCACTGACTTATTTTCAGGCTTTATGAAAAACTCAGTGTTTAGGTCACACTTCATAAGAGTTTTGTGAAGCTTCATAAATCCTCTCTGCTCTTGAGCTCTGCCTTAAGTGGGCTCTGCTGAAGAGGTTCATGTGTCAGGATTCCTGGGCAACCAAGCTGAGACTTTTCACAGAAATGAGGTGATTTTAGTTTGAGTGATTGACTGAATGTAGTTGTCAGCTTTCAGCTGATTTTGGCTCTAAAGCTCAGAGTGAATGGAGGGAGGGGCATTTTGCACCCCCCAAAACCCTCTGAAGTGTCTCAGCCCAATGCCAGAACAGGCCCCCTGTTCCTGTAATGCAGCAAACCAGGTGAAACAGGGGCTAAAAATCCTGGGGGTTGTTGTGCTGACACCCAGCAGGTGTTGCCTGACTATTGATAGAGGATCTGGGACTTGGCTTGCACCTGCCCTTTCTCAAGTGCCATCTCCAGGTTCACACCCACACCTGCATGAGCACAAAGCCCAGTTAGTCTGGGCAGGCTTTGGCTTTGGCTCACTGTAAATACAGGATGGAATTCTTTGATCCAATGGTGCCCTGTGCCCTGGAGGATCCCTCTCCCCATCCCACTGGGGGCCTGGGAAGGATCTGCTGGGGATGTGCTTTTCTGAGCCAGCTGTCCTGTGTCTGTCAGTGATGTCTGTCAGGATCCTGCAGTGGGAGCTCAGGGCACCTGGAGAGCAAGAAATGCTCTAGAAATTACTGTCCTGTACTTATGGAAGTCCAGACAGGACACTTGGTCCTCTGCTGTTGCCAAGGGAATTAGTTTGATTTGTGTGGTGATTCCAACTTCCACCTTGCTGAATTGTGGTGACACTGATGCATATGATGTTCCCCTGAACAAAGAAAAGATAAAAATAAATTGATTTAAGAGTGTTTTTAATCCTGCAATAAGAGACTGCATTTACACTAGTTTCTATCACTGCAATGGGATATTTTAAAAGAAAAAATTGGTTTAATTGGCAAATGAGAGTGAAGAGAACTTTTCCAGAAACTGTGTTCACATCTCTAATGGCAGAAGAGATTGTCACAGAATGTTCAAAGGCACATTTCTGCCTGATTTTCGTGTTATTAGTGAAGCTAAAATAGTTCTTCTAGTTATGTTTCCAATAACCATTACAAGGAATGGGCCTGATCCCTGTTCCTGGGCTATTTTTATACCTCTGCAAATGGAGCTGTAAGTGGGTGCAAATTACCTCTGTACCTTCCCAGGTGTGAGTCTGTGCAGCCCTTGTGGGAAGCGTTTAGAGGAAGGGCTGGTGGAGAAGCTCTGGCATGAGCAGAGCTCACTGCACTTGCATTATCCCTGAACTGACACTTCTCCCCTCCTTCTAGAAGGTCCTGGAGGGCCTCTGGTGCTGATGAAATGCTGCTGTCCCAGCCCTGGGGCCCTGCAATGCCTTGCCCAGAGAGCAGCTTTGGTGGGTGTTTCTCTCCCAGTTCAGGGCACGGGCCTTGGTCTGAATTGTGAGTCTGGGTGGAATCTCTGCTTACAGCCCCTCAGTCCTTGTTGAGCTGTTACTCAAAACTTCCTCAAACAGGTTAAGGTCAAAATCAGCTGAAATTCTCTTGTTTAACCTGTGAGTGAAACACCAGCAACCTGTGCTGAGCCCCCAGGGCAGCCCCAGGTGAGGGCTGTGCCACTGGCACTGCCACTCTGGGAGCCCTGGACTGGCAGCTCAGTTTGCCCTGGCTCTGGAACAGCTGGGGCAGGGATTCCTGGCACCCTGGGGCCAGCTGGAATTCAAAGGGGAGTCAACTCATCCTGTTTTCAAATCCACACACATTCTTCTGCACTCCAGCTCCCACATAGGAACACATTCCTGGAGAATCTCTGAAGGGCAATTCCCTCACAGCATCATGGAATGCTTAAGGCAAGGCAGTGCTTGCCCAGGCCACACACCAATGGGGCAGCTGAGGGGCCTGCCCTGCCCCTGCCCCTGCCCCTTGTGCAGGCCCATTGCTGCTGTGGCTGGAGCTGCTGGAGCCCCTGCACTGCCCCTGGGCCCTCGTGCCAGCAGAGCCACCCCTGGCACCGAGGGGTGTGCTGGAGCTCTGCCCTGTGACCAGAGGGTTTCCTTGGAACAGCCCTGTCTGCCCAGGGGGGGCTCAGAGGGGCTCAGAGGGGCACGTCCTGGAGCTCTGCCCCTGTGACCAGAGGGTCTCCTTGGCACGGCCCTGTCTGCCCGGGGAGGGCTCAGAGGGGCACGTTGTGGTTCAGGTCTGTGTGTGTTTCTGGGTGGGGTGGCCCTTGGTGTGCTCAGCCCATCCCACCAAGGACCCCTCTGAGCCAGGAGCTCCCTGCAGTGCTGTGGCTGCCCCAGCTGGAGCTGGGCACAATTCCAGAGAACACGAAATTCTGTTCCATGAGATCTGACCTGAACCTGAGCAGGATTTCTGAGCTCACCTGAGTTACAGACAGGCTCAAAAGGCAGAGTTCTAGAAATTCTGAGATTCTTTATAGCAGCTACCAGGGCTATGGTTTTCCAATAGATTTTCCAGGGCTATCAAATGTGAGATTAAAGGTCATGTAATTGAGAACATTCCTGTGATTCCAACTACTTTAAACAGTGTGGGCCTTGGTATGGAGAGCTGAGGTAACTGCAGTGGGCTGGGCAGTGTCTGGGACTCAGGTGGTCCCTCTGGGGACTTCAGGTGCCCCTGAATTTGGGATTGCTGCCCTGCCAGGCTGATAATGCTGCTCCAAAGTCAGGGCACAGGCTCTGTGTGACTGCAATCACCACAGCTCCTCCAGTCTGGGTACTGGAAGATGAGAAGATGTATTCAAAGCAGTCATGTGAACTTCCCCTGGAAACATTAATATTTAATTTTAGCCTTCTTTTCACTCTGGAAGTGAACTCAGGGATGCTGCTTCTGCATTTTAAGTCTCCAGTGAACCAGGTCCTGAGGGGTTGATTCAGCCCTTATTCATGTCTGATTCAGTCAGACTCCCACTCAATTCTGTGAGAACAAACCAGTGATAATCTGTCATAAAAATCCCTCAGGATAAAGTGTGTGCATCTCCACACTTGAAAATGTGCTCTGTCTGCCTGAGAAACCACACAAATCCCTGCAGCTTTTGAGACACTCTGGAACTGTGTGAAGGGATTTCAAGGAACAGTGAAATGGCTTTTGTTCCTTTTAGTCTTCACACACTACAGCTTGGAACCCAGAGGAAACACTGGTGGAATCTGACTTTGGAGAGGCCAAGAAGAGAATGAAATCTTTCTGTCTGGTACAGTGAATGTCTGTGGAAGAGAAGGGTTACAATGCTGTCCCCTGGTCATCAGGACCTCCTGCAACCACCCCCAAGGGCTGTGGCAATCAATGCAAGGAGCTGGATGAAAGTGCCCAGCCAGAGCACTGGGGCTGGGTGGACTTTCACATGGAAATGCACCAGAGATTCCTTTTTCCAAGAGTGCCCCTGTGGGGAGAGCTCCCCCTGGGTCTGGTGCTGCTGGCCCAGCCTCCTGCCCCCTCACCCTGCCCCCTGCCCTCTGAGGGCAGTGGGAGGGCTCTGGGCACACAGATTTGCCTTGGTGTCCCTGTCCTGCCTTTTATCATCTCCCCTCTCTGGTGCTGATGTAGCACTGAATTGCAATAGTTCATGCCCTGAAGGAGAAGGAGTTCAATAAGTTGTGTCCTGCCTGGAATGAGAGAGCGCAGCTTCTCTCCCCCTCCTTCTGCCTGTGCTGTGCCTTTCTTGGGGCAGGGTTTGTGCTCCCGGCAGAGCTGAGCCCTCCTGTGCTGCTGCAGCTCCAGCTGCTCCCAGCTGTGCACGGCACACTCTGGGCGGTGCTGCTGCTCCTGGAACAGCCACTTCCATTGTAAATAAATTCACGTGAGAAATACCCAGGAGAGAAGGACTTGGAGCAGGCACGGAGGGAGGTCCTGAGTGCTCCAACCCCCCCCCAAAGGCTCCCGGGAATTGCCTTTTTACAGCAAACACTGACTGAAAACTGACACATTCTTGACAAGAACAACTCCACAGCCCCTGGAAGTGCCCAGGAACCACAGATGCTCTACAGAGTTCCGAGAACTTTTACTGAGTGTTGGTTACTGCAGATGGGGAATTACTGCCTTAGAGGCTTGGAGAATTTGAATTATTTAGGATAGAACACACAGTTTCAAACAGAAGTTCTAGGAGATGTTTTTTATAAATATTAACCATGATCCAATTGAAGCATTTCATATATTTGACCCCTAAGTTAGACTTAATTTAATAACACGGCTTGGGATATTGTTTTGAGATCAAAGATGCAGAGTCTCTGAGGGTTTTTGTCATCCTTTTCAAGATCTTCAAGCCCCTGTCAGTGCTTTGGCATCTTTTAGGACAGGCAGAAATTTCCAAGGTTTTATTAGAAACAATTGCTTGTTCCATAATGAAATGTAAAAAAATATTCCATATTAGAAATATAAACACATGGAATCATTAAGAAACCTGTGAGAGCTCATCAGGTGCAGATTAGACAAGAAAACTGCTGACTGAGGGCAGTGACAAGTTCTCCAGCTGTCCAGAGGGCAGGGGGTATTTTAAAAAGAACGGGGGTTTTCCTGCTCATGAAGACCTTTGTGTTGCTTGTGCTGAGTCCTTTCCATGCAGTGAGAAGCTACACTGAGCTGTGGAGCAAAGAGAAAGTACACAGAAGATGTGGATTTTAAAGAAGTATCTTTGACTATCCAGGCTTATCTCAATTCTTGTTTATACTTGATTTTGCCACAAAACCCCCTCTGTTCTGGGATCCCAAGAGGAGGGAAGAGCTGCTGGCAGTTGTGCTTTGCTTCAGGAGCTGAAACACATGAGAGGTCCCAGAGGCATGTCTGGGACACCTGGGTTTGGAGATGTGTCCCCTGGGCACTCTGAGCTGCCAGAAGCTGCTCCCCCCGCCAGTGCCTTTGGGGATGGGGAGGGAACAGCCCCCGGTGGGCATTGTTCTTTGGAACAAAGGGGAGTGCGTTTAAAACAAACACTTTTTTATAGGGCTGAACTTCCCCAACTGCCTCCAGAACTTGCACAATCAAGGCAGCTCTGACTTGGCAGAGAGGATTTTTTAAGAATTGACTTCACAAACTGGTTTTGTTCTGCTCTTGCTGTGGGGTGAGCCCTAGGAATGCCACAATGGGACAAAAGAGAACACTCCAGCCAAGTTCTGCTCTCCCAGCCCTGCAAACCGACTCAAGTCAGCTCAGTAGCAGCAGCAGAACTGAGATTCGATGTTTTAACTCCACGGATCCCCGAGGTCTGTGTGTGTGTGGGCAGCATTAGGGGGGCAGGAGGTGGCTCCCTGCTGGGTCAGTGCCACTCGGCCAGTGCAGACCAGCCCCGAGGGACTCGCTCCCAGCAGTGTCACAGCCCCAGGCAGAGAGAAGCTGCTGCTCTGCTTCAGAACTAAGGCAAGAGAAACATCAGACCTCTCACCCAAGATAACCTACAATCAAAGGAAATGTGTCACCATAACTGTATCGTAGCATCACCTGGGAGAGACAGGGGTAAGAGGCCACCCAGCCCTTCCCCTGATTTCCTTGGGTGAGCTGGGACCTGAACGAACGGTGTGCTTGGCTCTGCATGCAGCAAACGTGCGGAGAAACTCCGCGCTGGTAAAGCATCTTTAATGGAGCAGCAGCAGGAGTGCTGCTGAATGTCCCTGGTGTTTATTGAGCTGCTGAACGTACCTGGTGTTTGTTGTGCTGCCGAATGTCCCCGGTGTTTGTTGTGCTGCTCCCCTGTGCGGGACGGCCCCAGCCCAGCACCGCTGTGGGTGGCAGCGCTGCCCCTGCCGCGGGGACCGGAGCCAGCGGAGCGGGGACAGGTGGGAGTCTGACGCCGGGGCTGAGCTATAGAAGTGAGAAGAATGAGGAATATGTCACCTGAGGTGTCTGGCAGTGAGTAACGGGCCGATCTCTCTGCGTTCTGTCGCCCTGTGTGCCCGGGCACACGGCAGGGTGCCCCAACACCGGTGCCCCAACACCGCTCCCTGCGGAGCTGAACGCGACAGGAGGGACACGACACAGGCAAAGGCTCCCCCAGCTGGACCTTCTGCCCAAGTCGTGAACAGAACGCCCTCCTTGGCCGCGGAGTCGCCGCTGGGCAGCGAGAGCCACACGGGCAGTAGCCGAGCATGACTGGAGTGCCCGAGCGCTGCCTGCGGCTCGTGGGATGGATAACCCGGGGCAGCAGCGGCTCGTGGGCTGGAGAACGCGGCTCGGGATAACGCGGGGCAGGGCTCGTGGGCTGGAGAACGCGGCTCGGGATAACGCGGGGCAGCGGCTCCCTCTGCCGATCTGCTCGCGCAGACGCCTCGTTCCTCTGGGGCACAGCACGGGAAGGGCAGCAGGTTTGGGAGCTGGGCCACTGTCCCCAAACTACACACAGTTCATGGGCTGAGCTCACCGCCGGCCCCGGCTGGGCTGGTGTCAGGAGTTCACAGCCCACAGTGCTTATGGAATTTAAAAATCACTGGAAATGCAACTTTAATTGTATTAACATTAGGACAAAAGTCTTCCAAACCTTTTGTACTTCCTATTTCCTTCTAGTCTCTCAAACTCAGTTCCCGGGTTTCCACCCTCATTACTGCAGAAGGAACAGGGAAGTTCTGCTCTTTGCTCACTGCATGTCTTGCTGAGGTTAAAAGCCCCTGTAATTTCCTTTCCTCCTTTCCCACGGAGCACAAGCCTAATCTGGACTCTGAGGAGATCCAGAAAACCTTAGAGGACCTGGTGCTGAAGGCACTGCGTGTTCCATGTGCTTCCAGCAGAGAGCAGAGCCTGCTGGGCTCTGTCCTGTGCTCACTTCTTCCCTCTCTCAGACTCAGAGGGGAAATTTATGTTCGATATTATGAAGAAACCCTGCCCTGGGAGGATGGGCAGGCCCTGGCACAGGTGCCCAGAGAAGCTGTGGCTGCCCCAGCCCTGGGAGTGTCCCAGGCCAGGTTGGACAGGGCTTGGAGCACCCTGGGCTGGTGGGAGGTGTCCCTGCCCAGGGCAGGGGTGGCCCTGGGTGGGCTTTTAGCCCAGTGTCTTCAGTTCAGAGCAGGTTTTTCATAGCGTGTGTATTTATTAGCAGTACTTTAAAGCTCCATTAGTCTTTGCTGTGCTTGCTGATGCTTTTCTGTGATGTGCCAGTTGATGATCCACTACTGAACAAAGCTAAACCACTGCTAAACTTGCTAAACAGCAGGAAAATGTGCAGGAAAATCAAGATCAAACACCTACTCTGGAAAATACACAAAAGAGATACTTAGTTGGACACTGAGAAAGTGTTTTGCCTCATCCTGTGTCCAAATGTCATTTTTATTTCATTATATAAAGTGAAACCTGGGAAATGTGTGTTAAAAGGACTCAAACCAATTGCCATTAGCCATTACCAGCACTAATTGCAGAGGAAGCACTTAAGCAATTCCTCTGAATTTAATGGGATGATAATCAACAGTGATTGTAGCTTAGTCTGAGAATGAGCATACCTGGTTTGTTACAGTAATGTTTGAAGAGCAGCAAGAGGGAAATGTAGCTGCTCTGTCAGACTAATGACTGTGTTAATTAGTCACTGACTGAGCTGGAGAGGGGCAGCTCCTGGCTCTGCTGCCATCACTGCCACCCCTTCTCCCATGCACACCTTGTGCTGCTTCTCACTCTGGTCAGGCATGGCCCTTCTCTGTGCTCCCATCAACAACCTGCACAGTGTCCTGTGCAAGCTGCTTTCATCATAGCCCTTCATTTGTGTGTGAACAGTCCCTGTTGATCTGAGCAGCTCTTCTAGCTCAACTGGTACTTGCCATTTCTCACTCATTCCTACCCTCGAGCCCTTTGAAATGAAGCTTCTTCCTGGAACATCCATCCAGGCTTTGTGGCATTCCCAGGACTTCCCAGACTCTTGTTCCATTTGTCCTGGCTGTGTCATGTGGAAGGATTTTGGAGCTGGAGAATTTGATCTGCACTCAGGCTGTCAGATGACCATGGGCCACTGGGAGCTGCACTTGGACCCGGAACAGGGCTCAGGAGGAATGTTCTGGGAGTGTGACTGTCAGCAGGGTTTGTTTTCCAGCTTCAGACCTGTTGTGGCTGGGGGATTTCACTGAAGAAAAAGTTGCCTTGAGTGAAGAAATGCACCAAACTCTTACTCTTCCCTTCCTCAGCCAGATCTGTTGAGCCCAGTTTTACCATTTAATCATGAAAATGAATGTGAGCTCCATTGTATTCCAGCCTCAGTTGTCATTTCTGTCACCCCTGTGAAGAACTGACAAGGAGCAGAACTTGGCTTTTTTAGCACAGGTGTGTGAGCAAGATCAATGGTTTTTGTGACTCATGGCTATTTATTCTTTTGTACATGCAGTTATCTCACATATTTTTGGTGTCAGGGTTTCTACTGAAAGCAGCTAAGCCAGAGGCATTTAGAGTGGGGAAGTTGTATCACCAATATAAATTGACAATTAAGAGAGATGAAAAGAAGCCCCCAGCAATGCAAGTGGGAAAATGAGCCCCTGTTGTGTGTCAGGAGTCCTGGCAGTGTGTAAAGACAAGGACAAACATTGCAATAACCTGATGCTCCTCAGGACAGGAATGAAAACAAATGGGGAAATGGCCTGTGGTTCTCACCCCTGAGGCTCCGTCCTGCACATCCATCCCCTGTACCTGAACATCCATCCCCTGTACCTGCACATCCATCCCCTGTACCTGAACAACCATCACCTGTACCTGCACATCCATCCCCCATCCCCTGTACCTGCACATCCATTCCCAGCACCTGCACATCCATCCCCTGTACCTGAACATCCATCCCCTGTACCTGCACATCCATCCCCTGTACCTGAACAACCATCACCTGTACCTGCACATCCATCCCCCATCCCCTGTACCTGCACATCCATTCCCNATCCCCTGCACCTGAACATCTCCCTGCACATCCATCCCCTGCACCTGAACATCCATCCCCTGCACATCCATCCCCTGCACCTGCACATCCATCCCCTGCACCTGAACATCCATCACCCTCATCCCTTCTCCCACTGCTGGCAGAGACTCCTGTGGACACACTCACAGTGCCAGAATGTGGGGACAAGTCACAGCTTAATGGCAAACCCAGAGTAACTCAAGGTTGCACTTCACAAAGGAAAATCCTTCAGTGTCCCAAATCACAACTTGTCAAATGCTTCCCTTCATCCTTCATTTTTGCCTTTTTTTTTTTTAAAAAAAATAATTTCCTAAGTACATTCAATTAATTTAAGAAGTTAGGATTTCCTTATTTGGAAAATCTTACAGCCTCTTCCAAATTAAATTCTGTTATAATTAGTTCAAGACTATCTCCAGGTGTGTCCCTGAGAGGAAACCATTCCTTGGCTGCAGGAACCTTGGCTCCACAGCCCTGGAAACCTGTAACAGCCCAGGATCTCCTGACAGGACACAGGTCTGAGAGCCATTGCTGGAATGTCTGCATGTTCTGGGGATCTCTTTGCAAAGATTGGGTTCGCTGATTCCAGGGGCCAAGCTTTGGCTCCAGGCGTTGTTTCGATGTTCCCACGCTGCTTTTATGGACGTTATCCTATCTTTTAGGAGGTAAAAACAGACCAAAAGATGCTCAGAATTGTCAAGAGGGACTGAACTTGATGTACCAGAGCTGAGCAAGGCAGAAGTGAAATGTCCTCCTGTCTGCCCAGCCCTCACAGGGTCTCCAGCTCTTGGCAGAGGTCACTGCAGGTGATGGGGATTGCTCTGTTTGACCTTTCCTTAGGAGCGTGCTGGGCTGTGCTGAGGATACAACATCAGCCTCTGTCTGAAGGCACTGACATTTTACACCCGTGAAAACGAGAAGAGAGCCGTGAATGTGACTCCCTGAACAGTTACAAAAGCAACAAATAAGGTTCATGTGAGTAGAATGAAAGTTAAAATTCTTAAATAGTGTTATGTGAGACACTGTAAAGCTTTGATTTTCTTCCTTTGATCATAACAGAAGCTCCTCTCACACACCACAAATTCATTTGTAATTGTCTGAACGATCCCATTTGAAATCCCAACAAGTGCAGATGTTCAGGCAGATTTGAGAGTAAGAATGAATAATGAAAATTAATTCATATTGTCCCGTTGTAGAACAGCCAGCTGGTTCTGATCACAGCTTTGGAGCTTTAAGGAGTTCTGAGGCTTTCTGAGTGAGTTATGGTGTAGAAGAGAACCACAGGTCCTCCTCTCCCCTGCTGTGTCTCTGTCATTAACAGGGAAAAGGTTTCCTGCTTGTGAAGGTGCTCTGAGGTGTCTCTGCACTCAGCAGAAGGGTGGGACTTGTCAGAGGTGACAGAAAGTCATTCCTCCAGATGAGCCACGACTTCTTCAGTTGGATTCAAAGAAGACACAATTCTGCACAGTAAGATTTTAATTTATTCTTACTAATAAAATTAATGGGTTAAAGATTGGGTCAAATAATCTTGCAGTGATGCTGCTAAGAAGCCAACACTGTGTTTCTTGTAGAAAATGCTGTTAGAATAACTGAATTTAGCAGTTGTGCACCTAAAGCAGATACAGGGATGTGTGCTAAGTGTTGGGATACTTTGACTTCTACAAATAATTGCAATCCAAGTGAGTGGAAGCTCTGGAATTCAGGAATATCTTTGCGGCCTATTACTTAGGAAACAGATAAGAGAAAATGAGACATTGTGGGTAAATGGCTCACTGAGTGCAGGCAGGGGCAGTGGGAATGTCTCACTGACTCAGCCCTCAGTGCTGACGCAGCTGCCTCTCGTTAACTGCTGGAGATGGATCATTGCTCTTCCAGCAGGCAAAGAATTCCGTTTAATCCCCAAGCGTGAAGACAAGTGTTTGTTCATTTTCACTACAGATGTTCCTTCTGTTATTTCACCTGCGACTTGTTTCGCAACTTCCAGTTGTGTTGGGAAAACATGGGCCATTTTCTCTGCCTTTGAAAAGGCACCAGCTTCGAGCCTTTCAGATTGGGATATAATTTCCACTGGAACTTGGCTTTATTTTGTTTCTTTTTCTTTCTACTTGAATGCTTGTTTCTTTGAAATGTGCCCATAACATTTACACAGAGCAATGTTCCCTGCCTGCTCCTGGCTGTGGTGCTGCACTTGCATAAAACACCCGACAGACACCACAGGGAGTTGCTGCTCTGCTCACGATTTACACTCCACATTGATTGAAATGTTTGCAGTGGGAGATAAGCAGATGGACATTTAGGATTCCTGCTCATCTGCAAGTGAACTTGACAGTGCTCAGTGCTGAAACCCATCCTGTGCTTGGGCCGTTTGCAGCTCCCACTGTCACAGTGACCTTTGCTGTCATCCCCCTTCAAATCTGGCAGTAGATAAAGGGTGTAGCAGTTCTGAGAATCTGAGGAGAATAAAAAACCTCATTAATATTTCACTGGAGAGTGGTGAAATGAAATCACAGAGTTTCTCTCATGAATTCTCTTATCAGCAGACAAAGTGGAATGGGATGGACTCTGACATTGGCAGACGTTTTCTTGTAGAAAAGACTTAGATAACAATTTCTGTTTGAACAGATTTTGGGTTTTTAAAGATTTGTTTTCACTGAACAAGGAGCCAGGGCAGGTTTGACTTGCTCTCAGATTTCCCAGTGCCTGTTGCAGGAGATTGGAGATACTCAGTGAGTGATACCAAACCATTGCCCAAAGATGTGTGTTCTGTTCTAATTGGAATTGCAGACTGAAGGGAAGCTGGACATTGTCAAAGGAACTTGAACTTGGGCACTGTCTCCTCCAAGCAGTCAGGATGGCAGAGAGGCCCCTGCCAGGGCTCCAGAATCAGCCATACCTTCCCTTTTAAAGGGCTTCTGGCAGGTCTGTCAGGGGCAGTGAGACAGGAGAGACTGAAATAATACCAGACAGATTGAGGAGGCAGCTCAGTTTGGGAACATTGTGCTGCTGGATGGTGTCAGGGACCTGGCTGAGTGCAGGCACAGGAGTGAGTAATGCAAATTCTGCAATAAAAATACTGGGAAATGGCTGGGAAAACAAAATCATCACTCCTTTTCCTAGAAAATAAATCTCGTTTCTGTCCTTTAAGGCTTGTTTTCTGCCATTTATAAGAAAGGCCCATTTTGACACCAAATGCAACGTGCACTGAATAAGTTTTAATTTTCTCTAGACTATGATCCTAACAACTTCAGGAATTCTAGTGGGAAAGGCTTGTGGCAGGATACTGAAAATGAGGTTGTCCTACTTAGGCTCAGGATCTCCAGAACAGGGTCTAAGAGTTACATGCTTTCCCAGGCCCAGCACATCTGGCAGCATCTGGGCATCTGTGAAGGCGAGACTGAATTTGGAGGGAATCAAGATTATTTATTTAGCTGAAAAGTCAACCCAAAATGTGCTCCCTGTGCACCTGCTCAGGGCTCTGTGCCCTGTGACTGTGCTCGTTTATCCAGGCTTGTTGGATTCTTTGCTGCTGGGATTTGACTCTCCAAGCACACGCCTGTTCCCTGGGAAAACACACGGGTCGTGGGTGGGCACCTTTAGCAGGTGCTTCCTGGCTCTTCTGAGTGCCCAGAGGTAGGAAAACCTTCACAACAGCTGACAACTCCCAGTGCAAGGTGTGGGCTCCTCTGTGCCCAGATCCCTTGGGAGCTGGGGCATCTCCATGGCAGAACTGAGCTGGTGGCCAGTTGTGAGGGGTGTTCCCAGGCCAAGCCCGCGGCACGGAGTGCGGGAATCACAGCGGGATCACAGCGGGAATCACAGCGGGCATTCCAGAGGGATCACAGCGGGATCACAGCGGGATCACAATGGGCATTCCAGCGGGATCCCCAGTGGGATCACAGCGGCATTCCAGCGAGAATCACAGCGGGATCACAGGGGATCACAATGGGCATTCCAGCGGGATCCCCAGTGGGATCACAGCGGCATTCCAGCGAGGGTCACAGCGGAATCCCAGCAGGATCACAGGGGCATTCCAGCGGCAATCACCGCGGCTCGGAGTGGGGGAATCAATCACCGCAGCATCCCAGCGGGATCCCCGCGGCATCCCAGGGGAGCTGCAGGCGCGGGGACGCGGCGGTGACACCGCGGTGACATCAGCGCCGGGGAGCGTGTGCTGGCTCGCGGTGCGCTCCGAGGTGGCGCCTGGCGGGGACGCTGCTGCTCCAGGCTCCGATCCAGCCACAGGAGCCGGGAGCATCCTCACCGCCACCCGCACCGGCTCCTCCCTCCCTCCTGCAGCTCCGGCGGCGCTCGGTGATCCAACAGCTCCTCCCGCTACTCCGGCTCTGCAGGAGCCGCCACGGCTGGACACGCCCGTGCCCTCCCTCGGTCCCGCTGAGTCGGGGGAACGCTCCGTGCCTCGGTCCGGCTGCAGGGAAGGAAGGATGTGCGCCTACCTGGAGAGCCTGAATTAACCATCTTCAACACGGCAAGGAGTGTGAGGAATTGCATTTTTTTCAGCACCTCTGGTACTTCATTGTTGCCTGGTTTTTATCAGGGATGCTGTCAGATGAATATTTGTTCTTCGGATGCCACAAAAGAGTGTCTAGGAAGACAAAGAAACTTGTGCTGTGGAGCTGACAGTTCTGGTTTCAGCCGGTGAAAACTTGCAGTGTCAGTGAGCAGGCAAAGGAAAAGGAATTCCAAGGACAATGTCAGTAATTCCTGGTAATTTGTCACTCAATGGGACGAGCTTCTTCAGTGACAATCATGGCATCGTGGACAAACCCAGTGAGCAGAGGACTTGGAATGTCCTTCTGTTCTGCTTGACTTTTACCATTGCATTCCCAGCCCTTCTGAGCAGCATTTATTCACTGGTTTCCCTGCTGAAAATGCAGAACAAAACCACGATTTCAGTGATTGTGACCTCCTTGGCAGTAGATGATTTGATCAGCATCGTGCCACTGGTTATTTTCATGCTCATGCAGTGGTCAAGTGAAGTCCTCCCCCAGGCTCTGTGCACCACATCGGCACTCATCTATTTATTCCAGGGCATTTCTAGCAACCTGAAAGGGGCACTTATAGTTTCTTACAACTTCTACACCATCAGCACAGCTGAGACCCTGAGCTGCAGCACTTCCAAGCGACGCGTGAACGTGGTCTGGGCCATCCTCACCATCTGGATTGTCAGTTTGCTGGTCTGCATTTTGCCCCTGTGTGGGTGGGGCAGGTACATCCCCACCTCCTGGGGGTGCTTCGCCGACTCTGCCAGTTCCTACATCCTGGTTGTGTTCATTGTCTACTGCCTGTGCTTCTCGCTGCTGGCAGTGCTGGCTGTTCCCCTGTCTCACCAGCTGTTGTGCTCAGCTGAGCCCCAGCTCTTGCCCTCGGGGTACCTGGCGGTGCCTGGAGGCGTCCCCACCCCCGGCACCCCCGCACCTGCCCCGCCGCTGTCACCGCTGGACCCTGCGGAGAAAACCCTGGAGCACTTCCCAAACTCAGAGGCAGCTTTGGGGAAGGGTGTGGCTGGGAGTGGTGTCCCCATGGGCAGCACACAGAGCAGGAACTTCGTGGTGGGCTTTGCCCAGAAACGATTCTCGCTGATCCTTGCACTGACCAAAGTCGTTCTCTGGCTCCCAATGATGGTAAAGTGTCAGATCACTTTTCAGTGTTCACTTACATTTCAATGGGATGTGACCTGTGGGCCTTGGATTGAAACAGGTGAACAGTGGCCATTGCAGTTGTTCTTACAGTACAGCTGTGCCAGCAAAAGTCCTTTCCAGCAGGTCTGTGCCACTGCATGAGTTTAACTGGTGTCCAGTGGGTTTGGCAGAGTTCATTGCACTGATATTCTGTTGTCTCATCATTTGTCTCATCACAGCTCTGAGTCACCTCCTTTGCCAGATGGGTTAAAACCAGGAGTCTGTGAGGAAAATGCAGTTCATTTGTATCTGTAATCCCTGTAGTGCTGGGGGTGTGAGGAGTGTGGTCCACAGGCACGGATGTGCATTTGGGAGCAGGTACTTTAGCAAGGGGACTGCTGAGAACAGGGGACATGAATGTGGGGCAGTGTGAGCTCTGTCCTGGGGTGTGCAGGGATGTGGGGCAGTGTGAGCCCTGCCCTGGGGTGTGCAGGGATGTGGGGCAGTGTGAGCTCTGTCCTGGAATGTGCAGGGATGTGGGGCAGTGTGAGCCCTGCCCTGGGGTGTGCAGGGATGTGGGGCAGTGTGAGCTCTGTCCTGGGATGTGCAGGGATGTGAGGCAGTGTGAGCTCTGTCCTGGGGTGTGCAGGGATGTGGGGCAGTGTGAGCCCTGCCCTGGGATGTGCAGGGACTCTGCACCTGGGCTGGGGTTCCTCAGCCCACAGGAGGGGCTGAGCCATCAGCCCCTGCTGAGTTGCTTGGCCTGGGAGCTGGTTAATAGTGCTCAGCATCTATATTTAGCTTCAGTGAGGGTTTTTCTGAGAACTGCACAGTGAGGGTGTTTTCTCTGCTCTCTGCTGGAACCAGAATTGTTGTGCTCAGCAAACACCTGTGTCTTACAGTTGTGTCATATTCATAGTGAGATGTTCTGTTTGTTCCTGGAAGCATCTCAAGTGCCTGAAGTGATGTGTATTCCAAAATGCTTTGCCTTCCAGGTACAGATGGTTGTCCAGTACATCACTGGTGTGCAGAGCCTACCTTTTGAGGCCCTGAGCTTCCTGCTGACCGTGCTGGCTGCCACGGCCACCCCTGTGTTTGTGCTGTCCCAGCACTGGCTCCACCTGCCCTGCGGCTGCATCATCAACTGCAGGAGGGATTCCTATGCAGTGTCTTCAGAGGATCTCAAAAGTAAGTGTGGAAGGGTTGCCTTGGTGTAACAGAGGGTGCCAGACCTGCCCTGGTAACCCCCCTGGAGTCTTCTAAAGTCCTGTTTGTCTCTGGGCCTCACACCAAACAGCTGGACCAATGGAATGGGTCAGTTGGAAGGGACCTACAGGGATCGTTGGTCTCAGCTGCAGAAGTTAAGGGCTAAATATTTCTGAAGATGTGGGAATTGTTTCCCATTTTCTGGAGTGAAAGTCCTCTAACATCAGTGGATGGGTTCCTGACTTCAGCTGCATGTTTAGGAAGAAAGAGCTCCTGAATCCTGGAGAGAGGCCATTCCCTGTGCATGGGTTTTGTTTGCCTTAAACACACCCTCCAGGTGCAGAACGGCATGTGCTGCCACTGCTGCCCTTTTAGCCACTTCCCTGGATAAAATGACTGCAGTTCACCCAGAAGGCAGTTTGCTCTTAGAAGTCTTTAATCTCAACAGTTTATTTGTTTTATGGACAGAAAATTGCCTCTTTGTGGCAGTGGTTGAATAGTTTATTCCATGTTCAGCATGCCATTTTCATTGTGTTTGTAGTCTCATTTTTCTTCTTGCTATTGACTCCTAATATGACGTTTCCTCCCTTCCTGCTTAGCCCAACGCAGGGGTTTCAGGTTCAACCTGTCCTTCCAGCAAGGGTATGGAATCTACAGAATATCCCAGGAAAACCACAGCAGTGCTGGTAACTCCACATCCTGCCACAGCCTGGTGGGGTCTGGCTGCGATGAGCTGGAGCCTGGCAGGGGCAGGGGTGGTGCCCCCAGGCCCTGCAGGGCCGAGCAGGGCACAGACCCTGCCCCACCGAGCACCCCTGATGGACCAGAGTGGAGGCTGAGCCACGAGGAGAGCCCCAAACCTGAGCTCACTGACTGGGAGTGGTGCAGGAGCAGGTCTGAGAGGACCCCTCGGCAGGTACAGCAGGGACTTGCCCTGGCTCTTTTCTGAGAATGAGTTACCTTATGTAATAAGGATGATTTTACTTACATTGGCCTTTCTATTAGTCCTGTTGGCAGTGTAGTTACTGCTAGTAAAACTCATACTTGGCATTGTGTAATGTCTAATAACCACAGACCTATTTGCAGATGCTGATCCTGCAATAATTTCTCCCTTGTCTGCTTAATCATGGAGTTTTCTCATGGCTTTGTGTGCACCTGCGTGGTTTGTATATGGTGAGAATTCAGTATGAATGATGTGAGCTCATCTTAATGAGTAGGAAGTTTCTCTCCAAAAGACTCCAAAAGACGGCATTTTCAAGAGTATTTCCAAGTATCTGGTGACTCTTTCTGTCATCCTTATATTTTGGGTGGGGGAAAAGCAGAATCAAACATGAATGTGCCCTGTGGCACTCAGGGGACATTTGGCATTCCCATGGGTGGGAGTGGGGTAAGAGCCTGTGTGAAGTCCACAGGACAGGACCTGTAGAAGGCTTAACTTGGAAAGGACTTCTGGAAGTCACCTAATCCAACCCCCTGCTCCAAGCAGGGTGATCTCAAGGTTGACCAACTTGCTCTCAACCTTTGCACATGCCTAGGTGAGATGTGTTTTACATCTCAGTTGGGGAATCCCTCTCCATCTGATGAACAGAAATTTATCATCAGAGTAGGAATGTGTCTGATATTTCAAATTTGACTGCCCATGCCTTTCATAAAAAGCCAGTGTTCACTCTGTTGCAGTGTGCAGAGATGAGCTATTGCATCTGGGGGCAAAAGTAAGGGATGGCTCAGCCTGGGTTTATCTTCCAGTTCTTGCTCAGGCCTTGTATGCCATGTACAGTCTGGTTAATCAAGTCACTGTATCAACAGGTTCGTAACTGTGGCTCTTTTTGCAGGAGTTCCAGAGGGTATTTAAAACAAATCACAGTAATTTCTTTTCCCATGTGCTGTGGCTGCCAGTGCAGATTGCAGCAGTATGAGCAGCTCTCTGTGCAGCACCTGCCTGGGGATGCTTGCCGTGCCCTGGAGCTCTGTGTGTCCCTTTTGGACATATTCTTCACTGCTTGCATTACAGGGAGTCACAATTCATCCTCTTCTGACCCTTTCCAAGGTCTAACCCAGTGTGCAGTGCCAGGCATTAAGGCTCCCATGGGGTAAAAGTTCCAGGCTTTGGAGTTACAGCTCTCCCTGGTTCTGACATTCAACAGGAGCTGCCAGAGCTTCACAGCTGACATTTGCTTTGCTGCTGGGAAAGGGCAGAGTGTGACAGCCCAGCAAGCTTTGTAAAAATAACATTAATGCCTTGCTCAGGTGTATGCTGGATGAAAGATCAATTTGGGCCACACACTAAATAAGTTGAAAACCATTCCTTGTATTCATCCTATCTGGAAGTCCTGAATTGTCTAAGAAAAGTCACTTTATTCCCATCACTGCATTTCTCCTGTGTGTTAAAAGAGGAGTCTGTCCCTGCAGTGACTGGCCATGTCCTTCTGCAGGAAATACAGGGTTCTTGGAGGGTTCCTAAGTACAGGTGCTCTCACTTGAGTGCTTCCAGCTTCCTTTTCCATGGGAGAACCTGTGAGAACTGGCAGGAGAAGGAAGAACAGCCATTCCCAGCTCAGGTGTTGGATGGTGTGGTACCTGAGCCCTGCCATGCTGAGCCCCCACAGCTGGCAGGGTGGGCTGTCCTGCCCAGCTGCCCTCCCTGCTCCCCTGCCTCGGGTGGGCCAAGGAGCCTCTCCCCACTGCACTGTGTCACCCTCTGAGCCCTGCAGAAGGCTGCCCATTTTCAGTTGTGTTGTGGAAGCAGTATTCTGTATTCTGTTACTTTCAGACCTTACATAAGCAGCAGGGAAGGTCTCAATGATTTTGATGGGGCTGTTTGAAGAGCAGAGTGCCAGACCTTTGGTTTCCTGCTGAAGCCCTGGAGGGTGGCACTTCCTTGGGGGGATAATACTCATGTCACAGCTGGTTGTCTCCTCATTGTCTGTTCTGTGAGTAAAGTTACTCCATCAAAGTGATTTCTCTGGAATGAAAGTGGCACGAGGGAGAATGAGGCAGCAGAGGGTTTATTGGATACCTGTAGAGAGTGCCTGTAACTGAGAGGGAGAGAGAAAATGGCTCTTGTCATTTCTAACTCTCACTCAGCTGCATTTTTGAAAAATACCTTTAACATCTCATAAAGGACCCCTGTATCTCCCTTCCTAAGGAGAGGGAGTGTAAATATGGCATGTCTTTTTTTTGCCTGTCCTTAAGTGTCCTCAGGCAACACAAATCTCCCAGGCTGGCAGTAAGTCCCAGGCTCTCTGGGTACTTTTTTCCTTTCTCCCTCCACACCCCGTCTGTGGGTTGCCTCAAGCAAATTCTTAGAGGTGCCTGTACAAAAGCCCTTTATGTGCCATGCAAGGAGAAGGAGGGGGAGGCTGTGTAAGTGACTGCACTGAGGAGATGTTTGTTTAACACAAATTCTCAGGATCTCCCTCACTCCGGGAAAGTGTGAACATTCCAGTAAACACCCAGCACAGCACAGAAGTGGGTTCGGAGTGGCCTTGAAGCTTCTCTGGCTTCCCCTGGCTGGTACATCTGTAGCAGCATCTCTTGATCTGCTGTGCTGTCCCATCAGGGCTCCTCCTGAAGGGGTTGGAACCTGGTTCCTGGTTTCCAGGGAGGGTCCTGTGGTTGGAAAATCAGTGTAACATTTCACCATTGTCTTTTTGCTCCCCATAGACAGAGGGGGTGTGTGGCCCATGTCATGCTCCCTGGCTGCAGTTCCTCTGCCATTGGCACTCTCTGGAACTGCAGGGGAATAGTGAGAGCAGAAACGTGTGCTCAGGAGGGCAAGGCAGGATACAGGTCTGTAGCTCCCAGAGCCCTTCCCTCATGGGCAGTATCCTCCCTATGGACAATACTCTCCCTGGTGAATACAGTCCATCTGGATAGGGGAGCCCAGTCCTGACCCACAGTGATGATGAGGAAGGTTTTGCCTCATTGCAACTACAGCTGCTTCCTGTCTTTTGTGAAATCTGGGAAGTGATAATGTAATTAAATAATGAAAGGATTTGTTTATCAATTATGCAGAGATTTCTCTGCTCAGAATGCATCAGCACTCTGTAAGGAACAAGGACATTTGTGATTTATTTTGTTGGGATTTTTTGTCTTTGCTTGTTAAAAATGCATGTGCTGGTACATGGAGTTCTCCATTGAAATCCCTGTCCCAGATTCCAACAAAACATTCTCTGGGCATCTTGGACAGGGCTTGCATGGGAGGATGTCCTGGGGTGGGACAGGATGGGCACAAATCCTCTCCACAAGGGCCAGGAGCTCGAGGGAAGCAGCATGACCTTGGAGATCCTCCAGCCTTCCCAAGGCATCAATAGATGTATGTATATATAATTACTATGTATATTAGGCAACACTGTAAACTGCCAGCTTGGTGTTTCTGTGCTGCAAAGCTGCAGAACAAGGCCCTGCAGAGGCACAGCTCTGAGCTAGTGCTGGGCTGCAGCTCTGGGGGGTCCTGGCAGGTATTTTGGGGTGTTCAGTTCAAAGTTGGCCTCAACAGAAGGAAAGTGATTTTGGCTTCCGGAATGTTCTGTGTGGGGAATGCTGTGATTGAAACATTTGAGCATTTTCAAATTGAAACCTTTCAGTGCTACCAGAAATCAAGAAATTAATTGTTAAAAGGTAAATACTTCATAGAATCACAGGATGGTTTGTGTTTCAAGGACCTTAAGGACCTTAAAGACCATCTCATTCCACCCCCTGCCCTGGGCAGGGACACCTCCCACTATCCCAGGTTGCTCCAGCCTGGCCTTGGAAACTCCCAGGGCTGGGGCAGCCACAGCCTCTCTCATATGTGTGTATATATACATATGCACACACACATATATATACACACACATATATACATGCATGTGTACAATGAATAAATACTTCTGTGTACCTGTGCATGTGGACATGCAGAGAGAAAAGTCTTTGCAAGTGGATAAAGAGCCAGAATAGGGTGAATTTTAAATCTGCTGTGTTGAAGCAGAGGAGTGTCTGACCATTCCTTCACCTCTCCTGGCTGAGAGTGAGTAGTGAGTGAGGTCTCTGGAAGTCAAGTCTTCCTTCCAGGATCAGAAGAGGCTCCCTTGGCCCTGTGGAGTTGCCATGGATACCCAACTGGTGTGGGATGGGTGATGCCCTTCAGCTGTGCAGTGCCCTTCTGCTGTGCTGCCAGTCCTGGGGGAACTGGGTCTGCTCAGACAAGCTCAGTGCTGGAGCTGGAGGAAAAGTTGTTCATTTTATTGAGGCTTATTGTGTCTGATATGCTGCAGAACAGCAGAGGCACAAAAGCTGCTAAATGGCACTTTGGTTGAAAAGACAGGCTTGGTTTTATTTCACGAAGCTCTGTACCTTTGTGCCAGTGCCTGGTCCCTGCTTGCAGTGTGCAGGGCCCAGAGCCAGAGCACGGAGTTTGGGGCACAGTTTGCAGGGACAAGTGAGTTCTGTGCCTCAGAAACACGTGAAGGTGTCTGGAACTGAGCAATGTTTCTACCAAAATTGTTCTAATGGAAAATGTGACAGAGTTCACTGCCTCCTTAGTCAGGGATTGCACAGGGACATAAAGACTTGGTGGATCTTTTTCACTTCTGACAGTAAGTACTGATTTCTCAAGAGAAAACAGACTTGAAAAGAGCCACTAAATCATTGGGAAATGTCTCATTCTCCAGACCTGGAGTGTTCATCCCAATGTGTGAGATTGCTCATTCTCCCTCCAGGTGCCTCAGACATCCCCTCATCCTCCTGGTGTTCAGTCTGGCAAATCCACAGTGGTTTTTTAGGCAGCACATTATGTTGCATTGAAGGAATCAGCCTTTATTTAACTTTATTTTGTATTCTCTAGATGTCATATTGAGTCACAGTCACTTGTGACTTCACTTTGTATCCTAAGGTGTAGAACTTCTTTCTGCTCTTTAAAGTCATAAATACCAGGTATATAAATTCTGCAAGGAAAAGGCAGTAAAATAAATTGACAAACTGGGCATAATTTGCTGATTTATAATGGATTCAGACTTGAAAAACTGGCATGAGATAACGGTCCTTGTTTGCTTTGCAGCGCCCGGGCAGGGCCTTGGCCGTCCCTCTGTGTGCATTCCAAGGGACCGTGTCCCTCCAGGCACCCACGGGCAAAACCCTCTCGCTGTCCACCTACGAGGTGAGCTCTGACGGGCAGAGAATCAGCCCCACGGCCAAGAAGATCGAGGTGTATCGGTCCAAGAGCGTTGGGCACGAGCCCAGCCCAGAGGGGTCCCCTCACACCTGGGCTGACACCAGCGTGAAGATCCATCTGGAGGTGCTGGAGATCTGTGACAATGAAGAGGCGCTGGACACCGTGTCCATCATCAGCAACATCAGCCAGTCCTCCACGCAGGCCAGGTCGCCCTCGCTGCGCTACTCCCGCAGGGAGAACAGGTTTGTGTCCTGTGAGCTGGGCGAGAGTGCCTCCTACTCCCTGCTCATCCCCTGCCACAGCCCCGGCAGCGACATCAGCATCTCCATCCCGGACACGGTGGAGGCGCATCGGAACAGCAGCCGGCGGCACACGGACAGGGGGCACCAGGAGGAGATCCAGCTGCTGAACCAGGTGTACAGGGAGCAGGAGGAGCGGGGCAGCACCGGCTGAGGGGCCCCCCAGCACCCTCACACCTGTGCCCAGCTGCTGAACCAGGTGTACAGGGAGCAGGAGGAGCGGGGCAGCACCGGCTGAGGGGCCCCCCAGCACCCTCACACCTGTGCCCAGCTGGTCTGACACTGTGCTCAGGTGTTCAGCTGTTCACACACACTGTGCTCAGGTGTTCAGCTGCTCACACACACTGTGCTCAGGTGTTCAGCTGTTCACACACACAGTGTCAGGTGTTCAGCTGTTCACACACACAGTGTCAGGTGTTCAGCTGCTCACACACACCGTGCTCAGGTGTTCAGCTGTTCACACACACAGTGTCAGGTGTTCAGCTGTTCACACACACCATGCTCAGGTGTTCAGCTGCTCACACACACCGTGCTCAGGTGTTCAGCTGCTCTGACACTGTGCTCAGGTGTTCAGCTGCTCACACACACTGTGCTCAGGTGTTCAGCTGTTCACACACACCATGCTCAGGTGTTCAGCTGCTCATCCTGGCACAGGTTTCCTGAGCAGACACAATGTCAGTGGTTTTTCCTGACATACAGACTTTATTTGGGGACACTGTTAAATCAATTCAAACTGTTAATGCTCTGCCAAGGGGATAACAAATACTCAAGTGCTTTACAGCTTTGCAGAGTGGATTTCAAGTTATTTATTTATATGTCTATTTATTTGAGAAACATGTGTGTCTAAAGGGAGTCCTAAATAAAGGCTTAAAGTGCAGCTTTGGTGGTTGTTGGCACTGGATGCTGTGACTGTGGGAACCTGTGGAAATGAGGGAGCAGCTCCACAGCTGGGAGTTACAGTAGTTTTGACTCACTTGCAGTTCTTTTCAGCATTTAAATGGACATACAAATATTTGGAGTTATGTTTTCTTTAGAATGTGTGTTTTTTCGCAGTGTGAAGGGACACGAGGGAAATGCAGTGGGTCCTTGCATGGGGATGGAAGTTGCTCTGACACAGAATCCCAGTGATTCCAGACGTGAGCAGTGCTCAGGGGTGCAGGTGCCGTGTCATGGATTGCTGCTGGAGCAAACAGGGGAAAACTGTTCCAGTTCCCCAGGGGACTGAGCACCAGCCACTTCTCTGTCCTGGACACCTCAATCAGAGAACCAGAGGGAATACCTGTCCAGTCTGGAGCACCTGCAGCCTCAGGGAGACCAACTTGGTGTGTGGATGCATAAACCCCTTTGTGAGGGGAAAGGAAAAAAGAAAATAGAAACTTTTATCTTCTCCCTTCGCACGGCCAAGTGCTGGGAGTGTTGGAGTGTCAGTCAGCTGTGGGCTGGGAAAAGAGGAATGGTTTCCTCTGGAAGAGTCAGCCCTGAATGTGGAAAATCAGTTTGTGAACTGTTTCCTCAGAGATCTGAATGCTGAAATCCTGAAATGGGAGGACATCACACCAGCAAGGGAGAAAAGGCAGGAGAGTGCGTGGAGAAGAAGAAATGAGGCTGAAGAAGCATTTAAAGCTGCACAGTGGGGGTCAGGAAAATGGAAAGAACATTAATTTATTGTGGAAAGACTAACACTAGTGTAAGTATTTTTATCTAATTTGAAAGGTTGACTGTCCCACTCCAGAGAACCTGCACAGGGTGTGTCCCTTGCACAGGTGAGGGGACCCAGGACAAGGGCTGTTTAAATATGGACATTGTATTTTATAAGCGAAACGATGGGAGCAGCCCCTGACCCCAGAAGGGTGTGAGGATGGAGGGCAACACTTAGGGCAGCCGTAAGGTCTGCTCTGCAGCTGCGGACGGGCCGTGCGGGGCAGCTGCGGGGAGTTCAGTGCCGAGCCAGTCCCTGTCGCTGCCCCGGCCGTGTCGCGATAGCCGGGGACTCGAACCCGCCACGGTGCGGGCGGGACTCGAACTTGCTCTGTGAGGGTGGACTCGAACCGGGGCCCTGAGGGCGGGATCGAATCCGTGTCCGTGCGGGGCGGGGACTCGAACCCGGGCGCTGAGGGCGGGCGGGCCTCGAGCCGGGGCGGTGCGGGCGGAAGTGCGGCGCGACGGGGCGGGCGGGGCCGGCGGATGAGGCGGGGCCGGGCGGGCCGCGCGGGGCTGCGGG
>VWZD01000645.1:509769-540695 GCA_013396695.1 Sakesphorus luctuosus
TGTGAATAGGGTGCTGTGAATAGGGCGCTGTGCGGGTTCTGTTTATGGGTTCTGTATATGGGGTGCTGTGCTGGGTGCAGTGCGGGCAGTGCTGTGCATGGGGTGCTGTGCGGGCTCCGTGCGGGCGCTGAGCACTCGCCCACGGGAGCTGTGCAGGGGGTGCTGTATATGGGGTGCGGTGCGGGTGCTGTGCAGGGGGTGCTGTGCGGGCTCCGTGCGGGCGCTGAGCACTCGCCCACGGGAGCTGTGCTGTCCCGCAGAGAGCTGTCGTGCGCATGGACGAGCGCAGGGAAGAGCAAATCGTGCAGCTCCTGAATTCGGTGCAGACCAAGACCGACAGGGAGCAGGAAGCCATGTCCTGGTGGTCCGGGGATGAGGAAAGGTACAGGCAAGCAATTACTAGTGATTTTATTGGTTTTGAATTGGACAAACTTTCTGCAAACTGGCAGGAAGGTGTGTCTGAAGTTACTTGCATCCAGTGAGTGAACTGGATTAGTAAATGCTCTCAGGTTTTTCCACCTGTGTTGTCACACTGGGATGGTTGTAGCCATTGCTGTAAAACTCTTTTCCATTATTGCTGACTTTGGGATGTATCATTTCTACTTACAGTCATAAAATCCTGTAGCTGATCTCAGGCCTTAGTAGGGTACCTACATGGGCTTTTAAGCTCCCCTGGCCTCTGACATTGCTCTTCCAGAGGTGGCATTTGACTTCTGTTTTCGGTTATTCTGCAGTTTTGGAATCCTCTCTCACCCTCTGTGGAGCAAGATCCATTCTGGGCTGGTTAAAGATGTCCAGTGATAGTGATGCCATGAGAGACCCCATAAAACAGCCTCCGAGCCAAGTTAGTGTGGGATAAGACAAAAAGGTGGATTCTTTAATGTCTGGGCTTAGGGCTTTTAGCAATACATGCTGACACCCCCCATGATTCCCGTGGGTTTTATAATACTGCCCACCCAATCCCCAGGTCACACATCTGTCTGTCCAGCCCCGTCCTGCTCCTGGTCACACCTCCTGAGGATTTGAGTCTGGGACCATGGGACCCTCTGTCCTTCATTTCTGTCTTCCTCAGCACACACAGGGCTCTGGGAGCTTTTTTAGTGTTCTTAGGCCCAAGGTGGTTGGCTTATGTTTATGTCTTGTTCTGCAGGCCTTTTGATATTCTTCAGCCTTCTGCCTTGAAAAGAAGGGTGAACACTGAAAGAATTTGAGCTACTGATACGTGGTAGGGGTTGGGATACATAAACAATGAACTTAAGCTGCCAGAAATTCTAACACACTACATTTGCTTTTTTGCTGCAGTTACAAGTACTTCTAAAATCTATAAAAATGAAAAAATCAACAACCCCATAGGCATCACTGGCAGTGACCTGGTATAAGTTTTAAAGAAAAAGGGTCTCTTCTGTGCGGCATGGAGGGAAAGGGAGAAGGGTTTCCCTGCTGTCCCCTTTGTTCCATGGGGGCAGAGAGGGGAGGGAGACACAAGAGTTCCAGGCAGTTGCGAGGCAGAGAGAAATCTCTTATTCAAAACATCCACAGGTATGAACAGACCTTTGGGGGCCGTCCCCTGGTCTGGCTGGATTGGGTGAAAACTGAGGGAGAGGCAGTGTCAAAGGTCCCTTAACCAGTAGAACTGGGACAGGGGCAGGGCCGGCTGGGGCCCTGGCACTGCCCCCCTCAGCCACGAGGGATAACAGAACAGAAAGGGCAGAAGGGCCAAGGATCCCTCAGCAGAGCACCTGGGTGGGGACAGCACTGCCCAACAGCTGGCCCATCAACAGGACAAAAGATTATGGGCGACACAAAGAGACCTGGCAGGGTGTGGGCAACGACCCATCACAATGAAACGCAGGCAGGCTAACAGACCCAGAAACTGCTTTTTAAAACTTCAACTGAGTCTCTGAGTTTTTTAAGGTGTTTGTCCAGTGCTGGTTTTGGACTTCATTTCAGCATCTTCCTACCACCTGGGGCAGGTGTGCTGAAATGAGAGGGTGGGAGATCCATTTTGCTGATGCAGTTACAGAGCAGTGGGTCAAGCAGTAATTCCCTGAAAATGTTGCTTTGTTTGATGCAAGAGAACATGTTACTTTTCTGAGACTGATGTAAAGCTTTTGGGGCTCATAACTTCAGACTTTAATTGGTTCAATGACATGAACCATGAGGACAGGGTACCCAGAGCAGCTGTGGCTGCCCCATCCCTGGGAGTGTCCCAGGCCAGGCTGGACAGGGCTTGGAGCACCCTGGGCTGGTGGGAGGTGTCCCTGCCCATGGAAGGGATGGGATTGGATGGGCTTTAAGACCCTTCCACCCCAAACCATTCCCTGATTCTCTGTTCCATGGGCTCATGGTTTGTTGACTGAGGGGTGAAAGGTCTCAACCCCAAGTTCATGTTTTCCTGGAGTGGCTCCCTGCCCTCTGCTCCTGGCCAGGCACAGCTCAGATAATCTCTGCATTCAGTTTCTATTCTCTGATTCCAGGCCTTCAGAACAGCCTGTGAAAGTGAAACCAGATGCTGAAAAAGCTCCTGTGAGACAGAGACCAGCCTTGGAAAAAACATCCCTGGATCAGGATGTGGAATATCTCTTTGAAAAAAATGAGCAGGATGCTGATTTAGATGAGCAGCTTAAAGAAGACTTAAGGAAGAAGAGATCTGATCCCAGATACATTGAAATGCAGGTACGTTCCTTGTGGTAAGTAGAAAACTTCTCACTGGAGTTTTTGTTTTTAAATCAAACTAACCTGAAAATGTAACTGCTTGCACTTTATTTACTAGGAAGCTGTCATGATGTTACTCTTGCTAAAAATTACCTTCAGAATTCATAAAATTCAGGCTTATTGATAGGACAGTGATTAAAAATGCAAAATTACAAATTTCAGGGGCAATTAGAAACTAAAATTTGGAGCTGTCACATTGTTTCATTGAGTGGGGTTCTCCTTCTTTTTATGGATTATGTCCCTGCAGTTATGTCTAAAACTGAAAGCACAACAATGGGCTCTGAAGGAATCCTTAAAACCAGAATTTGTGTTGTTCTAACAGCCACATATAGAAGGTTGTCCAATAGAGCAGCTGCCATGAGCACCAGCTCTCCCTTCACTGCCAGGCCCTGCTCTTGCAGCAAGTTAAACCCACCTCATCCTGTGCTGAGCTCTTGGGTTTAGATCATCTTGCTAAATTTGATGAAACGGAAACACACATGGAATCAAAGTTCTTTCCTATGGGCTTGGGTTTATATAAGTATTGCTGAGCAGTTGGTCATTATTTCACAGTTTAGCCTGGGTTATAGAGGGAATCTGTTCCATTGCTTCAGCTCAAGAGGTGGTTCAAGGTCCTGTTGTTTTCTTTCCCACAGAGGTTCCGAGAGAAACTCCCCTCCTATGGGATGAAAGAGGTAGGTGTGCATTTAATTAGAAAGAACACGTTTCTGTTGCTGTGTTGTAAAATAAAGGCTGTTCTGCTGGCTCTCACTGCCATTAGTTTCCCAGTCCCAGGATAACATCAGTGACAGTATGGGCTGTTACTCATTGGTGTTAATTCTTATTTGATGCCCCCTCTGTGGAGTAGAAAGTGATTATTCTGGTAGGTTTGCTTTTGCAGGTTCAATGAGTGATTAGTGAGCTTGGTCCTAAAATTCATCTATTTGCCACAATAATGTCCTTTCTGCTTGTGTTTGTTTCTAAAATTGTCATAATCCCCTGGACAATCCTTGGGATTGGGAGGTAGAGGCTGGGAAACCGTTCCTGGTATTTTAACAGGTATGTTAAAATACTGTGCTGAAAACCTTCAGTTCATGCAGTCTTGGAGGCCAACAGGGCAAATGTTCATTTTCAATCCCCAGAGACCTACAGGAGACAAGTAGGAGGTGGGAAACTTGGAAGTGTATTTCAGGCTCTCAGTGGAGTCCTTTCATGGTGTTTTCATACAGGGTGTAAAGATCGAAAGCCAGTGTTCAGGTTGGATGTGCTTTAAACCCTGTACATGGAAAGTGCAAATGGGCAGAAATGGCTTCTGTGAGGTTTAACCTAAACTCTTGTGAGGTTTAAGCTAAACTTCTGTGAGGTTTAAGCTAAACTCCTGTTGCAGTGTCATGACCAAGCCCTGGGTGTTCCTTGAGCTGCTCAGGGGGTAGCAGAGAACTGTCAGACCCCTCTGCAGTGTGTTCTGCACAGTGACCCAGTGACTGTTTGCTCTGTGGCACAGGAGCTCGTGAACCTGATCAACAACAACCGTGTCACGGTGATCAGCGGCGAGACGGGCTGTGGGAAGACGACGCAGGTGACTCAGTTCATCCTGGACGACCACATCGAGCGCGGGAAGGGCTCCACGTGCAGGATCGTCTGCACCCAGCCCAGGAGGATCAGCGCCATCTCCGTGAGTGCCCTCTGCCTGCCCACCCACTGCTGGGCATGGCCTTCTGCCGGTGCATCTGAGCTGTTCCTGTGCTCCTTTTCCATTGTCTGAGGGTCTGCTGCAAGTGACAGCTCTGTTCCTGTGCGCTGATTTGGTGTTTTACAAGTTGTGGTTGCTGATTTGAGTACTGGCACTGCAGGCTCTGAGTTTAGTCATGGGTTATATCTGGGATTTTCATGGGTTGGGGCAGTGCAAATGTGAATTAGTATAAAAATTAACGATATGTCAGGCCCTCTAGAGGTGTATTAATAAGCAGGAAAGAAGTTGGCTTTCAAGTTCTCAGTAACTATTATTCTTCATAGTTGAGTGTCACGTGATGAGTGACCCCTGCTTTACCCCAAGGGAAAGCTCACCCTGCTGAAAGGGAGCCATGGTTGTGTTCCTGTACAGTCTGTCTGGGACATGAACCTGCCCTTGGCTTGCTGACAGGAACCCTACGGGGGAGAAAAGGTGGTTTTCAGGGCATTTCTTTGTTATTTACAGAGTATGCAGGTATTTCCTGCTGATGAGTAGCTCAATCACAGGTCAGCCTGTGGGATTTTTTTGAAGTTTTCTTTATATTCCTTAGGTGGCTGAGAGGGTGGCTGCTGAGAGGGCAGAGGCCTGTGGCAGTGGCAAGAGCACAGGGTACCAGATCCGCCTGCAGAGGTGAGTGGCTCCCTGGGCTGCTCCCTGGGAACAACCAGCTATTGTTGCACACAGGAGAATTCCAAAAGTCACTGCTGGGCCTGGAGAGCTGCAGCAGCTGGGGGTCAGCACTGCCTGTGCAGGGGGTGGTCAGGGATGTGTGGAAGCCAGGGCCTGTCAGATCCCTGGGTTGTTCCCCATCCACAGAAGGGGTGCAGCTGTGGCCCAGCCCCTGGTTCCTCCAGTTGGGCTGGGAGTGAGCCAGTCAGAGTGGGGCCCCTTCATTGTGTCTGTACTGGCACCTGCACTTGGATTTTAAGCTTTTCAAGTATTTTGTGAAATACAGAAGAGAACTGAGGAAATCTGATTGTGTCTCTTTCAGTCGGTTGCCAAGGAAACAAGGTTCAATTTTATACTGTACCACGGGAATTGTCCTCCAGTGGCTCCAGTCAGATAAGTAAGTGTTCCTGTTTAATGAGGAACTGAGTGCAATTAGGAGATGAGTCCTGAGCTGTTTCAGACAGCCTTGGCTCTGTTTTGTAAATTTGCTAAAAGCAAAGGTTTAACTTCCTCCTCCTCCTCTATTTTAGACACTTGTCCAGCATCAGTCATGTAGTCCTTGATGAAATCCATGAAAGAAATCTTCAGTCAGATGTTTTAATGAGCATTATTAAAGACCTCCTATATATTCGACTGGATCTCAAGGTCATACTCATGAGTGCTACTCTAAATGCAGAGAAGTTTTCCGAGTACTTTGGTAGGTGCAATGCTTCCTAGGAATGTTCCCCTTCAGTAGTTTAGGCTTCTACAGTAAAATGCAGTTCTCAAATCATAGAATTGATTTTTATCAGAAGAAAAAATCAGTTTTACAAAGAGTTGGCAGCTGCTGGAGATGCTGATTCTTTGTTTTATCTCATCACGAGCATATATTGCTTCTTGTTTTGCTCTTCAGACACGCTATGGGAGCAGAATCCAGAGAGTATTTTCCTATTAAATACTTACTCATATTTACCACTTTTTGGAGTTCTTGGTAGGGTTGGGCAACCACCCTGAGCTGTTAGTTCAGTCTCCAGCTTTATTGTGTAGCTGGAACCAGGTGAATGTGATGGAGTGTATACTGCTTGCTGCCCATGCTTTTTCACTCAACAACTTTACTTGGGGCTGAATTTGGCATAATCCATGGGAATTTGAAAAAAATCATCAGGAAAATCCTGCAGACATGGCAGCTATGTTTCAGAAATAACAATTTATTGCTTCCATTACTGCAGTGCAGTGTTTCCTTGGTGGTTTTAAACCCAAGCTGTGCCTTTCTCCACAGATCACTGTCCAATGATTCACATCCCTGGGTTCACTTTCCCAGTGGTGGAATATCTGCTCGAAGATGTGATTGAGAAGTTGAGGTAAGTGGGGTTTCTGAACATCATTTCAGAGAGTATTTTGGTGGGGGGGAGGTTGGCTGTATTTTTGAACAGAAAATCTTCCAAGGGAGGTCTCATAGTTTGTACAGCAATTACAGATGGCACATGGAAATGTTGGCTTGAGGGGGAGAAAAACCTTGTCTGCCTTTTGTGGTGTGGGGAATTTCAGGCCTCTAAATCAAGACAGTCTTTCTTGCTGTTGAGACTGCTCTTTTCTACCTGTTCCCATGTTTCCTGGGGTTGGTACCTGTGTTGGATTCATGTCAGAAAAGGAACTGAAGAGTCTTGCCTGCATGGTGTAGCCAGGCACAGCACATTGTCCATGTCTTGGCAGCCTGTGCTGCAGGAGCCCTGAGCTGGCACTGCAGGGTGGTTGTGGGGTGTTGTGCCCCCTGGCACTGCTGGGTGTATGCTGTGTCCCCTGGCAGTGCAGGGTGTCTGTTGTGTCCCCTGGCAGAGCAGGGTGTGCTGTGTTCCCCCAGGTACAGCCCCGAGGGCCCGGAGCAGCGGCGGCCGCGCTGGAAAAGGGGTTTCCTGCAGGGCCACGTGAGCCGGCCCGAGAAGGAGCAGAAGGAGGAGATCTACAGGGAGCGCTGGCCAGAGTACCTCAGGCAGCTGAGGGGCAGGTGGGGCCCGAGTCACTGCTTTGATTTCAGTTTCCAGACACCTGGAGCCTGAGAACATAAACTGGTGCTGTATTGTCATGCTGGGCTTTGCTGTTGGTGGGGGAGTTGCTGCTGTGGAAAATGATGATGGAATTCCTGCAACCAGAGAGGTGCTGTAGAGGTACCAGAATGGGCTCCCTTGGCCTGTGCAGACTGTAAGAGCTGATTGTTCAGGTTACATTTAAAATCATTACCTAAATGCAGATTGTTAGTCCCTGGCTGGTCCAGGAGGAGGAGACACATCATCAAAGTGCTTCAAAGGCAGTTCAGTCATGACATGGAAATCCTTAAACTTCCTCTTCTGATCTGTCAGTAATTGCACTGAACTAAGTCTGGAGGAGCAGGAATTGGTCAGGGGTGGGTTATTGGCTGTGTGACAGAGCTGACAGCAGGAACAGGAGCACGGGGCTTCCATGTCCCAGCTCACCAGGGGCTGTGCTTCCTCTGCCTGCAGGTACTCAGCGAGCACTATTGATGCCCTGGAGATGATGGATGATGACAAGGTGGACCTGGACCTCATAGCAGCTCTGATCAGACACATCGTGCTGGAGGAGGAGGTACAGCCCTGCCACTGCCACTGTGATGGACTGAGCTGGGCAGGGGCTATCACAGTGGCACAGCCAGGGCTTGCTTTGGCCTGTCACACACACAGAAGGGAGAGAAATGTTTTGGGTTGCTCTCCTGAGCAGTAATTGAACAGCTTTAATTATCCAATGACTCCTTAAGCCCTGAGGTTCATGCCAGTGGTCACTGAAATGGTGGTGTGGAATCCTTGATCAAAGGAGCATTTTCATTCACAGGCTGTGGGTGTTACTGAGAGCTGTGTATGTGAGAAACCTGGAGAACCTCCAAATGCACTGGACATGCTCATTCCTGGGCCCTTCTGGGCAAGGGGGAAGGAGAGCCTCAATTCTTGCACTGACAGCAAGGATTGTCTCACACATAAAATGGGGCAGAGCTGAAAGTGTGGGTGCTGTTTGCATTTGGATTGCTGCATTTATTTTTCTTTTGGCTAAGCTTTTAAATAAGCCTTCTAATTAAGTGTACACCTTAGTTATTAGATGGAAAGTAATATAATTACAAATTGAATTTAACTTTTGGTTCTTTCTGACTGATTGTGTTTGTCAAAGGAAGTGGTCTCTGCAGTTTGTAGTAACAGTTACATTTTGTGAAACAGCTGTAGAGAACTCTGAAAACCATTTTAGTGTGTGACTAAATCTCCATTCCTGGTTCTCTGCACTGGGAGGGAGGGAGAGGGCAAGAGCCATACTCAGAGGTGTGTACTCTGCCTCATATCTACATTAAAATTACCATGTCATCTAATGTTTCAGTTGATAGATCATTAAAACTGTGGGTAATGAGGATGCCTTTGCTTTTTGTCCTTTCTGTGTTGAAAATTACAGAGTGGTTCCTCTGTGTTTCACTTACAGCTCAAATGCTAATGGCTGTGTTTAAAACACTGTAGGGAAAATGTTTAAAATCAAATGTTTACCTCTTATGTTCAGATAAATACATGTTGCTGGCTCTTTGATAGACCAAAATGGGTGGGCTGTCCCAGAGTGGAGCCAGTGAGGGTTCAGGTGCCACAGGCCCTTCAGTGGGCAGTGTCTGGCCCTTTGCACAGTGCATGGTGTGTTCTGACCTCTCTTCCTTCACTCCCCCTTTTCCCTGTAGGATGGTGCCATTCTGGTGTTTCTGCCAGGCTGGGACAACATCAGCACTTTGCATGATCTCTTGATGTCACAAGTCATGTTTAAGTCAGGTAAACCCAACATTTTACATGGGAATTGTAGCAGGAGCATTAATGGCAGACTATTTTTGCATAGAATTGCTGCTATTGCACTGGATTCATTTTTTTTCTTCATGTCTCCCCAAAATCATTGCAGTGTTCAGCAGTTTTTGTATTTCTGTGGTATCTTTCATGTGCTAAAGACAACAACTCATTTTCCTCTGTGGGAGTGACAATCTGAAAAACCACCTGACCTGCCTCTTCTTCCTCTTGTCCTTTCCTGTGAGAACCCTCATCCCAAACTAAACTTCATTCTCTGTGTGTTTCCCCTGCTTGGTTCTTGAGCAGCTTCTGTGCTCTGCTTTACTGAGAGTTCCCCTAAATCCTGTTTATTTGAGCAGCCTTGTTAGAGGACACTGAGATATCTGTGCCTGTCTGATACACTTTGACTTGTCCTTTCGCATAATCCCCTTTCCATCCCACCTCTCTTAGCTGGGCTCTCAGCTATGCAGATATTGTCTTGCAGTATTTGTTTTGTACCTTCTGTAGACAGAGAATTTCAGTTTATTGAAAGATTGTGTCAGTTTATGTGTTGAACTCGAGTAATTATTAAATAATTTGAGAGTTTAAAATATAAATAAATTACTGTACATAAGTTTTTATATTTTATTAAACTTAGCATAGTAAAAAATCACTTATACCTTTTTACTTTAGAATTTGCCATTATGATATAAATACCTCTGAACTCAGAGCAATAACAGTAGCCTGACTTGCAGCCTATATTCTCTATTCTGCATAATTGATTTTCCTGTAAAGTTAAAGTTTCTGTGCTTACACCACCTCTTTTACTGATTTTTAACTTTCAGACAGGTTTATTATCATACCTTTGCATTCACTGATGCCTACTGTGAACCAGACTCAGGTAAGCTGCCCTTATATTGTAATATTTCACACTGCAAAGAACCTGAATGAAGCACAGGTTGGTTTTGGCCAACATCTAAATGGCCCTGGGTGATTACAGGTGTTCAAGAAGACCCCACCAGGAGTCAGGAAAATCGTGATTGCAACCAACATTGCAGAGACCAGGTAAGTTCCTGGCTGTGCACACCTGGAAAAGCTGTATATTAAACAAAACAAATGGCAGTGGTAATTTAAAGTATAAACCTGTTTGATGTTTCCAGAAATCCATGTTCCCATGTTTGTGCCATTCATTTACAGCACTACCTTTAGAAATGTTACAGACTAAACAGAGTTTTCCTATAATTGTTTTAAACAATTAAACCAATTCAATTGTTTTGAACAACTGAACTATAGGAATACTAAACAATTACAATAATGACTTGCATCTGTACATGATAACCTGAGCTTTTCCTGCTCTGTGCCCCTTCTGAACCCGTGTGGGGGCTCCTGCCAGACCCAGGAGAACAACTCAGCCCTTTCCTGAGCTCTAGAAACGTAATTCCTAATGAAGTTCCAAACTCACCCCCCTCTGAATATGTTTTCACTGTTAGATTTTTTAATTGCTGGCTCCCAGTTTGTGAAGGGATAAAGAGAAGCCAAACCCCTTTCCAGTCCTGGGTCCCACTTGCACAGGTGAAGAGTTGAATTTTTTCTCTTTTGCCCCCAGCATCACCATCGATGACGTGGTGTTTGTTATAGATGGGGGGAAGATCAAGGAGACCCACTTTGACACGCAGAACAACATCAGCACGATGGCAGCAGAGTGGGTGAGCAAGGCCAATGCCAAGCAGAGGAAGGGGCGGGCAGGCAGGTAAGAGCAGTGGGCATGGGCAGGAAGGGTTGGGTGTTGGGTTCCATCAGCCCTGGGGCATGTGCTGGGGATGCTGTTGCATTCCTGTGTGTCCAGCAGCAGGGGCTGGCACAGCTCCTGGGGAGGGAATGCTGTCCTTGTCCTTCTGGGGAGCTGAACTGGCCTGTGCTGCATTTACCTCCAGAGTTTCCTTCCTATGGAAGAATAAATCCCATATTTTATTTTAATTGTTGTTGGCACTGTTTGCCTTCACACCTGATTTATGAGGCTGACACAGGAAAGTGAAAATGGCCTAAAAATGAATTTCTGTGCTCTCCATCCTTTTTCCTGCTGATGGGGGTGTGTTTCAGAAGGCTGAAATGGCCTTTACAATTGGATACACTTGACTTCTGACTCCTTGAGGTGTTTTGGGAAGCTGTTTATAAACAAACCCAATCATAATGTCACAGATTCACAGAAAACAATGCCCAACCAACCAAACCCAAAGCAGTTGTTTGTTTAACTCTCTGCAGGGTTCAGCCAGGCCACTGCTACCACCTGTACAACGGGCTGCGTGCCAGCCTGCTGGATGATTACCAGCTACCAGAGATCCTCAGGACGCCTCTGGAGGAGCTCTGCTTACAGATCAAGGTAAGCAGCAACCTTCAAACATACTTATTATCTGCTTTTCCATTGGAATAAGAGCTTGGGAGAATAAGTTAATGCAACTGTGAGCCTGAGGTTGTCAGGTGAAATTTCTGTTACCCCAGAAATACAGAGTGTTCAGCCAATAATTGCAGCACCTTTTGCAAAAGCATGTTTGTATCTGGGAGCATCAAACCCAAGGAAATAGGATTGTCTGGTATCAGTAAGGTGAAATCTAGACTGTGCTTCTCCCAAATATCATTCAGTCAGAGGAGGTTCAGAGAAATTGCCAGTGAGTCAGGGATGTGATGTCTTAAAAGAACTTTACTACAAAGTAGTTTTAGAACTGACATAAGTTTCCCTTTTTGGTAATTAGTATTGATTTCCTCATGCAAGCAGGAGGAGTGCCATGTGTGTGTGAACTGAATGAAGAGTAGACCCTTCTGCTTCAAATGTCTTCGTTAATGCATTTCTCTTCCTTAGTTCTTAATTAAAGAAATTCTAGCTCAGGCTGTGAGTTACTCACACTGTTTCAGTTGGTGTGGTTACTGCTGGCTGATTTTAGGCAGCCATTCTTCTTGCTGTAGGCTTTTGTTGTGTGTTTGCTTTCAGATCCTGAAGCTTGGTGGAATTGCCTATTTCCTGAGCAAACTGATGGACCCCCCCTCTCGTGATGCTGTGACCTTGGCCATCAATCACCTCATGGAGCTGGTAAAGTGTTGCTTCACCTGCCAGGAATGGTGTGTCCATGTGTATGTTCCCAGCCTGGTCTGGCTGCACAGTCTGGCCATTCAGCCCCTTCCTTCCCTGCTGTGTGGAGCCTTGGTGTGTCCTCACTGCACAGAGGGGATAATGTCACATAATCCATCATGTTGAGGGTGCACAGTTGTTCTGAGGGATTTCTGAATGACTCAAAGCAGACACTTGGGCCCTGCCTTAAAGCTCCCCAGAGACACTGACTGCCCTCCCTGCTCACCCTGCCTCCCCCACAGCCTTCCTGACCCAGGGGCATCATTTTTCTGTGGGCAAATAAGGTGTATGGGAGAAAGATGTTGAATGGCATTGTCCCTTCTCATGCTGGAGAAGGAGGGATGAATGACACACTCGTTCTGCTGACTCTTCTCCTGGTGTTATTGGCACAAATGAGTTGTAGCCATAAAATGAAACATCCAATAGAGGTGCTATTGGGTGATACCAGTGTGCTGGTGGCTTTCCCAGGGAAATCCTCCTCATTTCACATGATGTGTTCATTGTTTCCTTTCTGCCCTCTCCTGCCAGAATGCCCTGGACAGGCTGGAGGAGCTCACTCCCCTGGGAGTCCACCTGGCACGGCTGCCAGTGGAGCCACACATTGGGAAGATGATCCTTTTTGGAGCCCTGTTCTGCTGCCTGGACCCCGTGCTCACCATTGCAGCCAGCCTCAGCTTCAAGGACCCCTTTGTCATCCCTCTGGTAAATAAATGGGAACCACAATGAGTGGGACTTGCTGAGATGTTACAGTTTAAAGGCACTTCAATCTTATTTTCATGTTAACTACATTTTTATTAGTGGAGATTGCCATCACATACTACAAATTATTATCTTTCCCTGCAGAGCATTGGAAGTGGCTGTAATTGTCCTACATATTGCACACAAAGTATTGCTGTACAGCTGTACCTTCATTAGGAAAGGAGAACTGTCTGTCAGTCTGGATGTTTTATAGCTTCCAATTTTCAGGGCAAGGAGAAAGTCGCCGATGCAAGAAGGAAGGAGCTGTCAAAGAACACCAAGAGTGACCACCTGACTGTGGTGAATGCTTTCACTGTAAGCATGTTTTAATGTGGTTTGTTTCTTGTGGGATTTTAATTTGGGTAATAGAGTTGATCCTAAGGATACAGCTGATCAGTTTATGCTCTGCAGGACTTCTGTCTTGGCTTCTGCAGAAACATAAAACCAGACTGATTTTCACCCCTCTAGTGCTGAGGAATCTTGTCTCCAGGTTCAATCACCAGATTTCTGGGGGATACGTCTATGAAAGAGACAAAGAAAACTTGAAGTTATACTTACCTTGCCCACGTTGTTTGCTCTTGTCCCTCTGGCCTCCAGGAGAGGCTGCAGCTGATTTTAGAGGTGTTGGAGGTTGAGCTGTGGTTTGTTGGGGTGAGGAGAGCAGGAGATAAATGGCCTGGAAAATGCAGTTTCTGTGCAGGACTGTTAGTAACAGCAAATGATGCTCTGGCAAAAGTAGCTGCATTTGACTGCCCACCATGGACAAAGGATTCAAAATGTGAAGTTGTGTTTTTCTGCTCTGTGCTGTGTACACACAAGCAAAGACTTCCAAGGATTTACTTTCTGTCTTGTAGGGAAGGATGTAACTGTTCTGTTTGTTGATGTCCAGTGTTTGCTGCCCTTAGTCTTTGGCTGTGTTTCACTTACAGTGCCCTTGAACTGTGGTTTTGTTTCTAGGGCTGGGAGGAGACTCGGCGTCGTGGCTTCAGGACTGAGAAGGATTATTGCTGGGAGTATTTCCTGTCCTCCAACACCCTGCAGGTAACAGTGTCCTGGCAGGGTGAAACAGGGCTGTGGGCAAGGGCAGGGCCTGTGGCACAGCCCCATCCTGACCGTGCCTGTTGTTTCCCAGATGCTGCACAACATGAAGGGGCAGTTTGCTGAGCACCTCCTTGCAGCTGGGTTTGTGAGCAGCAGAGACCCCAAGGACCCCAAATCCAACACCAACTCAGGTAATTGAGGAGGAGGATGGAGCCTTCTGAGAGCTGAGATCTCAGCTTGCAGACCTGCCTCACTGACCTGCCTGTCTCCTGCAGATAATGAGAAGCTGCTCAAGGCTGTCATCTGTGCTGGCCTCTATCCCAAAGTGGCAAAGATCCGGCCCAGCTTCAGCAAAAAGAGGAAAATGTGAGGGCTTTGGTTTCATGTTGGTTGGGTTTTGGGGGGATTTGCATATCAGGTAGTTTGCAAGGGAAGCAGTGGCTGGAGTGCAGGAATGAATAATCTCACTTTATACCTCAAGTCATGCCTGTGAGTTACTTCCTTTGGGAAGTGGGTAAGAACAGGGGGATGTTGGTCCCTTAACATTTAGATCCCTTGCTAGTGTTGGAATAACTTCTATGACCTTGCCATGGGTAATGTGACCTTGCCATGGGTAAGGTTCCATGTATCAGTAGCAGTGCCCTAAAGGGGTCCTCCCCTCCTCTGTGTTCTGCAGCAGCAGTTCAAACCTTTCTCATTATTTGGCAAGAGAAAGCACAGAAATCCTGCTCTGTTGATTTATCACTTCTTACATTATCAGAGCTTTTTTTTCCCCTTTGAAGGGTGAAGGTTTACACCAAGACAGATGGAGCAGTCAGTATTCATCCCAAGTCAGTGAACGTGGAGGAAACAGAGTTCCACTACAACTGGCTCGTGTACCATCTGAAGATGAGGACCAGCAGTGTGAGTGAGGGGTTGTGTTTGTACCCTTTTAAATGAGCTGGGGTCAGGGGTCAGAGGGGATGTGAACAGCCTTGGTTCCAGAGCCTTCCTGCCCTGGGCTGTTTCTCTGACACACCATCAGACCATGTCTTTGTGATCTGGGGGTGCCACAGATAACTCACTTCTGTGGTGTAGTGGCTGGGTTTTTTTTTAAGGACTTGAGTTTTTTAAGGTTCTGGCAAGAACAGTAGATTTTATTTTTTTCATTTCAATCCAGTGTAACACTTACCAATACGCTGAAGTATCTTTTGCCCCCTCATTGTTGTGGAGCAGCTGGTTTGCTGTCACCACTCTTTGAAGGGCTGTATTTGGGACTGGTTTTGCTCCCAGCCAGTCTGATTTTGTGTGACTTTTGAACTGAGTTGCTTCATACGTCTTGCAAATTTGTGATTGGCTGAGTCATGATCTTCTGGAATTCTGTAGGAGTCTCATTAAGAGTTACTGATGGCACTTGGGATGTTTTGAGGGTGATGAGACAATTTTGCTGTCGTGCAGATTTACCTGTATGATTGTACAGAGGTGTCTCCATACTGCCTTCTGTTCTTTGGAGGAGATATATCCATTCAGAAGGACAAGGATCAGGACACCATCGCTGTGGATGAGTGGATTGTTTTCCAGTCTCCAGCAAGAATAGCACACTTGGTGAAGGTGACTGTGTTTAATTATAATAATGTGTGTGGAAGGCTCAGTGTAACACTGGTCCCTGGGCATTTCTGGGTTTGCTCTTGCTCTGTGCCTGCTGATTCATCACTCAGGGAGGTTAAAATGCATTCCCAGTGAGCAGTTCACAAGGAAAACAGATCAGCTTTTCCACAGCAGAAGCTGGAGGATGACCTGGTCATTCCATGACATTTCCACGTGGATATGGAAACATGAGGATGGGGCTCCTCAGCCAGCAGGAATAAATTCCAGTAGAGCTGTTCAATATTAGAGCCCAGAAATCATACCTGGGTTATTTTATATATTATTTCATTTTATTTTTTTAAAACCAGTATTTTAATCCTGAGATAGTCAGCTAATGGCTGTGTGGGCTGTTAGAGGCATCACGCCCAGAGATGGGCAGCTGCCATCAAGGTAATAACGCTGCTGGGTTTGAGGGACAGCATTTGATCCTGAAGGTAGCAGTGTGGGAATGAGAAGTGATGAGAGAACAGCAGGTGCAAAGGTCAGGAAAACAGGGGGCCCAAGGGACAGGAACTCCTCTGGGCATGTGTGCGGCTCTAACTGCCCATCTCCTGTTTTTCTTTTTTCCCTTCCTTACAACACTTTCCAGAATTTAAGACAGGAACTTGATTATCTTCTACAAGAGAAAATCGAGAAGCCCCACCCCGTGGACTGGAACGACACGAAGAGCAGGGACACAGCAGTGCTGACGGCCATCATAGACCTGATCACGACGCAGGAGAACGAGGGGCTGCGCAACTTCGCGCCGCGGTTCCAGGGGGAGCGCTGCACCTGAGCCTGCCCTGCCCCACGGCGGGGCCTGCCCTGCCCCACAGGCACTGCCCTGCCCCACACTGAGCCTGCCCTGCCCTGCAGGCGCTGCCAGCTGAGCCTGCCCTGCCCTGTCCCGTGGCTGAGCCTGCCCTGCCCTGCAGGCACTGCCAGCTGAGTCCTGCCCTGCCCTCCCCTGCCCTGCCCCATGGCTGAGCCTGCCCTGCCCCACAGCTCAGCCTGCCCTGTGCTGTGCTGCAGGCACTGCCAGCTGAGCCCTGCCCCGCCCTGCTCTGCCCCACAGCTCAGCCTGCCCTGCCCCACAGACACCACCCCACAGGGCTGCAGCATTCCTGTGGGTAGAGAACCCCTTTTTTCCCAGGGTAAGCTGGCCTTGTGCTCTCCCGAGGAGCAGTTCCTTCGAGGTGGTTGGCAGTGACTGTAAGTGCATGTGTTCTGTATCCAGTGTAGCTCCTGAAGGGAGAGAAGGGCAGTGGTGGGTGTGTGGTTCTTGTCCTGCTGTAGCTGTTTTTGTTGGGGTTTTACCCATCAGGTAAGATGTATATAAAAATCCTGCTAAAATCCTGCTTAGTAATACCTAAACTGTTCTTGCTACTGGGAGAAACAACTCAGAAAAGTTTTTTTTATAGTTGGGGGGTGGTGAGTAATTAATTGCTCTGGCTGTGTTATTGCAGCTGTGCAGCAGGCTGCTCACCAGCATTTCCATTGAAGGTAATTACAGCTTAATTAATCTAAACTTGAAAACATTTGTAACATTTGTACTGTGGGAGGAAACAATCCTCAGAAATATTCTCTTCTGCCTTTCATCCCAGTCAATTAATCTTTATTCACTTGCTGTCCCCACGCAGCATCACCACTGGCAGAAACTGCAGCTCCCAGGAAGTATGGTTAGATAAAAGGCATGGTGGAATATGCTCTAAGGTTTCATGGTATTCAAAGTTTTCTTTCTTTTTTTAAAGTCCAAGTATGGGTTATATTATTACATTAAAAGTCTTTTCTTTACAATGTTATTTCATCTGTTCTCAATGTTTTGAATGGCATTCTGTTTTGAATGATTTCCAGCTATGGGAGAACGTTTGAATAACAAAGCTTGTTTAGGATGTTGAGGTTTATCTTCAAGAAGCAAAGCTCTTGTGTCTCCCTCATTTGCCTGGAAATACAAGTCTTCTCCCTTCCTTGGGGTTTTGGGTTTTTTTCTCTACAGAAATTACCTGGATAATCAAGTTCCTGAGGATTTATGTGCTTTATTGGTAAGAAAACAGCAGATTGGATGAAATTAATTTTGTTACACAGAAATAAGTCAAACTCACTGACTGGATTGTGCTTTAACTGGGTTCCCAGGGGGTGGAGGATGCCGAGCTCAGAGCGGCGCTCACAGCAGTTCAACCATGCGGGGCTGGCGGTGGTGCCCCAGATGTGTCCAGGTGTGTCCAGATGTGTCCAAGTGTGTCCAGGTGTGTCGGGCAGGGCAGGAGGGGGAGCTGGGGGAGCAGGAAGGGCAGCAGCTGCAGGGCTGTGAGTGGTGCTGGGACACATTCCAGGCGCTCCAAAAATGAGAGTTAGTTTGACAGTAACGAACTGCCCCCTGTGTTCTGTCACTGCTGGGCTCTTAATTAAAAAGGAGATGCTGCTGTCCTGTCCCCCCCCTTAGGCAGGAGAAGGAGAGTATCTGTGCATGTGCTGAGGGCACAGGGTGTGAAAGTGTCGAGCTTTTTAGATCACTCTCTTTGTCATTAGAAGTGTTCATCTTTTAGCACTGACTTTCTCTAAATGACTTTTTTTTTGCTAATGAAAATATTATGTAGTTGCTCTAAGGGAAAATACCCAACATGAAAGCCCCAAGGCTCCTGAAAACTTGTTTACACAAACTTTTAGATAAATTGCTTGTTATGGCTAACATTTTTAAGACCTCTTTGAACTATGATGGAATTCAGAATACAAGTCCAAGGCAGCATTTGTAGAGCAATGCCCATCCTGTGTCTGCCAGCCCAGGTAGGGTGTGCACTGGAATTCCTGCCAGGGGCAGTGCCCAGGGCCCTCAGGACCAGGATTGAACCTGGGGCAGCCCTGGGCTATTGGAGCAGGTGAGTGTTGTGGGTCCTTCCACTGAACAGACCAAATTACAGAAAGCAGAGGTAACTGAAGGCTGTTTATCCATCTCCAGTTTCTTTATAGTCTCTCAGTAATCAAATCAGATGCTCTCCCAGGCCCCTGGTTTGTGCCATTGCTTCCAGTCCATTCAGGTAAATTGGCTCTCTGACAGATGAAGGAGGACAGAGGATGCTGCTCTTTATTTTACAGAACAGGAAAATTTAAAATGCTGCAGCTTTCCCAAGAGATGTAATTTCTTTGACAGGAGTGACATAACAACTGGCATTTTAAGAAATACCATTAAAGAAAAGTCAAAGCTTTTTTTAGTAAGGGTTTAAAAGCATTTTATTGATTGTTGTCATATAAAATCATAAAAGGCTTCAAGTCCTGAAGAGCTGTGTCCAACAATAGCTAAAATGAAAAATATCTTTAAAAAACATTACAGCATTTTTGGAAAAACTAGGTATGAAAAATATATACAAGGTATTAAAAAATCTGAATAAAATTAATGCCTGGATTTATACATTCAGTTGTTAAACATCTGCCTGTATACAGTAAAATTTGTTAAAACAGTAGCAGTATTTTTACTATGTTAAATAAGTCTTTGTTCCATTTACAGTTTCTTTCATTGCTATTTTATCAGTCCTCTTATAAATTAATTTACAAGGCTGTGTAACCACTGTCACTGTCCAGGTAAGTACTTTTGTACAAAATTATTACATTCCTAATGATACAGTTCAATTGTTAGAGACAGACACCCAATTCACTCACCAATGGAATCAGCATCTTACAGGCTCTAAAACAACCTGCAGCCCCTTTACAGGGGCTGGGGAAGGCAACCCCAGGAAAGCCTTGGTGTACAGTTGTCCCCTCAGTGGGAGGGAGTTCATATTTACCCTGCAGAGTCACAGCTGGGCCTTACACAGGTTGGGGTTTCATCACACACAGTGACTCCACAGACACTGCCCTGAACTCTGCTGGGCTGAGGCTGTTTGTTCTCAGGGCAGGGAGGGGAGTGCCCTGTGAGCAGCAGCTCCTGCCAGGGCTGTGCCCCCTGCCCTGCCCCCTCTGCCCCAGCAGTCCCTGCAGGGGTGAAGCACCAGGAGCTCCAGGGGCTGAGTTCTGCTGGTGCCCAGAACACCCACAGCCAGCAGAGGAGACCTGGCACCTCAATGGGACTGTGCAGCTCTTCATTCTCCCTGTGCTGCTGCACATGGATCCCACATGAGGATACAGACACAGGTAACCAGAGTTCAGCAGAACATGGAAAGAACTGATCTCCAGCACTGAAGAGCAGAAACCCACCAGACCCTGAAAAAGTACTTCATGTTCCTGCAGCACATCAAATCCCTGCTCTGAACAGGATCACAGGACCTCCTTAAACACCTGAGGAAAGCATTTCCAGCAGTATTTCTGTGCCAAGGTGGATCAGCAGCACCCACAGTGCAGTGTGGCATCTCTTCCTTGCTTTCAGAAACCCTTTTGCCACTGCAGAGTAAAAGGAGACAGTCTGAGCTGCCTCACAGTGTCAGAGACCACCCAACTGGAGGCACAGCTCTGGATTCTTCCTGGAGCTTCTGCCACCTTTGCTTGTGCCAAGGCCCAGGCTGTGCCTGGATTTGCACTGGAGAGGTAGGTTGGCCTGTATGGAGCAGAGAGCTGGTTATTGTAGTTCAGGTCACACACGGGTTCTGACACAAGGGGGGAGTATCCCATGAACACCCTGGCAGATGCTGGGGCTGTCCCACTGCAGCTCTCCAGGATGCCTCAGCTCCATGGATGGGGTGAGTGGCTGCTGGTGAAAGGAAGTCAAGATGCTCCAAAACAGCTGGAGCAAGAGGGCAAGGAGACGGTGGAGGAGCTGAAGTTGAACGAGAGTCAGGAGATGCAGAGCTGAGCTGCAGCACCCAAGGCACTGCTGGGAGTTGCAGGTTGCTCTGGTCGAGCCAGGCTTGAGTTGGGGAACCTTTGGAAACCAAAGATGGGTACGAGCACCCAACATCCAAACAGGAGGGTGCTGGTGAGAGGGTCATCTCTGGTGCCCACATGTCCCACGAGGAGCCAACAGCAGCTGGTGCAGCCCGTGGTGCAGGGGGAGGCAAAGCTACACGTTGGTCTCCAGCCCCAGCAGGCGCCCCATGCGCTCCATGTTCTTGTCCAGGGTGGCCCTGCAGGTGATCTCCTTGGCACACTCCAGGGGGAACCAGCCCCGCTGCCCGTCCCGCAGCCGCTCCCCCTCGTACCACCCTGCGGGCACAGGAAGGCAGGACCTCACTGGCACTGCCACACCCAGCTGGGTCACACTGAGGTGACAGCTGGCAGTCACCACACACATCATGCATTTGCCTTGGCACTGAGTAAAGGAGCAGACTGAAACAGATCTGGCAGATTTTTATACAGGCAGACTATGGGGGGAAATACTATGTAAAATGTACTACACAAGGTCATTTTTCTACATTGTAGCTAAAATATAGTTTGCAATAATGACCAGAATATCACTGCAATCTAATGAGAGCAAAGCAGCACAACTGACAGGATCTTGGATTTCATATGTAGCACTGAGTGACATCAAGTTGGGATTTACCCCTCAAGTGCTGACAGTGTCCTGCCTCCCTGAGCCAGCACGTGGTGCTGTCAGTGCAGTTATGGGCAGTCCAGGCAAGGACCAGCTTTGATCTTGGGGTGTCTGATCCTGGGGAACACCTCAGCAAAGCCCCTGTGCCAGAGCCGTGTCTGCAGCAGGCCATGCACTGCTCAGGCTGGGGCTGTTTCTGCTGGACAACCCTGGCACTGCCTGGGGTACCTGAGCTCCTTATTTTCAGATAAATTCAATTTCTTATCTGTGGACACCTCACATGTCACAACCAGGCCCCCTGCCCAGGTTCTGCAGCTGGGTATGCTCTGCTCCTCTGCTGCCCAGCCACAGCCTGTCCTTTAGAAGGCTGAACCCAGATGCTCAGGCTTTTCCTGCAGCTGAACCTGCACCCACTGTGGGCCTGTGCCTTTAGGAACAGCTTTTCCTGACCCCCTGCAGAGGTCACTGCCCACAGCCAAACCCTCACTCACCATCAGCCACTTTCTGGTACACCAGAACCACATCGGCCACTTGCAGGGACAGCTCATCAGCCTGCTTGGCTGTGTATGTCCTGATGATCTCCACCTGTGCCAGAGCTGGGGAAGAGCAGGGCTCAGGTAAACAGGCACACACAGCACAGCATCTCATTACAGCACATACACCATTCCTAATCCCCACTTCAGAGTGTCCCTCCCCCCTCCCTGGGGTAGGTGCAGCTGCCCCTGGCCCTGCTGGGGGGCACTGCTGTTCCCCTGGCCGGGCACTCACCCCCAGGAGTTGTCACTTACTGGTCCTGTCGGTGTGGTGGCTGTCGCTGTCCTGTCCCAGCGCTGTGACCCACCGTGCCCTGTCACTCCTGCAGGGCAGCAAACACAGCCACTGTCCCCACTCTGCTCTGGGTGAGGGGCAGCACGGACACTGCCCTCACTCTGCAGGGGCAGCAGCTGTCAGTCACCTTTGGGTGTCAGCCCTTGGGTGCATTTGGTGCCTTACAGAGACACATAAAGTTCAGCCTTAAAGCTGCTTCTTTTGGCCTCAGGAACCACACACCACATTAAGTGACAAAACTGAATCAGCTGTGCTGGAAATCTTTGTGTCAGAGAAAACACTTCAGTTTTACCTGCACAAAACCCTCTTCCACAGACACCCTGACCCACCCAGCTGGGCCCTAGAGATTCCCTTCCCATCCCCTTCTCAAAGTACACAATAAGTCTATAAAAATAGGTAATTTTTAAATACAGGAATTCTTTTCAGCCTCTTCCTCTGAGTGACAGTCTACTATTTATACTGCAAACAGTACAGAACAAATCAATAATAAATCTGCAGAACAAAACATCTTTTCATCCAAAGCCCAGACAACTAAAAATGTCCTGCATTTTTTCCCCAATAAAACTGCATTTCCAAACAAGTCTGAATCATCTGCTGCCTCCATAATGAGTTCTTTAATAGAAAGCATTAGTGATCTTTAGTTCCTTTCAGGGTTATTCTAAACTTTGAAAGCAAACCTAAAGCTATCAATTTTTCCAGGCAGGGCTATGTCTGGAGCACTCCCTTTCAGGTCCCTTTCCTCCCTCCAGCCTCCCCAGAACAGACAGACCCTTTCAGTGCTGGGAAGGTCGTGGGGAAGTCAATGGAGCCACACTGGGCACCCTCACCAGGCCCCTGTTGTTGCTGGTTCCCGAGGCAGGACAGTCCCCATAGAGCACCAGGACCAGCTGTCCCAGCAGCACCACCCACCCACCACCATCCATAACCACAGCTCAGTGCTGGGCACAGCCCTCCGTGTCTGCCTGTTCCCACACCTGGGCCACACCTGTGCCCATCCTGGGGGGCCCGCTGTGCCCACACAGCCCCTGGGGGATAGCTCTGACCAGGGACTGAGCATCACAGTGTGCCACCCACCAGGTTGTGCCACCCCTACCCCCCTGGTTGTACCACCCTACCCCCGATTGTGCCACCCACCCCAGCTGTGCCACCCTACCCCCAATTGTACCACCCTCCGGTTCCCGCAGGTCTCCACTCACTGTGTCTCTGTCCCCAGCAGCATCTCCACCCTGTCCCCCGCGTGGTTGCTGAGCACCAGGAGCCTGAAGAGGTGCGGGGCAGGTGCCCGTCCCGCGTGTGCCGCGCCCCGCCCGGGGCAGGGGGTGGCACTGCCATCGTCCCCGTCGCAGGGCAGCACCAGCAGCTGCTCCCGCAGAGCGTACTCGGTGACGTTGTAACTCTCCTCACTGCAGGACAGAGAGGGACAAACCCCCCACGGTTATGGCTGTGTCCCACTTGTGTGTCTGGAGCAAACGCAGTCACAGAACCCACATTGAACTCCGAAGTCCAGCAAGGCTCTCCCAGCACCTCCCACCTCCACCTGTGGGGCAGCAGCTTCTGCCAGTGTGTTTGGTGTGAGAAACAAGCTCAGCTCAGCTCTGGGGGGATGTTTTCACTGTTCTGCAAATTAAACACTGAAATGCTCTGGTTTTTTGCAGAACAGCTTTGTGCATGATGGACACAGAACATGGAATCCATCCCAGGCTGATGCTCTGACCCAGGGAAAGGTGGGGTGGCTTGGTTGGGTTTTGTTTGGGTTTTTTAAAGAAGCCAGTTCAGTATTTCAGTCTGGACAACTCCTGCTGAGTCAAGGACAGAACTGCCAATGCCAGCTGGGAATGCTGCCACTGTCACCTGGAAATCTTGCAGCTGAGACAGAAACGTGTCCATACCCTTGTATAATGAATAATAAATGCATTCCTTACTAATTAGCAACTAGGTTGCACATGTGCACAGCTAATAATAACTGCATTTCTTACTAGTTAATCAACAGAGAAAAACCTTTACCAATCTCTCCTACTCCTCACCTTCATCCCACAAACCAGTGGGGTTGGACAGGGCAGGGCAGTCCTTACCCTGCTGTGCCTCCTGTGCCCACACAGTGCCTTGTGCTGCCTTTGGCTACAGAATCCCCCTGGCACCCTGAGACACCACAGGATGGCAGGGAATGCTCCCAGGAGCCCTGACCCTCTGCAGGTGACACTCCCAGCCAGCCCTGACCCTCTGCAGGTGACACTCCCAGCCAGCCCTGACCCTCTGTCCCGCCAGCACCGACTGCTCTTGTCAAGATACTGCATTAAACCCGTACAAGTATTAAGACTTTCTTTTAATGACATTTGAAAAAGAGTCAGATTGTGTCTACACACAGAAAGGGCTGACTGGAAGACAACTGACTGGAAAAACACCCCCAATAACCTAAAATCTGGGCAGGGGGGAGCAGCACTTTTACTGGTCTCCAAAGCCCTGTGTATCATGACACATCCCACGTTCCCATGTCCCTCCTGGCCCGATGCCCTTTGCCTCACTCCTTCCCAGGGCCAGTGTGCCACAGCAGCTGCTGCTGCAGCAGGTCAGCCCCTGGCCCGGGGCTGTCCCAGCCAACAGCCCAGCAGGGACCAGCACAGAGCCAGGACAGGGCACACGAGGATGGACCTGGGCAGGGCTGAGCCAGGGCTGGGCCCTGGGGAAAGATCAAACTGTGGGACTGCAGCACTCACCAAGGTCTATTTTTAGCACAACTTGGTGTCTTGGTGCAATGTTAAGAATCTTGTGAAACACAACTGCTCAAGGCAGAACACAAACCTTTAACCTCAGCCAGCAGCCCAGGCTCCTGTGCAGCTGTGGGGCTGGGGCAGCCCTGGGGGTGGGAGGGCAGAGCACCCACAGCTCCAGCACCATGAACAGCTTTGTCACTTGGGCAGTGTGAGCCTCGTGCTCGGAGCAGGCACTGCTGCTCCATCACATCCCTTCAGCTGACAGAGAACTGTGTGAGTGTGACAGGGACACCAAAGGCTGTCACTGGCTCTAGGCCCAGTCTGGACATTGCCATTCCAGCAGCTGGAAGCTGCTACAAATCCAAAGCCCCAGTTTGAATCAGAGCTGCTCCTTCCCAAACTTCTCTCTTTGCTAGGGCACCAAGAGTGAACGTTTTACTTGGTCTGACAGTTTGGAATTTCAATTGTGTTTGCCCAAAGCAAGTGCTGTTTAACAAGCAGTTACTTGTCCCTCATCCCCACAGGCTGATGGACAGGACTCAAAGAGCTCCTGAACTCATTTCTCAGCCATCAGCATGTTAAAAGTCAATGCTGTGATTCCAGGAGTTGAACACAAAGGCAGTTTATACTGGTGAAGCTCTTACCTCTTCTTCTTGGTGATGATGAGGACATCGTTGAAGAGGAAGAAATAGACCTGCTGCTTAGAGGTTCTTTTGGAAAACAGTCCAGTGTCCTCCACATATGCAGTCAACTCTCCCCTTTTCACCAGCCACCGTGAGGAGGAAACCAGTGGGAATGGCTGCAAGGCAGGAAAATCACAGTTTAATCCCTAAAATGTAGAGATTTTTTTAAAAATCAGATAACAGAGTACAATGTATTTGGGGAAAATTCTTGAATAAACTCAAAGCTCAGAGATCACAAGCACAAAGGAGTTCCCAAGGTTTAAGGGATCTCCATCACTCCTACAACACACAGGGAACAGCTGCAAATACCTGGGAATCACTCAGGCACCTGATCACTGCTCATCAAAACTGAAAATGAACAGACCTGACTGGTCACACTTGGGGTGGAACAGCCTGAGAGAGCTCCTGAGGGCACTAAAATCCAGCCTGTCTTCAGGAATGTTTGCAGAGTAGGCAGTGGCTCCTGAACCCCTGTGGACACCACACTGTGCTCCTGGTGCCTCGTGGCACAGGAAAAGCCACAGAGGATTTGAGCTGCCTGATGTGAAGACCTGGCTTTATTAATCCAAATTATTTCCAACTGCAGGAGAAACAGGGCCCCCCAAAAGGCCCTTTGTTCCTCTGGGCCAGGAGCACGAGGAGAGGTGTGAAGGCCACACTGATGGGCACAACTGCCCGTGTCCCCTCAGCTGGGCACCTGGCACACGCCTTTAACAACACCCTGCCTGCAGTTGGGCAGCTGCCTCCTCAGCTCTGCATCCATTAATCCATGAATCCCTTTGCTGAGCCAACTCCAGCCTGTGGGTACCTGCCCACGGTGCTGAGCCAAACCCAGCTGGGACTGGGACTCTGCTCCTGGAGAAGAGAACAGAAACTCCTGAAAATAACCCCCCACAATTCCTCTGATGCAGAAGATTAAAAGTTTAAGAGCTTCTGAACCTTGATTAAAAACTCAGTACTACAGATGAGCCATGCCCAAAAGTGACACAAGAACTGAGTTGCTTCTCTTGTGTTCCCATGAAATTCTCCACAGTTACATCTAACAAAATAATAAACAAAAATCCCCAAACATTCTGTGAGGCTGGGCAAGAACAGAAATACTGTAACTAATTTATAATGGTTATAAAACGGAATTACAGCCCCACGATGATTGGTTTACAAGCACAAAATACTTTAAATTAAAGTTCTATTTGAGGATGAACTAAAAATGCCTCTAATCTGTACTCCAAGTGAGTTCATCCCATTTTCCTGAGTCTATTCCAGAGGCAGCTCGGTTTTACTTTAATTTTCCCTTAATTGCCAAAGCAGCACATCACGTGCACGTCCCTGCAGCAGAACAGGCTCTCAGAGCTGAGAAATGCCTTGAGCCCAAGCCAAAGTGGGGCTCCCTCTGCCAGCTGGCAACACCCCCAGACAGGGCCTGAGCCACCACAGAGCACAGAGGGAAAATCTCCCATAAAAGCACAGAAGGCAAAGCCCAGGAAGCTGCTGTGGCTGCCCTGGCACCAGCACGAGCTGCTCCTCACAGGGAGGGGATGGACAGAGCCCCGTCCTGGGGAAGGGGAGGGACTCCAGACCCTGCAGGGACACCAGCCCCGAGGGGCTCCTGGGACTGGGGGCTGAGTGGAACCAGAGGGTGGCTCAGCTTGGGGCTGACTGAGACATCCCACCCTAAGGGGAAGGACAAACACCTCCAGGATCCCTCCCTGGCCTGGATGCATTTTGCCAGGACACCTTTGCTGTCAGGTACATGAGAACACCTCAGCACTGAGCAGTATCTCCTAACACCAAAATCTTCTCAGCAGCTTAGTCTTTACAGCAAAGAATGCTTTTCTCTCAGTATATATTTGAAATCCCTTGTGCTGTAGTGTCACCTTCTACTTAAAGTGAAAATACTTGACCAAAGTTTTAATTTTTGTCCTGATGCATCGTGTCATTTCTTTGCAAGAATCACTGAGGGATTTGCCAATGCTGGGAGGAGTTCCCCTGTTCCCTGTGTCACTGAAATGGTCAGAAATTCCTCCTCCTCCTACCTTGATTTTGAATTCCAGCTGGGAGTTAATGGTGTACATCATCTCTGTCCTCTCCATCTTGCGGGCACCCTCGTTGCACAGTCGGACCAGCTGCGAAGGAGACGAGGGGTTAAGTGGGCTCAGGGACTGCAGCACCAGTGGGGCACCTCTGGGGGGCACCTCTGGGAGGGCACAGCCCTGGCAGTGCCACAGCCCCCCCGGCAGTGCCACCCCACGCTGGGCACACACGTGGCATTGCCCCGAGCCCCGGTGGTCCCACAGCTCCCTGTGACTGCACAAAGGTCCAGCCAAGGTCTGGCCCAGCAGGGCCAAGGTGCTCTGTCCCAGCTGAGTGAGCAGCTCCAAACACTACCCCCTCCTCCTCCCACAGGGACACAACTCCCACCCCACACTCTGCCCCACACACAGGCCCAGCAGCACCAGTGCCCCCCAGTCTGGTGTCTTTGGCCATGTAATAAAAACCCATCTGCAGGGGCCCTTCTCCAATACAACAGTGTGGAGTTTTAATGCCTCAGTGCTCCTCCTGACTGAAAACTGCACAGAAAACACCCATTTTCCCCTTCCAGTGCACAGGAATGTTCAAGGCCCAAGGTAATGTCCAGCCCCAACAGGCAGAGAAACAGCTCTTGGTTTCACTGAACAGCACCCAGTGCTTCCCATCTCACATCAGCCCACGTCACAGTTCCTGAAATTCTGAGATCCTGAGAGGCAAAACCCCCAGTTTTCTTTTCACACCATCACATTCTGTTTTCAAGATATGTCTGTTTCCAGAATATAAATATATTAAGCAGATCAGTTGGAATTTCCCAACAGTAAACACAAAAGGGGATAATCTGCTCACTCAGGCTCAGAGGGAAGGACCCAAATTTATTATCCAAGTCAGTGCTGCTGTAATGGACAGTCTGTGCCTGGAGACTCCTCTCCCACCACTGATTCCTGACAGAAAGCTGTGACTGGGGAGAGCAGCCCTGAAGCACTGACAGCAGGGGAGCTGGGGCACTCAAACAGACTCTTAAGCCTGCTCAGAAAATGCAGACCCCCTTTACTGGGAGGACACTGATCTGGGGTTTGTGGTACACACAGTCCACCCTGGGCTTTCTGCTGGAAAAACTGGCAGAAAACACGATAAATTTGTCCAACTACACAATGAAACAGGTGAACAGGATGAGCAATAAACACAAAAATTAATCCTCAAGTGACCAACAAAACCCCCAAGCAGCCACTTCTCTGGTGGGTTTCTGAAATTACAAAGGCCTGGAGGGCAATTCAGGAAGGAAAACAATCAAAGCAGGAAAAAAGCTGCAGAGAAAAATGTCAGTGAGCACTTCAGAACACACCTTGCTGACTTCCTTCAGAGCCTGCTTGCAGTTCTCGTATTTGGCTGAGTCCTTGGGAGTTTTCTGGCAAATAGTCTGAAATAAAACATCAGTTACTTCAGAGGACCAAGCAGCACAGACTGCAACCCACAGAGAATTCAGTGTCCATGAATGAACCGTCCAAGTGATCAAATTAATCAGTGCCCAATTAGCAAACACAGAGAACAAAATCATCAGTGCTGTTTGTGGCTCCTACCAGAGCTGGACTCTGAGCTGGGTCACAGTTTGCACTACTGGGGGTGGTGCAGCTCCTCATGTGGCTCTGGCACTTCAGCTGCAAACCCAGGAGCCCTGGAGTGAGTTGTGCCCCAAACACTGCCTGGCACCTCCCTCACTGCCCCAGTGCCCTGTCACTGCAGGCAAGGACAGCTCAGTGCCACCACACAGCCCTGGCACTGCAGGTAGGGACAGCTCAGTGCCCCCACACAGCCCTGTCACTGCAGGCAGGGACAGCTCAGTGCCCCCACACAGCCCTGTCACTGCAGGCAGGGACAGCTCAGTGCCCCCACACAGCCCTGTCACTGCAGGCAGGGACAGCTCAGTGCCCCCACACAGCCCTGTCACTGCAGGCAGGGACAGCTCAGTGCCCCCACACAGCCCTGTCACTGCAGGCAGGGACAGCTCAGTGCCCCCACACAGCCCTGTCACTGCAGGCAGGGACAGCTCAGTGCCCCCACACAGCCCTGTCACTGCAGGCAGGGACAGCTCAGTGCCCCCACACAGCCCTGTCACTGCAGGCAGGGACAGCTCAGTGCCCCCACACAGCCCTGTCACTGCAGGCAGGGACAGCTCAGTGCCCCCACACAGCCCTGTCACTGCAGGCAGGGACAGCTCAGTGCCCCCACACAGCCCTGTCACTGCAGGCAGGGACAGCTCAGTGCCCCCACACAGCCCTGTCACTGCAGGCAGGGACAGCTCAGTGCCCCCACACAGCCCTGTCACTGCAGGCAGGGACAGCTCAGTGCCCCCACACAGCCCTGTCACTGCAGGCAGGGACAGCTCAGTGCCCCCACACAGCCCTGTCACTGCAGGCAGGGACAGCTCAGTGCCCCCACACAGCCCTGTCACTGCAGGCAGGGACAGCTCAGTGCCACCACACGGCCCCTGTCACTGCACAGGCAGGGACAGCTCAGTGCCACCACACGGCCCCTGTCACTGCACAGGCAGGGACAGCTCAGTGCCACCACATGGCCCCTGTCACTGCAGGCAGGGACAGCTCAGTGCCACCACACGGCCCTGGCACTGCAGGCAGGGACAGCTCAGTGCCACCACACAGCCCCTGCCCTCGGGGATGGAGTTCACCCTTCAGGCCTTAAAGCCCCTGTTCCCAAGAGCATCTCCTGCCAAAGGGCCTTCACTGCTGTCCATGACAGCAGGTCTTGTTTTCCACTGCAGGGTTTAATGTCAATCCCAGCACTACATACAATTCCTGTGCTGGAGCCTCCTTGGCTTCAAAGTTATTTTGACCTTCTACTGTACAATTTCCCTGTTAGAATGTTCAAATCTTTAACTTGTGAATGGGGTCAGGAGCAGGAGGGGCCAGTCACAGTCAGCAAACAAATGCAGCAGGACCCCAAAATCCACAGCCCAGAATATACAGCCCTGGACTGGTGGAAAGGAGGAAATCTGGAGAGACTGGAATGAGCCAGGAATTGAACATGAGAGAATGCTGACATTGAGAGAACAGGCATCAAGGAAAAATACAGAAGTAGCTGTTCTCACATCCATCAGTAAGGGGAGTCGAGTGACCCTCTGCATGGGAAGGATGAGGAAGGAGATCATGGGCAAATTCCTGCACTCCTTGTGGGCCTCGATCCGGGACAGCACCTCCTTAAACGCTGGATTGGTGGCTCTGGGGGACAAGAGGGAGAGGATTAGAGGTTGTGTTTCCCCAAACAACAGTGCAAGTTGCTATAAATCCTGGTTGCATTAACAGGGAAGTGTGACAGGCAGAAGCTGGGCCACCCAAGGCCAGCACTGACCCCAGCCCTCAGGTGCTGCCACCCCTGGCCATGGGGGCAGGATCAGGGCAGGGGCAGCAGAGGGGATGTGCCCCGTGATCAGGGGCAGGCTCAGGGCTGGGGCAGGAGAGGGGATGTGCCCTGTGATCAGGGGCAGGATCAGGGCAGGGGCAGCAGAGGGGATGTGCCCTGTGATCAGGGGCAGGATCAGGGCAGGGGCAGCAGAGGGGATGTGCCCTGTGATCAGGGGCAGGCTCAGGGCTGGGGCAGGAGAGGGGATGTGCCCTGTGATCAGGGGCAGGCTCAGGGCTGGGGCAGGAGAGCGGATGCGCCCTGTGATCAGGGGCAGGATCAGGGCTGGGGCAGGAGAGCGGATGCGCCCTGTGATCAGGGGCAGGATCAGGGCTGGGGCAGGAGAGGGGATGTGCCCTGTGATCAGGGGCAGGTTCAGGGCTGGGGCAGGAGAGGGGGTGTGCCCTGTGAACAGGGGCAGGTTCAGG